>JADLSH010000085.1:1200000-1800000 GCA_016169945.1 Trachythela sp. YZ-2020
TTAATGTATTCTTCTATTTTTCCAGAATTTTAATATGGGTTTTCAATCTGAAAGTTGGATTTCGCGTTTGACATTTTCGTTGATCGCTATTGCAGCAATATGTGGAAATGCACTTGTTCTCTGGGTGTACGTCAGAAAGCGCAATAAATTTAAGAAAACTGCATTCGATATATTTATCATCAGCCTAGCCGTGTCAGATTTCCTCGCTGGATTTTTTATGTTCTTCAGTGAGTACGTTTTCCAACCTCCGATCCCCAAAAACTACACACCAGCAATGATGTACTGCTGTTTATTATGGGGTGGTTACATCTTATTCAGCTTAGGCCACTTGTCAGTTTACATATGTTTTGTTCTCGCGATCGAACGTTGGCTGGCAATAATGAAACCGCATTTCTACCGACGGGTGAAAGCCAAAGATGCCATGTTTACCATAATATTTGTCTGCATCTGGGCTTTCCTTATAAACACCAACGTTTTCGTCAGCATCAAAATGGATTTTGATAAAAGATCTTGCAATTGGATACATCCCAAAACAGGCAATGGCTTTGCCATCGCCCAAATCTGCATGCAGGGTATTGTACCATTCTCGATTATTGCCTTTCTTTACTCTCACATGTACTACAGAGTTCGAGAAATGAAAACTAAAAAGCTGACCAAAGAAGATTTCAAAAGAAGATTAACCATCATTGCTGTTGTAGCGTCACTTGCTTTGATCGTCGGATGGTTACCAAACGATATTAGTTATATGATGTTATTTACAAGTGTTGGAGGTGACCACCTATCTGGAGCTGCGCATTTGATCTTCACAATGCTTGCGATGAGCAACAGCTTTATTAATCCAATCCTGTATGGAATTTACAGTTCGAAGTTTAGACATGAGTATAAAGAAGTCCTAAGTGAAATCCTGTATAAGTTGCCAAAATGTGTTGATGAGGAGGAGCAGGTTACTGAACAAACTATTGATACCTGCAATCCTAGACAAAAGTGTTGGGACGCTGAACATTTTGTAGCTTTAAATTTGAACGATAACGTTCCTCTCCCCTCCCCCACACCTATTCAATGTTGAAATTTCAGTTGAATAGGCCCGTAAATCCAACATTGAAAGGGGGGAGGAGGAATGTTTAGAAAACTTAGTTGCGTGTTAAATCGTCTTACTTTTAAGATTGCTATAAAAACATAACAAAATGTTGTGGTGTCCAACGGACTCTTGCGAACAATTGTGTGAAAATGAGAAAGTTAAACTCAATTTTCTTGCCTAATACTGAGGAAAATGACGGAAAATAGTCCAAATCACTAATATAACTTTAGTATTCTTCTGAATAACAGTTTTTTGGCCTCAATTTTTAAAATTTGGCCGGCTCGCGTTGCACAGATGAAATATGAAATATAACGTGCGCTAAGTATTAGAAGTTACTACCGCAAGGAAAGTGCTGCGGAAGCCCGGCATCAATGCAATGAGCGAAGACAGTTTGTATGAATACCACTACCATTACAACTTGAACTGTGTATTTTCTTCCTATACAAAGTTTTTATGATTAATTGAATAATGAATAACTTTAAAAAATGTTATACTTGTTCATATACATGCAGTAGTCCAGACTTTATAAAAATATATGCCAATGGTGAAGCAGTTCCAGCTAACCAAAAGAAACAAATGGAGAAAGTCGCAAAATAGTTGTGTATGCTTTGCTTTCACATGGTTGCCATGGGAGTTATGAGAGCTCTCCAACAAACCATGAACAAACTGAATATTTTTAGTAAACAGCTAAACAGGATGATTTTTGTAGTCTTCAGGTACTGTTGTCAAATTTGTTGCTAGCCTAATCTATTATTATGATGTGAATCCACATGCTAATATGGATATAGCAAGCTGTATTTTGCAAGTACCATGTTAATATATATTGTATGGTATATTTTGAAGTATGTTTAAATATTTAATTGATATCTGGGAAGGTTTGCATGTATTTTTAATTTATAAATAGTAGAGGCTGGTATATCAAAATACTGTCTTTGTAACTCATAATTTGTGAACAAAATACAATATGTGACTGTCATATAGGTCTTTGATTGTTCAAATCAAAAGAAAACACATGGCCATGGAGCGAATTACTGTATATATATGAATGCCGATTTAATGGAATGTTTATCAATATGAAGACTTGTGCTGTTAAAATTTATTAAAATAGCAGATCAGTAAAGTCATGAAACCATATTCGTTGCGACTAGATTGAACGCTAAATAGCGCATCGCCTTGAGGTATATCAGCTGCAGAAAGAAATATAGGTTCGCTTACCTGAATTTTTCTGAAAATATTTTATCTTTTGCATCCGTATATAAAGTTTGTAATATTTTGAGCACATGGATAGAAGGGAAAATGATTGCGTGCGCATGCAATTGAAGCTCGACGTTTCCCCCCTGAAAATGGACATATATCCAACCGACGCGAAGTCGACTTCGCGACTATGCATAGATCCGCGTAAAAGACTGGGTCGAGTGAACTCTGGAGAAACCTTAGCACGTCAGGAATAGTGCGTGCCTCGCTGACGCTCAGCAACAATAAATTTCACATAAAATAACGAGGCGAGTCTGACTGGATATAAAATTAATCCATTTCGTCTTTTGTGTACGCATTCATGAAATGTTTAGCAAGTGTATGAAGTTATTGTGTATTTTGATATCTAAATGTAATAATTGCCTAAGACCTTGCGTCGGCATACAATAAATGTTCCTCTCTCTCTTTCAATGTAATGACGAGACGCTTATTTGAATAATGTGCTGGGAAAAACAATGATTTACTAGAACGTTTAGAACCAAAAGTAGCAATTGTAGTTTTGATTATTGAACGGTAGCATGTGCACAGACCTTAACAGGCTAATTGAACACGGCCTCACTTGTCATATTTAAGACATCGATCTTAAATATTCATTGAAATCTATACAGTCACGATAGTGATCAATGTCTAATGAGTATCCCATTATCTACATGATAGTGATCTGTGCCAAAATAAACACTTCGTCTACGTGACTCGCCTGATGTATGTTATACCGCTAAAATTGAAACTATCCGTAACTCTCTGCTTGGCATTATTGTTTCGCTAAAGAATCAAAAAATATAATTCGTGAATTAATGCTGTTACATGCAAACTTAAAGAAATTAATTTTAAGATTATTTCTGTCAAAAAACGAAAAACTGCATGATCAAGCATTTTGACAATTGCTCATCAAGGGGTTCCCATACAACTATAAGGCTTTCCATGCATGCATAGGTTTTTTAATTATTCTTACTACAATGACCATGTTTGTGTGCCAACAACAACAATATTATATAGTTTCAATAAGAGAATGTAAGAATGACAAACGCAACTATGAAATAGCAAAAGTCAATAGTACTGTAAAATTGCACAATGAAACGGCATCTAAAATGAGCTATATACTAAATTTTCTCATGTGCGGTTGTGACATGCAATAAAGATACAAATATAAGAAAATAACACCTTGTTCAAAAGAGAAAGAACAAGCTTTAAAATAAGACAAAAATCATTTTATAAGGACTAGTAATCTTAATATATAATTGCAATTGGACACAAAAAGTGGACTCCGTTTTTTAGATATGCATGCATATGTTTGTATATTTTAAAGTGCACTTAATAAAAGTTTAAATTAGAGGAACAGATAACGATATAATGATGTATGTCAAAAGCGAGTCTTATATGAACAACAGCTGGGAAATTTGCTGCGCATGCGCCAGTTTAGCTCCAGTTCACTCGAGGAAATTGCGAGTCCCTCGCGATTTTCTTGTAAAATATTTCCTGAATATTGTCATTGATGTATGTTTTTTGGTTCCATTTGTATGATTTTTGTATAGGTAATAGCATGGTTTCGAGTGCAATTTGGAAAAAAACATGCACGAGTGAGTTTTTCAAAGACTATCAAAATTGCACGAGTTCGAAGGACGAGTGCTATTTGAGGTCTTTGAAAAACTCACGAGTGCATGTTTTTTTCAAATTGCACGAGAAATCATGCTATTACTTATTAATAATATACATGAAAAAATTTAACACAAAGAGAATCTTTCCAATCGGAATACTTTATGCAAATAACATGAAAAAAAAATGTAACAGGAAGAGGTTTTTTCTAGTCAAAAATGATTTTTGTGCAAATTAAAAAAAATTTAAAAATTTGCACTATATTTCCTTTTTTCTGCACTGTATTTCCTCAAAACTGCACTGCTCTCAGCCAATCAGAATTGAAAAATATTTTCATGTATATAATCATGCTTGATAACGTCTATTTTCCAACTCCTATTTCTAAGAGAAAGAAAAATGTACCCTATAGTATTTGAACAAAAATAATAGACACAAACATAAGAAGACCTTCGACTCAAGCCAACCCTTCTTGACAGCATTGTCGGATACAAAACCAAAGTATAAATTTGGGTTCAAAAGGAAAGACATTCAATCTTACTACGGCCAAAATGATATACTATAGAAAAACAAATATTTTAAAACGTTACGTAGTTTGATTGAGTTTTAACGAAACATTTACTTTGTCTTGCCGTTCTACAAACTTAAGACGGCCAGAGGGCAGAGGACGCGGTAGCGCCGTTTATTTAGTTTTTTTATATACCCGTTTAATATTAATTTAAAAACACAGTCTTTTGCTAAGTATAATATCTGGAAAGATTGTCGGCAAAAATTAAAATTTCAAGTCAACAGCAGAATAATACTTACATAACACGACAAATTTTATGAAAAAATATAGCATAAATACCAGGAATCATCGATGGCCCGAAGCTCTTGTTGTGGTCGCGTATAAAAAACATGCCAAAGCGATCATTTTATTTAACATTAAAAGGATTTTTTCAAACTTGCAACAGGAAAATATACTCCTATCTTTGAAAAAGTTGTTCTCACCTCGAAGGTAACAAATATTTTCGAAAAACAACACACGGTTTGTAAAGAAAAACAGAATTGATAAAAAATTAATAAAATAAACTTTGTTATTTTCAAAAACACAATTCGCCCGCGAGCACAAACAACATTACGAAAATGACGGCATGCGGTAATTTTCATCAACGCGAGGACCTATATGACGTCAGCAACGGCGAGCACACTTTTTGACCTCGAGCACTCAGTTCATTTAGTATAGGTCAGTGTCCTTTACCCCCTCCCTTGTTCTTCAATCTATAAACAGTTTTTCGATAGAAAGTATATATTATGCTTTTCTTTCTGCAAAATTTTGATCCTTCTAAAAATACTTTAAAAACATGGAAACCCCATATAGTGTGAAAATGTTCCTATTTTTTCGTATTGCAAAAAGCAAAATTTGATCCGATATCCCATTTTTGATTTATTGCAAGGCCGTCGTTTTATTTCAACAACTATGATAAAATTCCTCTCATGCAGAAACACGGAAAATACCCTTCTATAAGACTTCGAAAGGGTCCCCCAATAACAATTTGCTTCCGACGGCACGGAGTTCTAGTATTTCTCGAATGGAAATATAGCAATTCGAAAAACATCAATGCCAACTCCCATCTATGCAATTTTATCTCCCGTATTTGCATGAATCAATCTACAACTTGAAATGATATCAAACCATTCTATGCCAATTTTTTTAAGGATATATTATAGTAAAGTAAACGGCAAATTAAAGTTGAAATATTAATAGAATTTATTCCAAACACGGCAATTATTTGCACGGTTAAAAAGACATGAATAGGAGAAAATACGAACTATGTATATGAAATAAATGATGTGAGATGTAGAATATCTGTCAATGTCTCCTGATGTCAATGTCTGCTAATGTCAATGTCTGCTACATCTCACATCATCGCATACATGCATAGTTCGTATTTTCTCCTATTCAATAAATGTCTTTTTCGTCTTCTCTTCTATGTTAATATACCGTATATATTTTGCAATGTGATTTCCATATATTGTTTATAGTTTGTTTTGACTAAATCCATCTGATTGGCTTATTTTTATCACGTGATCTTTTTTGTATACACTATATAAAAGCACATATTTTCCCCGACCCACTCGACTAATTTCCAGACGAAGGGCCTTCGATTCGACCGAAAGGTCGAATTTGAATTTTTCAGGTAGATTGATCCTAAAGACCCAAAGCTTATTGTAGGCCTATAGACGCTATCTATACAATGAATTAAACTTTCTATTTCGTTTATATTAATATTCTATTAGAAATACCTGTCATATAACTGCTTTCAATTTTCGCTAAAATGTCTTTACATCCATTATCCAATATATAATGTTATACTTTCTCACGTTTAACATATATAAATGTCTTGGAACGTTTCCATAAAATAAAACCGACGGTTGACAGTAGCAGTTGATACTACTTCTTAACCTAAAACAACCTAAATCTTCGAATGAACAACGGTTGACGGTTGCATTAATAAACAAGAAATATTTTTTAGATTAGGTGTCAACCGTCAACCGTTGCAAAATTCATATTAAAGTCTTATGATCGTATTGTCAACTACCTATTTATTTAATATGCCATGGTTTCCATGGTAACAGAAAAAGAGATTTACTTAATTTCAAAGCTGGAGTAAATATTCCATAGAACTATCTTTCAAAACCGGTGTTGCAATTGCGGTTAAGTGCCAGGGACAGTAGCAGTTGACATATTCTTAGCCTAAAACAACCTAAATCTTCGAATGAACAACGGTTGACGGTTTACAGTAATAAAGAAGAAAAAACAAATAGAAGTATTTTTTTAGATTAGATGTCGACCGTCAACCGTTGCAAAATTCTTATGATCGTATTGTCAACCGTTTGTGTCAACCGTCATCTTCCGTATCTTTGAAAAAATATTAAGTGTGCAACAAGAAAGATAAAAAATTGCGCCTTTTTCCTTGTAATCTACTAATCGCGCTATCGAAACACGAAATACCAATTACCGAGCCATCTTGAATATCGAGATATGCGCGATAAATCTATGCACGGAATGGCTGGAAAACTTGGAAAAACAGATTTATCGCGCATATCTCGATTTTTAAATTCAGGACACCTTACGTCGTATAGACAAGGATAGTCCGGCCAAATATCAGCTATCTTGTCTTCCAACATTGCATCAGCCACCAAATCACTACTCGCCGCCATTTTATTTGTCGCGATTAGCACGTCTACGCATGCGTATTCGTATGACATTGTAAGGCGATAGCTTTGCACGCGCGCGCACTTGGAGGAAATGTTCACTCGTGCACAAAATTGTTCAACATGTTGAATATCAGGTGCCAATGGCACGCGTGAACAATAGCGCTCAAAACACTGGGGGAACTTGCTTACGCCAACAGTCACGAGTGAAACTTTGCTAAGCTGATAGCTCTAGTGTCCAGCGGGCTTTAGGAACCGACGATCATGAAAGTACTTTTGTGCTGCGCAATTACAAATAAAAATTTGTAAATAGACGCACCTTTCACATATTGGTGTTTTCACATATTCATTTCATATGCAATGGTTTCCATGCTAAAAAAATAGATTTACTTAATTTCAAAACTGAAGTAAATATTCCATAGAACTATGTTTCAAAACCGGTGTTGCAATTGCGGTTAAGTGCCAGAGAACATATATTTTTATTGGAGTCGTTCTCAGACTGTAGAACATCTGATAAACGCACGTCTTTTTGCTTGATTTTATCTCATAGCACTATTCACAACAATCAAAAAAGATTATTTGCAACACTGGTAATGGACTGCAGCTTCCAAATAGAACTAGAGATTGTTTGAATGATAACTCTTACATATTTATAAATCTATATTTTTGAACCATGTAGTAAAGCCATAAGCTGATACGCCATAAAGGCCATAAAGGACGGTAGGTGAATCCTTGACCAATTTTGATACTAACATGCAAAGTATACATTTAGCATTATATTTATAGAAGAATTTCTATATTTTGTTTATTTTCGTATATACTTATTCGGAATAATGATAAAGAAGGCGTACGATCGGATGGAACACCTCCCACCCACGCACTCATCCACCCATGCTCTTAAGTAACTTGAAGACTTAAGCGGAAATTAGCTCAAATTGAATTTTACTGTAAGAAGTGAAAATTCTTGACGCTTGATCGAAATTATAATACAAAGATACTGCAGGTCTGCACGTGTATCAGCAATTGAATTCATCCTCAGCGTATAAAAATCAATAAATTCGTGCAAATTTAAAGTAATAACGAAAGGAGGTGGGTTATACAAAATATATATACGGTCAAAAATCTAACAGTGCAATATATATTATATTATACAAAGCAAACAGAAGGAATTAATATCAGGCGAAATGTGAGTGAAAATCTGATTAATGAGATGTTCCAGTAGTTCTAGTTGTTCCAGGTTTTCCAGATGTTCCATTCGGTGTTTTAGACACGAATATTCTTTAATAAATAAACTGGACAATCACGCCAACACTAACTAGCATTTGTTTGTTGCATTGCATTTGGATATAAAAGAAGGTATTAGCTTTCACATCATCAACATTTTTTTTCTTCTAATAAAGATCCTACCAAAGAATCACTTATATATAATAACCAGCTAGCTACAGTCAGGTAAGTTTAAGATATTTTGAGGTGCCTTGAGGTAAGCGAAAACTATATATATATATATATAATTGTTTTGTTTACTTAAAATAAAGTCACAACTGTTTTGTTTACTTATATTATATATATATATATATATATATTGACTATATATATATTGAGCTATAATGCAAAAGCTCACTTCCCTTGTGGTCGTTTGAGCACTCTGGCCCCAAGACACTTCACGCATGTCTGGATGCGCATGTGTCTGAGTATTGTACCACATGCGCTTGGTGAGGGCAAGAGTATGGTGTATAAATACGAAGTCACTCGCATCTAGACTGCGTTACAAGCTGCACTGACGAGCCGTTGAACGGCGAAACATGCATGTCTGCAGATTTGACTATATATATATATATATATATATATATATATATATATATAATTTGCTCTAACTATATATTATATAGCACTATTTATATTTCGTATATATAAACCTATACGTATATATATATATATATATATATATATATATTATATATGTAGGTTTAGGTCTAGAAACACAAAAGAGTGCTCGACAAAATATAAGTTAGCAAAAATTATGATTTCTTCGCTACTCAAAAACTCAACGTATAGTTAGAGCAAAATTATAGTTTTCGCACTCAAAAAAACTGTAACAGGCTGTTTCAGCTGTAAAAGTTTCATCTGATGATTCTTTTACAGATCATGAAACAGCCTGTTGCAGACCAGTTTTGAGGTAAGCGCAAATCTATGTATAGATTTATTCGCTGACCTCAAAACTGGTCTGCACAGGCTGTTTCATCTGTAGAAGATTCATCCGACAGTGACAAGTATCGAAAGAAATGACCGCTTATATGCTTCCTGCCGGAACGCGGGGGTGTATGTGGGAGACAATGTGTGCATGCATGGCTTTGTTTGCGTTGTTTACGCGAAATTTGTTACGATGGCGGCACCGTGAAATTATTTCAGCTCTTTTGTTGAGTAAACAATTTTCTTTCAAAATACAAAATTTTTCTTCTAAACATAAATTGCATCGTTTTGATCCTCCGGTGTACGAAATAGAATGTTTTAAAATTTGCCAATTAATACTGAAATCCTTATTGTTTTCTTCCAATGTCCAAATATATTTCCAAAGTTCCGTGTCGTTAGCATGCTTTTTATGCTGAAAAGATTTAGTGTGGTTGGCCAATCGCTCTTTGAATGTGGTTGCAGTCATGCCAATGTAATTTTTGATCGTGTTTGTGTTGCTTACTGTGACTGTTGCTTTGTATACTATGTCCTTAGTCATGCATTGTTTTTGAAGCGGGCAAATGGTGTTTTCCCTACAACCGCAATTCGCAGTGTCCCTGTCCTGTGGCTTGTTATTCCTAGATATGCGTGGATTGAGTTTAGTGATTACTGACTTGACATTGTTCATGCAGCTGTAACTACTTTAACTGTATTTCTGTTAAACATTTTATGGAGCTTGAGGTGCGGTGGAAAATATTTGTCAATTAGGCTAAGGAAATTACGTCCTATGGGTGTGCTAACACTCTTGCTAAATGGTGGGTTGAACCAAATGATGTTGCGTTGCCTATTCCTGCGTTGTTGTTGCGATGTGTGCTGAGTGTAGCTAAGTTCATGATTAAAGTTGCTATGTCTAAGTGCGTTCTGATATATGTGTGCAGATTCCTGAAAAGTTTGCTCACCTCATGAAAGAAGTGCGATGCGCTTGTTAATTGATGCAGGTATAAGGTGCCTTGTGATACTCGATGGGTGATTAGAGTGCATATTTATGTATAGTGGATCGTCATTGGGCTTGCTATAGGGCCTATGTTTTCCATTGTTAAGATCGAAAGTTACATCTAAAAAGTTTACCCTATACTATGCTTAAATTTGATTCGGCTGTAATGTTTAGGTCAAACTGCTCGAAAATTTTGTGGAGATCTTTCCTTGTTTTGTCTCCTAAACGTGCTGATTTACTCTTTATAATAGCCAAACCGTCATCTCTATATAGGGGATGCTTTCTTTGCCAAATTTCTTACTCAGGTGGTTTAAAATGAAAAGGCCTACTAACTCACAAATTTCCGCGCCGTCGAAACTGTCCATGCTAACGTCAAACAAACGCTTGCTATTTTTTTTATTCATGAAATTCCGGTATTGAAAAGGGGAGATTTTCTAGCGTGTTTTATTATTGAAATATCGTTTTCAGGTGCACCACAAGAGCACCCTAAATTTGGATTATTTGGAAGCGAGTTTTCACACCAATTATATAAGATCATTCTCAAAAATTCCTATCTATGTAATAGATATCTTTACGGTAAAATGTATTTTCTTTACCTTTCAGTACGTGCGACATAAAACTGTCCTGCCCACTCAAATTATTTCAACACGGAAATACTTCTTCTAGAAAAAGGTTCACAAAAGTTATGGTCAAGTGTATCTTCAGGAACGTGATGAGGTGTGTAATCGTTTTGGTATGAAACCTGAGGACGTTACGTGCTATCTATGGGTCGCGACGTGCGTCCGGGGTTGGGTACAAATAAGATAATTGATAATCGTTGTTCAACTTTCAATTGCATGTACAATTATATCGAACATCAAAAGGAAATAGATAGTCCACATGTTCTCCTGTCAACATCATTGTTCCGATTGATTTCCATTAAAGTAATATTGTTTTTTGTAAAATGTTCTGAAATTTAGGAGTATAAATGAAACGGTTCGTCGACAGTACGTGTAATTGCCGAAAATTTCGCTGCAGACTCGTAGGCTGTCTTTTCTCAACAACAAATCATTATCGAAAACGGATACCGGATGTATCCACTATTAAATACAATATTAGACGCCAGTACAAGAAAACAGTATATAAACATATACTTTAGTAAAATAACCAGGCACTCACTAACACTATAGCTGCCATTTCTTCGTTGCATTGTAATTGGATATAAAAGAAGGTATTAGCCTTCACATCGATCATCAACTTTTTCATCTGGGAAATATAGCACCACATATAGTCACTAGACAGCTAATCAGGTAATTTTAAGATATTTGGCTTAATTGTATAGTGTGCTAGGATGAATATATATATATTTAAACATTATACCAAGAACCGAGGGTGTATTACTCTGAAAAAAGCGGACGAGACTTTTTGGGATTTCTAAATCCCTGCAATATATATTCAGGGAATTGGGGATTTTTTGTGAAGTTTTTAGTGTGGATTTTAAAGCAGATTTTGTCTCGATTTTCGAGCTCTGCCAGCAACGTGTCACTGAATAACTTCTGCTTTGCATGATAAATCTGTAACGAGGAGGGGCATAATTTTACTTTGTATATATATTTGACGCAAATTAGTTTTCGTGTGAAGGTGTAACGCTAGAATACGCATCTGCAGACGAACGACTTTCACCCAGAACGTCGAAGTGATTTTATTTTGTTTCAGTACACTTGCATGAGCTGCTTAATTAATGTACTCTTCTATGTTTACAGATCGTAAAATGGGTTCTCCATCTGAAAGTTGGATTTCACGTTTGACATTTTCCCTAATCGGTATTGCAGCAATATGTGGAAATGCACTTGTTCTCTGGGTTTACATCAGAAAGCGCAATAAATTTAAGAAAACTGCATTCGATATATTCATCATCAGCCTAGCCGTGTCAGATTTCCTCGCTGGATTTTTTATTTTCTTCAGTGAGTACGTTTTCCAACCTCCGGTACCCAAAAACTACACACGAGGAATGATGTACTGCTGTTTATTATGGGGTGGTTACATTTTATTCAGCTTATGCCACGTGTCCGTTTACATATGTCTTGTTCTTGCAATCGAACGTTGGCTGGCAATAATGAAGCCTCATTTCTACCGACGGGTGAAAGCAAAACATGCCATGTTTACCATAATATTTGTCTTGATCTGGACCTTCCTTATAAACACCAACGTTTTCATCAGCATCAAAATAGACTTTGATAAAAGATCTTGCAATTGGATGCATCCTAAAACAGGCAATGGCTTTGCCATCGTCGAAATTTGCATGCAGAGTATCGTACCATTCTCGATTATCACCATTCTTTACTCTCACATGTACTACAGAGTTCGAGATATGAAAAACATAAAGCTGACCAAAGAAGATTTCAAAAGAAGATTAACAATCATTTCTCTTGTAGCGTCACTTGCTTTGATCGTCGGATGGTTACCATGCGAGATTAGTTATATGATGCTATTTACAAGTGTTGGAGGAAGCCACCTATCAGGAACTGCACATTTGATCATCACAATGCTTGCGATGAGCAATAGCTTTGTTAATCCAATCCTGTATGGAATTTACAGCTCTAAGTTCAGACATGAGTATAAAGAAGTGCTCATTGATATACTCGATAAGCTGCCAAAATGTGTAGATCATGAAGAGGAGCAAGTTACTGAACAAATTATTGATATCTAGAACAATAGTGTTCATATGTAGGTGTCGTATATCAGTTGTTTTCTCAGACTCAGGACAGCAATAGAATAAATATTTCGCCAATATACCATTAAATTTTCTGTGAATTAATTAAAGACGTTAGTTAATTTTACTAACTTATTAAACGAAGGCCAAAACATAAACTTTCGCCCACTTATTTTCCAATAACTACCTGCGATAAGTTGTTCAATAGTAACAGTTGGGCCGGTTGTATAAAACTCTTAACTACTTTTATAACTACCCGTTTTGTAGTTAAATAGTAACCTATTTCATAGTGCTCTGCTCCTTGCTCAGCTAGAATAAGGAATGGATTAAATGTTGGTCAGCCTAGTCTCAGGCAGGCTGTAACAACATGACTGAGACCATATCCGGCGGATTTCGACCCACGCAAATGAAGTGGCGGGAAGTCTGGGTGGGCCGTTCGCCACCACACAGACCGTTTTAAAACTAAGCAAGAAATGAGCGCTATATGGTCAAATTCAGTATTCATAGGCATCCGTGGGGCAATACATGCATTTATTAGTATTTATGTCCATTAATGAGTTTATTATCGCTTATTCAGTCTTCGCATCTCTTTCTGGTCCGTGGATATTGTACAAGAGCACTTTGAGTACGATTTCCTTAATTTGCAAATATTTACCCCCTGGCAATGAAACTAACACCATTGAAGCTTTTTAACAGTGGGTTATGTTGCCGACTAAACATTACAGAATCAAAAATACTAAAAGTTGAATCCCAAACATACCTCCAGTTCTACTCAAACAATCTTTAATATCTTCTTTATTCTTGGATTTGACAACAGACTTTTATGGTCGAAAATTTAGCTTTTTATCTGTGTATTTCTTGTAGAAAGTTTTGCTTCGATACGACGAGTATAGAAGTATTTATTTTGAATTTTATTTTATTTATCGGGTATTTTCCAGCACGCATATGCTTGCCGTAGTTTGACTATATATGGTTTGCCTAAGCGCTTCAGTCACGACAAAAATATCTTATATAGGGTAAAATACCCTGGGTAATTCATTCCGGCCACTTAAAATTAAAAACCATAGCAACGGTCTTTGGGTCTCTTCCGATTGTTTTGTCTGAAAGTCCAGTTTGGTCGCACGCTAAGATTTCAAATTTCGCCGTAACTTTGTTAACTATGGCCTAGGGTATTGTAATAGACTCTGTAGCTCAGTTGGTTAGAGCGCTGAACCTGAATCGCAGGGCCGCAGGTTCAATTCCTGCCTGGTTAGGTCTAATAAATGTATATAATTTACACTCTATAATTTTCCATCTACAAAACCCTTCAATTATTATTCAACCGAGTGAGATGCCAACAAAATCTAGATATCGTAATACAGCATACCTCCCAAAGCGTAGTTAAAAATGGCGTTTTCAACAGTGATCCACTTTAATCAGTAAGATATAATATAATATTAAGGGGTTTCAATCCCCATCTTCCCTAGGAAAGTTTCATTGATACTCGTGAACGGTTAAAACGCCATTAGTTTGGTCTTTTCTCCTTTCTTCGTTGCTTTTGTGTCCAGTAGCGTAAGCCAGCCCGCCGATTTAGTCCCGCTATGCAAATTTGTTCGTCTTCATTGACGGTGAAAACAATCAATTTCTAAAGAAATGAATAATGATAATGATTTGAAATTTGCATAGCGGGCTGGCTACCAAATCGGCGGGCTGGCTACGCCACTGTTTATCATGTCTTGTTTTCTTGTATATTTTCCAATATTTTTGAATCAAAATACCGGCATTTTGGTAAATACGAGTCCGTCGTCGTGTTCAAAATACTTGTCAGCAGTCGCTAATCAAAGCTTACTTTATGCTATTTTATGTTTAACCACCCTGCGCCAACCCAGTTAACTACCCGACTAACTGCACTTGTAGGTAACTAAATCTTGTAGGTAACTAATTACCGACACTTATAACTACAGTAGTTAACGCTAACTATGGCTATATTTTAACTACATTTCTATACAACCGCCCCCTGAAGAAACTCGAAGTACGTACCGAATTGAAAGCTCACACTAAATAGAAACGATCCAGAGAACATCAAACGACTTATAACATACCTGGGTTACAAAATTAAAATTTCTATATTTTTGTTTTGACAAAATGCTTTTTCGTCCCCACTCTCCGAATAGAAGTATATTATCGTCCGCTCAAAGTTTGAGGGATTAACAAGAAAACGCCGTAAATGCGTAATTGTATTGACAAATGCGCTTTTGTTCGGAGTGTGATTACTGTATTTGCAAAGTGTTTTGTAACTGGTAACTTTACAAGTTATCAATCATTTTCGATAAATAAAAAAAGTAAACAAACCAGCTAGGATATCGACTGAAAGTTGTGTGAGCGATCCCTTGAATCGACAATTACCCACTTCAGTATTGATGCCGGATAAAAGTCCTGTCCATCGCAAACAAAACGGCACCCCCACAACATATTCAAAAACTCATATTATCGTTCTGCAGAGCATCAACAAGAAAACACAGCGAACCTAACGAAGAATTTTCTTTATTTTACATCGCACAAGCATAAAAAAACGACCAAGCTGCGTAGATTTGCCAGACAGACATGTGTACGTTGACAACACAATTGACCAATGGGAATTTAGCTGAAGTTTTGGAAGCATGTAATAAACGCTTCTGTTAATACAATTACGGCAGGCGTATATTTACTCCCCCACCTCGATTCAACAAACGCCTGCGCGGATATCTTGTTTCTTGGTATACTCGAATCTTCAGTGCTGGACTGTTTTGATTAATTTGGTTTATATTGGAGCTAAAAATCGAGTAAAATGCAGCGAAGATACAAAGAATCAGAGTAGCCAAATAATATAATATTATTAGTTTGCCTGCTTTGGTCGATTTTGCTTTTGGTAAGTGTTTCAAAAATAGTACTAAATAAAAGTCTAACTTTCTTTTTTCAAATCTTGTCGGAAGTGACAGGTAAATCCCTTTATCACTCTATTATGTGCTCCATAAATTACAAAGTAAGAATAGTAGGTATAAAAAGTTTTAAGGGACGACACAAATGATATTTTACACAAAAGTTTTAAAAATCTGAGGAATATCGACAGTGGCGCCGTGGCCGGGAGGGGGGCAGAGTTCTGCTTTAATTATGCTGCCATTCCATAAACTACATTTAAAAGCGAACTTAAATTTTGAAATAATCGTTAGGAGTGGACAGTATGATTCTGGAAAGGATCACCGTGTTGTGTACAATATTTTATACAATTTATTGTGTGAAAATCAACGGATAATATTAGGAGAGTTGTTAAAAAAAAATTTATATTGCTATGTGTAGGGACGATTATCTACTGCAATATAATGAAATGTACCTTTTTTCTATGCCGTGATAGTGTCCTTTCAAGATATAGATTCTTAATTTATATTTTACAGCTGTCTTAAACCATTTAATATAGCCTATAGGCACACAAACTAATCTTAGAACATTTAACTATGGAACTTAGGACACAACACTTATTTAATATAAATTTTAATACCAAACGTTTTAGGAATAGCTTTATAACGTATAACTCATTAAAAATGTAATTTACTAAATTTTTATCTAATTTTAAATCATACTATTATGTAATCTTAAACGTATTTCAGCTAAACGGCTGCTAGTTTTAAGAAATAAATCATCTATCTATCTATCTATCTAATCGTAATCGTAACCATAAACTGATCTTGTTCCCACTCTGCGGTGAAATATTGTATAATATGTAAAATAGCTGATACAATTTTGGCTGCTTAAATACGAGAGCCTAAAGATATGACTGACAATTTGTTTCTTCATATAGAAGAACACTAGTCACCAGATTTTTCAACAGAAAATCGATTCTCAATCGAATATTATATAAGTGAAATCATGCCGTAAACTGCGCATTCATAACAAAAATACATTCCATCATTGTACCTGTTCTTTGGCGTAAAACTGGAGTGATTTATAATAATTGTTTTTCCATTTTTGCATCAAAAAACTCAATTTTCAAACGCAAATCAAACTTTGAAATCCCTGAAGTTTTTTCTGTGTTCGCTGTTTCCATGGAGACAAGAATAATTAAAATTCAAAATGGCTGTCAATAATTTACATTTAACAATTGAGAATAAAGCCTATTTACCAGTGAAATTACAACTTAAAACAAAACTTTTTAAGAAAAAAATGTCTAGCTAAATTTCATCGGCTAAGCTAAAAAGTGTGTACTGTAGATGAAAATGGTAAAAAAAGCTATGAGAAACACGTACGTGACCAATAAAATGTACTTCAATGTGATTCAAACAGACTTGGGAGACGTACTTTTTCAATTGTCTACTTACTTTCTACATGAAAATGACTTAATTTCTAGCTGGAATGGATGTCCTCTAAACCGTTAAAGTACAAAAAGATAGAGAAAGAAAATAGAAAAAATATTAATTTTGAAAACAATTTTCTTTTGCTCCTTAATTTTTTATTTAAGACACCCATTCCAGTTGGACTCAATAACTTCAATATAAACGCTTACTAATTCAGACAATCTCAATCCGTGACATTGCTTCCAGACCCATCTCCCGGTGGCTTAAAGATGAGCTGTCCAATATTACAATTTGCAGGGTCACGTGACAGTTGCTATGGCAGCCAATGTGTTATAATTGTTAACATTAGGCTGATCTAACAACTTGCCAAGTTTGGTGAAGAATGCTCAAATAAGCTTCGTGTAATTCAGATTTTTGTATATTTTTTGCAAAATGAACTTGAACCATGACTTAAGGTGGCTCCCTACAGTTATTATAAAAACAAGGGGTGAAAATGTGCTTTCCCTATTGCAACACATATCTTCATGTTTGTGACATATACAGTTGCTTTTTGGGTAATAACTATTAATATAACTGTTATGTGTCCAACCTATGAGTTCTAAATATACCACAGTCACGTTGCTATGGTAACAACAGCGTATGAACTATAGTAGTCATATCCTATAAATTGGACAAAAAATAAAATTACTTGAATTTCCTTCGGTGAATGTTTTTTTAAATTTTCAAGTAAATTTGGAATACTAAGCGGAACATTATATCAAAAGATTAAGGTAGGTTGTAGGATAAGTTTTTTAGAAATTTGCAAATTTTTGTTCTGAGAAAACTTATCTGTAAATTTTTCCAAAATTTGGATATATTAAAAAAGGCGACTTGTAAGTTCACTTAAATTTCACCGAAGGAAATTAAAACTAAAGCGATTAAACCACGCACAAAACTTACGCGGGCAAACAGAATTTCAATTCGACAAGAACGGCATCTGCGCATGTCCTTGTCTTTCGCGTGACTCGCTGGTTGTAAAACAGGCTGTTTTTTTCCGAAATGGTGTACAATTGCGAGCAAAATTCTCTTTGTTTTCGTTACCCTTGGCTTGTTGGACCCAATATTGTTTGTTGGTGGTCTTTTTCTGGTCTGGTTTGTCAGTGATTTACCCATTGAATTAATCCAACGTCTCTTAAATTTGTTTTATTGTTGAAATCGGTATGAAAACTTTTCAAAATATTCAAACAATTCCAAATTTTCGTAAGACAACTCGTAAGTCGTAACTGTCTGTACTGTAGTTGTATGCAGTAGTTTTTAAACTTTTGATTGTTTTAAAGAATTATATTACTCTGACAGTTCTAGACTGCCTTGAGCAAAGTATAAAATATCATTTTAGAATTTTTAGTCTGAAACAAGTCGAAGATTTTGAACATTATAAAAGATAATACTGAACGTAAATACGTAAAAACATACTAAAATAAAGCTTAGAAACTGGTTAACAACATACGTACTGCTTGAATTTCAAAGATTTACGATTATAATGAAAAGGTTGTGGTTTCTTCGCAGAAAAATTTCGAAAATAACTTCCCGCGGCTTGTTTCAAAATTTTACCGGGTCACGAAGATTCCACGCGTGAGACGCGAGGATGACATCTGATCTATATAGATCTTGTTTCAAACTGTACTAACTGTAGGGAGCCACCTTAAGTGCACTGAGAACTCGAACCTTCAGTCAAACTCAAGGCATCTCTACCAGCACTACTTATCCTACCACCGTTTGGAACATAAGTAAACGTCGACAAGACGCCTCCAAAATGCTGTACACATCTTTGTCTATACATCCGCCGGGGTAACCGCCCGAAAACAAACACGATACAAGCATAGATATAGGAGACATAGATTGCTGACTCGTAATACGTCACTATATTGACAAATGCGCCAAAATTCAAACAAAATTTGCCCGGTTGAGCAGCCATTTTGTATGATGGCCCCTCAAGTGACTCGATGAACGAAGCTTAATGGGAGCATTTGCTAGATAATAACAGCATTAATTTCACATTACCGTGGAGTGTATTCAATATAGAAGTGTTGTGGACGGTTTTTATTTGGAATAACAAACATTTGGCTGGTTTCAGTGAGCTCACAGATTGACGTTTTGCAATATTTTTGCCCTTTGGAGCAATGATGTCTAATAGAAAGTTGAAAGAGTTATTCCTGGATTATTTCTAAACAAAATAAAGTGGATTCAGGGCGACAAACTTGTGTATTACGAGCTGGCGGCCTAAATATGTCATTTCGCCGAACTTAAATCAGCAAGAATCGAAGGTAATTTGTAATATTTTCCCTGTTAAATTGATGTGTTTATACGTCCACAAGGGCAATAAACATATTAAAAGAAGTATCTTTTCGTGAACGTTGCTGAAAGCGACGTACGTTGACTAGGTCACTTGATGTTTTGACCGGTTCAGCCGCCATTTTGAATTCTTCATGTTGACGCGTGCCGTGACCTCGAGTCAGCAATCTATGTCTCCTATATCTATGGATACAAGGCATGAGAATTGAAATCCTTTTGCTTCCAGTGATACTAAATATGCAAATCCCGTTTGAATCATTGACCAAACTCCAAATATCGCTCTCAAAATTGCCTGTCTTATTACACTTTGAAAGGAGAGTAGAAGTTGCAAATTGACAATATCTTCAAGACAATATAAGTCATTTCATGACACTTGTTTGCGTTTTATGGAATTTGGGCCTGTGTATATGTTGATTCATAAAACTTGCATGATTGTGTTGTTTGTGTATATATTTTTATAGTAATTTTTTAGAATTAATATTTTTGTAAATTGAAACGGCCCCTTGAAAATCAGACTTTGGCTGGAGGGCTACCGTTTTAAAACAATTGTAAATAAACAAAATAAATAAATAAATATCGCTGTTTACACTTCTGCGCGAAAGAATCCCACAAGTCAACGAGATATAAGGCACAAAATCCAAAAATTGCGAGGAGCCATATTATACGTCTACCGCCTCTTAGGCCTGTTTCAAACGTCACATTTTGCATGTGTCGAATACAATTCGCATTAAATTCGAGCGAATTACATTAGGTTCGACGTCCGTTTCAACGTCGAATTTTGGATGTGTCGAATTAAATAGTATACAGACAAAATTAAACCAGCTTTACAAATGTTAAAAATTCGGAGACTGCAGTTACTTAAAATATTATTTATGTACATATTACCATAGATATTACGTATTTCGTAAAACGTATTAATTCGTACTATATATTCTGTAGGCTATGCAGTAAGATTGGTTATTTGTTACAAGATTATTTTTCTGAAGCTACGACCGCCGTGTTTCCCACAAAAGCGCTTGACAAACTGGCAACATGTTACCTTTCAATAACATTATATGAAGTCTCCGACGCCACGCTCAAGCCGAATTCAATTCGAATGCGACGTCTGACACCACTTCGCACTTAGTGAGTTTAATTGTTTCAGACGTGGGATTTTGCTTGTACATAATTCAAACAATTGAATTCGACACATGCAAAATGCGACGGTTGAAAAAGGCCTTACCGAATGGTATGGACACAATTTGCGAATGTGCGAAGTAAAATACAATATGGCTTAAGAGCAAAGACCAAATACTTTACTTTAGCCTATTATGTCAAGACGTTATCGTTCTAATAAGATATTAAGAAACATAAAGTTCATCATGTACTTGTCTAAAATATGCATAATTTCTTTTTAGTAAAGCTTTAACTAATTCTTAAATAGTAATAAAGTAGGTGTTTAGATTATTTCAATATGTTTCAAAACAAAATATTGTTACGGCTCTTATTATTAGCATGACAAAATTACTGGATGCTGATTGGTTGAGAGGAGTACAATTATTTCATTAATTCTACTGCAGTACAATTAATGATTTTCCGGCTCGTCCAATTTTGGCAAAATTTCCAAACATCACTCGTACTATTAATCCCTAATTGTACTCGCCATCGCGTGATAACCTATACAAATATTTAAATTACTTGTTTAGCGTCCCCGCCCGACCTGAGCATAGCACCCGACCTCAACTTTTTTCTTCTTTTTTTCTAAAAAGCCTTCAAAATTCGTGTAAAAACTCTCAAAACAACGCTTTTGTGCTTGTGGAAACGTTAAAATGATGATTTCAATCGTAAATATTCGTATTCTGTAGCTTCACTTCCGCTTAACCTCACATTGATCCTGGCACCCAGTCCTCTTCCGGCCTCGGCTAAAATTCAAAATGGCCGCCGTTTTACTGTTTTGGATTTTGAGCCATATGTTATTATCTTTTGATGAATTAAGTATAAAATACATTGTTATGTATTTCAAAAATAATAAAAAAATCCGCCCGCCCGACCTGAAAAATTTTGATGAGGCGGACGCTAAACAAGTATATATTTTTTTTGTGGCCTAATGGTAATGGTTTATTACATACACTAAATAGCTATTGAGCAAAAATATTGTGCAGTTTACAGCAAGTTCTATTACAGCTTAAACGGGCGAACCGAGGCCGCGTTTGCATATTTTGCATATTTTAAAATTAAAATTAGCAAATCGGGCGATCATAATTTTTAAAATTTTCAAACAATTATAACTGAACAATACAAATGTAAATTTCGGCTATAATTGCTTGAAAATTTTAAAAAATACGATCGCGTGATCGATTGGCTAGTTTTAACTTTAAAATATGCAAAATATGAAAAACGCGGCCTCGGTTAGCCGTTTAAGAAGTTTAAGTGTTAAAAAGAGTCATGTTTATAAATATAAAAATATATTAATTATAACGTAATTACATACATTTTTCAAAACTAATATTATACTTGTCAATAGCATAAACACAGAGGAGGAATGGTGATTATACCATAATGCATTGCGGTTTCGCAATATTAATATTTAGTAAAATTACATAGGTGATTATTGAAAATTCTCAACGCTGATGGTTGCGCTACCTCGGATTAATACGCGATAATCACCTAAAGGTTTTTAATCTTTCAATTTACCTTATCACAACCCGCACACCCGATAACCTATATATACAGAACTTACGGTTACAGCTCAGCAACTGGCCTCTGTAGCTCAGTTGGCCGTTAGAGCGCTGCACCGGAATCGCAGGGCCGTGGGTTCAATTCCTGCCAGAGGACATAGTGTTGCATTTTTCGCAACCGTTTCTGGTTAGGTCTTAAAATTGTGTATATATCTACTCACTTGGATTATCCACCAAACCCAGTATTCTAGTTCAACCAAGTGAAGTGCAAAAAAATCTTTCAATTTACCTTATCACAACCCGCACACCCGATAACCTATATATACAGAACTTACGGTTACAGCTCAGCAACTGGCCTCTGTAGCTCAGTTGGTTAGAGCGCTGCACCGGAATCGCAGGGACTTGGGTTCAATTCCTGCCAGAGGACCTAGTGTTGCATTTTTCGCAACCGTTTCTGGTTAGGTCTTAAAATTGTGTATATATCTACTCACTTGGATTATCCACCAAACCCAGTATTCTAGTTCAACCAAGTGAAGTGCAAAAAAATCTTTCAATTTACCTTATCACAACCCGCACACCCGATAACCTATATATACAGAACTTACGGTTACAGCTCAGCAACTGGCCTCTGTAGCTCAGTTGGTTAGAGCGCTGCACCGGAATCGCAGGGACTTGGGTTCAATTCCTGCCAGAGGACCTAGTGTTGCATTTTTCGCAACCGTTCCTGGTTAGGTCTTAAAATTGTGTATATATCTACTCACTTGGATTATCCACCAAACCCAGTATATATATAAAGGTTTTTAAGCCGCTTTTATCGTAAATGTTCAATTAAAGTATTTTTGAAATGCGCATTATTTATTTACTTCCAAATGATCACCTATCTAATTTTACTAAAACAATTATTCGCCTCAGGCTCGGTGAATATCGGTGAATAATAATCTAATTTATTAATCGATATTCACCTCGCCTTCGGCGAATAATTGTTAAATATTATCAATTCGCCGGAACGAGTCGTTCATTCTTCGGCAGGATCTGCCAGGATGTCGCAGTGACAACATCAACAAAGAAGTGAACAGATTCCCAATTATGATGAAATTTTGTCGCAAGAAAACTTTGATTTTACTTCGTATTAATTTCAAGTCCACTTTGAAACAACGTTTGGTGCTAATATTCAGCCATCTTGCGTAGAATTTATACTGCAAACTTTAGCTGTCGAAGAGTTGTGATTCATTCGGCGATATATTATTAATACCAACTGAGCTGCAGAGTCCAGTTGCTGAGCATTAACCGCAAGTTCGTGTATATATATATGGGAGAATGCCAGTATATGGATATGCTACAATATTGTATTCCAAAAAATTCAAAATTGAGATTGATATTCATGAGGTAGTTGCATGCATGCAGGGTAAATATATTCTAACAAGTATAATATATTTAATGATTATAATGATCTTTAATTTTAGGAAAAAATATCAAGAAATGTGTACACCATAACAATATAATATATTGTATGAATCTAAAGGGACAGCCAGACAGCTGATGCTTACAGTTCATTCAATGACAAAAGCCTTGACTCGAACACTACCACCTTACATGTCCATGTTTCATGTTACAAAGGAGCTATATAACTACATGAAGATTGCCTGACAAAATGGACTGAAATAACAAGCCAGCCACCCAAGCTGAAATTGGTTTGCAATCATTACTGTTATGCAGATGAATGGATGTCTTTGGTTATAACTAAACTTGACAAACTCCCCCCAATCCAAAATAGATTTTAACTATTTATACAACATGGGTTATATATAAAGTATACTATGTTGTGCGCCATGTGACCGTGGTTAACTTCAAATGTGTTCACACTTATCAGAGCAAGGAAACGTCTTATATTTCCATTACATATATACTTGCTACCAAACACATGGTCAATATATCTGAGTTAGCCAGCACATGCTGCACTGTTACATTTAATACACGCACCTATACCATCTAATTATACCGTATCTATAATAATTACAGGCTACTATGTTAGAAATCAAAGTAAAAAATGTTGTAATTAAAATCTTAAAATTATGTCACAAACAAAATATAGCTCATTTTTAAACTAATGCTATATTTTTAAGTTCTAAAAAAATCTACGTTTCAAAATGTTGCCTAAAACCATGTGGCACAAATCCATGTCAACCTCACTAGCCTTACCAAACAAGAATATTCTTGTTCAAAAAAATTGTGTAAGATCTCAACTATATTCTATAACAATAATCTATACTTGCACCTATATGTGATTTACAGATTATCATTGTTGTATCGAGTTAATCCAAGTTAGTCATTTGAGTGTTGGAGGGTCAACAAGTCTACTTAAGTCAGATCAATTGAGACACTGAATCAATGACTTGACTTGTTACAACATTGAGGATTGTCCATTAGGTGTACTTTTCGTGATAAAGCATGCAAACATGAGAACCTGGGCTAGCAGTATTTCCATATAACATTCCTATATTATTTCCTATTGAAGACGCTGCCTAGCATTGAATGGGCTTATTTATGCGAACCATAATGTCGAATAAGAATGTGAAATTTGAGCTCATCTGAAGGTATCATCTCATTTCAGAAGCACGTGTCGGCCATGACTCCATAGCCAAGTGGCATCTTCCGCCATACGGCGACATATCAACAGAACAAAGCAAAATATATGCCATATTAAAACCGTAATATCTGGCCTATTTCAGGAGGTACTTCGGGTTTTATGGTATCAATAGAAAGAAAATCATTCCCTGATTTCAGTGGTGTGCTTTCATTGGATTTTCTCTTGGCCGGATTATCCATATTACCTCCCACGTGTTTACATGTCATTTTCGAGGCTTGCGTACTGACCCGACACAATGGTAAATAATTATAATGAATGATTAGGATAACTATAAAGAGTGATAAATAAACCAAAAAAGTCAAAAATCGTTCAAATAGATTCACATAATATAAACAGCTATAAAAACATACATTCAAAAATACGAAGTTTTCGGGGTGAAAAATCGCAATATAATTTCACAATATTTTAAAGTACAGCAAAAAATACCCCATTTTCAAACTTAGGAGGTAAGTTATGTTTTAAATTACCAATAGAAAGAGCAACTCTTCCTGAATTCGATGCTGTGATTTTTATTCGTTTTCTCGTTCATATGTAAAATTACCTCCGGCAGATAACAAAGCCACTTTTCTGACACCCGAAACATAGTCAAATACAATGCGCGATTACAATATCGAAACAGTGATAAATTAACCAAACATGACACAAATTGTTAAATTATCCCTAGGTAAAATAATTGTAAAAACATACCTTTAAAAATACGAGATGTTGTTGAAAATTTCAATTTTGAATAATAATGAACACAATCCATTGTGGTATACTCGCCATTCCTCCTCTGGCATAAACAAGTAGACTATGTTTGAATCGTTCAGATCTACATGGAAAGTTGTAATACATTGCGCCATTTGATCTTGTCTCTCGAGTTCGTTGCTCTATTTGGGATATTTTATTTGGTAAAAGGTGATGAAGTTTATGTTCCGGGTTTGACATATCTTTAATTAGCTGAACACACATATTATCTCTGCGGTCTGCCAACGATTTAAGGTTCGATTCTAATAAAGCTTGGTGATATTCTAATTCTGGGTAGATTATCTTTTCTCTTTCGATGTCTTTAACTTGCTCTTTTATCAAATTACCGTTCCGTACTTGAGCTCCATATTCCAACACTAATCTAAACTACCGCTACATAGAAAGTCTTCAAGGCTTCTTTGGGCGCATTATAGCTCTTTAAAATCTTCGTTAAGTATAGTCGCTTCGCTACTTTCTTCATTATATCCTCTGTGTTTCTTCTCCACTTCAGGGGTCGGTTGTATAAAAGTCTTAACTACATTTTAACTACTCGTTTTGTAGTTAAATAGTAGTTAGCTCCAAAATTCGCGATTCTGATTGGTTTACTTCCGCACTAACTATAGTTAACTTTAACTACTTTTTTATACAACCGACCCCAGGTCTTTCTATAACCACAAACCAAGTTGCTTATATGATCTTAATATAGTGACCGCCTGCTGGATAAATGTATTTTCGACCGGCAATTATTAACTTGCTCGTATTTGGTCATTTTTGTTGGAATGATACAAAACAAGTGCCAATCAAAAACTAAAACCCTAATCTAATGTAAAAAAATATTTTACTAATGTAAAAAAATCCATTTTGTACGCAATATTGAATGCACAAGAGCATCCCTAATTTTGGATTATATGGAAGCGACTTTTCACACCAATTATGTAAGACCTTTCTCAAAAATTCCTATCTATCTAATAGTAAGATATCTTTACTGTAAAAGGTCTTTTTTTACCTTTCAGTACGTGCGACATTAAACTGACCTGCCTTTACTCAAATTATTTCAACACGGAAATATTTTTTCTAGAAAAACGTTCACAAAAGTTATGATCACGTGTATCTTTAGGAACGTGATGAGATTTGTAATCATGTTGGTGTGAAACCTGAGGAGTACGTGTTTTACCTTTCAGTACGTGCGATATAAAACTGACCTGCCTATACTCAAATTATTTCAACAGGGATCGGTTCGTTGACAGTACGTATAATTGCGGAAAATTCCGCTGCAGACTCGTAGGCTGTCTTTTCTGAACAAAAAATCATTATCGAAAACGGATACCGGATGTATGCACTCTTAAATACAATATTATACGCCAGTACAAGAAAACAGTATATAAACATATACTTTAGTAAAATAATCAGGCACTCACTAACACTATAGAGGCCATTTCTTCGTTACATTGTAATTGGAAATAAAAGAAGGTATTAGCCTTCACATCATCGACAACTTTTTCATCTGGGAAATATAGCACCACTGATAATCACTAGACAGCTAATCAGGTAATTTAAGGATGAACATATATATATTGGATGAACATATATATATTTAAACATCACACCAAGAACCGAGGGTGTACTGTTTTGGATTTCTAAATCCCTCCAATATATTTTGAGTTTTTTTCTGAATTTTCTGTTGATTTTAAAGGAGATTTTGGCTCGATTTTCGAGCTTTGCCAGCAACGTATCACTGAACAACATCTGCTTTGCATGATAAATCTGTAACCGAGGAGGGGCATAATTTTACTTTGTATATATATTTGACGCAAACTAGTGTTCGTCTCACGGTGTCAAACGCTAGAATACACATCTGCAGACGAACGACTTTCACCCAGAACGTCGAAGTGATTGTATTTGTTTCAGCACACTTGGCCTGCTTAATTAATGTACTCTTCTATGTTTTCAGATCGTAAAATGGGTTCTCCATCTGAAAGTTGGATTTCGCGTTTGACATTTTCCCTGATCGGTATTGCAGCAATATGTGGAAATGCACTTGTTCTCTGGGTTTACGTCAGAAAGCGAAATAAATTTAAGAAAACTGCATTCGATATATTCATCATCAGCCTAGCTCTGTCAGATTTCCTCGCTGGATTTTTTATGTTCTTCAGTGAGTACGTTTTCCAACCTCCGATACCCAAAAACTACACACGAGCAATGATGTACTGCTGTTTATTATGGGGTGGTTACATATTATTTAGCTTAGGCCACGTGTCAGTTTACATATGTCTTGTTCTTGCAATCGAACGTTGGCTGGCAATAATGAAACCTCATTTCTACCGGCGGGTGAAAGCAAAACATGCCATGTTTACCGTAATGTTTGTCTTGATCTGGGCCTTCCTTATAAACACCAACGTTTTCATCAGCATCAAAATGGACTTTGATAAAAGATCTTGCAATTGGATACATCCTAAAACAGGCAATGGCTTTGCCATCGTCGAAATTTGCATGCAGAGTATCGTACCATTCTCGATTATCACCATTCTTTACTCTCACATGTACTACAGAGTTCGAGATATGAAAAACATAAAGCTGACCAAAGAAGATTTCAAAAGAAGGTTAACAATCATTTCTCTTGTAGCGTCACTTGCTTTGATCGTCGGATGGTTACCAAGCGAGATTAGTTATATGATGCTATTTACAAGTGTTGGAGGAGAACACTTATCAGGAGCTGCACATTTGATCATCACAATACTTGCGATGAGCAATAGCTTTATTAATCCAATCCTGTATGGAATTTACAGCTCTAAATTTAGACATGAGTATAAAGAAGTGTTCATTGATATACTCCATAAGCTGCCAAAATGTGTAGATCATGAAGAGGAGCAAGTTACTGAACAAACTATTGATATCTAGAACAATAGTGTTCATATAATTATGAAGGTGTCATATAGCTATCAATCGTAATTGTTCAATCGTAACGGCTGGGGCCGGTTGTATAAAACTCTTAACTACATTTATAACTACCAGTTTTCTAGTTAAATAGAAACCTATTTCATCAATGTTCTGCTAGAATAAGGAATGAATTAAATGTTGGTCAGCCTAGTCTCTGGCAGGCTGTAACAACATGACTGAGACCGTGTGCGGCGGAGTTCGACCCAGGCAAATGATATGGAGGGAAGTCTGGGTGGGCCGTTCACCACCACACAGTGACCGTTTTAAAACTAAGCAAGAAGCGAGCGCTATGTGGTCAAATTCAGTATTCATAGGCATCGGGGGGCAATAAATGCATTTATTAGCATTTATGTCAGTAATGAGTTTATTATCGCTTATTCAATCTTCTCATTTCATTAAGAGCACTATGAATAGTTGTTAACTTTAATCACGCGCGTAGTTAAGTCGGTTATATAGAGCGTAAACAGCAGTGTAAAACGTATGTAAAGTTAACTATGCCCTAGAGTATCGTAATACAGCACACCTCCCAAAGCGTAGTTAAAAATGGCGTTTTCAACAGTGATCCACTTTAATCAGTAAGATACTGTAATATTAAAAACCACGCTTTCCGAGGGTTAGCATTTTCAATCCCCATCTTCCCTAGGAAAGTTTCTCTGATACTCGTGAACGGCTAAAACGCCATTAGTTTGGTTTTTCGGCTTTCTTCGTCGATTTTATGTCTTGTTTTCTTGTATATTTTTCAATATTTTTGGATCAAAATACCGGCATTTTTGTAAATACGAGTCCGCGATCGTGTTCAAAATGCTTGTCAGCGATCGCTAATCCAAGCTTACTTTATGCTATTTCATGTTTAACCACCCTACGCCAACCCAGTTAACTACCCGACTAACTACAATTGTACGTAACTAAGGGACCGCGGTCATTATTTATGGCCGGGCTGGGAACCGAAGAGAAAATGGTGGGGTAACTGGAAAATATTACATGTCTTAGGTGGGGTAACCCAAAATCCTTATATGCATAATTGGGGTAAAAAATTAACCATACTTTTATCACATACAGTAGAGTATATTACCGAATATATATGATTATTCTCATAAAATTTTATTGTTTTCCACAATGTCAACAGAAGCACCCACCCTCCCCGCCCCACCCCACCCCACCCCACCCCACCCCAAAGGGGTAATTTATACATCTAATCTCTAATAATCAGAAACAAAATATCATATGCTGACAGTTGGGCAATCTTCATGTAAGCTTGTCCACAACTTAACCGAAAACCCTCAACTGTCTTGGGTCAAAATAATAGGGATACATGAAATTCCTGCGGATTTCTGCAGGAATAGGCATACATGAGATTCCAGCGGAATCGCAGGCCCGCAGATTCAATTCCTGACAGGGCGGGCCTAAGTTGCATTTTTCGCAACTGCTCCTGGCTAGGTCTAAAAAATGTATATAAATTTTCGTTCGAGTATTCCATCTACAAACACCTCCTACTATACATGAAGTAGGACTGAAGGAATGATAGCAAGTTCATTTATGTTCATCTCAACCGTTGTTTTGTGCCTTGACAATTAGCAGACCATTTCATGTAGATAATTAGCTTAAATGTCCAAATTGGTTATAAGAACAACCGTTAAATACCAGATTTTATCAATATTCAAGTTGTAGAATTGTATATGCAAAGTTAGAAACAAGCTATTTTTGACAAATTTGCCGAATTCAATTGTTTAATCGTACTTGAAATTTGGATGATCTGTCCTTCTCTGCACTCTGTTGAACTGGTAATTTAACCATTCTATAAAATCCACTCAAATTCTCACTTGGGACATTTTGTTTATTGTTAGAACTTTAGAAATTAGAATTCAAAAATTCCTTAATAGAGATTCCTTAGATATCCTGTAGAAATTCCTCTAAAATCCATAAATAGCAATAATAGCTACATGTGTTTAAAAAAATCCTCAAGGAAATTTTTGAGGAATTTCAGAGGAAATTTTAAATACAGTTTTACAAAATAGAGCCAACAAAGTGACTTTGTTCCTATTAAGAAAGTGTACGAAATGCAAATTGCAAAGGAAATTTAAGTGGGAAAGAGATGATCAGGTTAGATTTGGTTAGTGTTTTAAAAACCTGAAATACAAACTGTACCATATAGATGAGTTAGGTATTTAGGCCTTAGAGGATAAAGGTGGAGGTCCTATAAACATCTCATGAAAGTCATAATTAATACAACACTGAAGAAAATGCTATCAACAGGGAATGCCAAACTATTAAGATATTTGAACTTTTCTGGAGACTATAGAGGTTCTCATGTCATACTTCTCACTCATAGGATTACATGCACTACAACTGCAGCCATTCAAATTTGTATGTTATTGAGGATTTGGATTTGTTACCCATTAATACTGCCCACTGGCCTACTTCACTATTCTATTTCTCTAATTTTACTCGTCAAAAAAGGCAGAAGTATTGGGCTTTAATAGATTATTACTCCTACTGTATATTATTACTCCTAGTTTGCCATTTTGGGGGGTAACCCATTATAGGCGCAATGTGCCCTAATATGCCCACTGTATAATTATATTACTCTGTGCTTTTACTCCTCAAGAAGACAGGCAGAGGGGCCATTGGATGTTAACTGTTTACCAATCAATCCCATGCTATTTTAATATTAACAAAATAGGTGTAAGGGTGGGGTAAATATTTTTTCTGCCTTCTTGTTGATGGGGTAGATAAAAATTTTGTCCTAAAAGAGGTTGGGTAAATATATTTTTCTGCTCCGCAATACTTTCTCTTCGGCCCCCACCCCGGCCATAAATAATGACCAGTCCCTAAATCTTGCTAACTATAGCTACATTTTAACTACATTTCTATACAATCGGCCCCTGAAGAAAACTCGAAGTACGTACCGAATTGAAAGCTCACACTAAATAGAAACGATCCAGAGAACATAAAACGACTTATAACATGCGTGGATTACAAAATTAATATTGCTATATTTTTGTTTTGACAAAATGCTTTTTTCGTCCTCACTCTCCGAATAGAAGTATATTGTCGTCCGCTCAAAGTTTGAGGGATCGACAAGAAAACGCCGTAATTGTATTGACAAATGCGCTTTTGTTCGGAGTGTGATTGCTGTACTTGCAAAGTGTTTTGTAACTGGCATATTTACAAGTTAACAATCATTTTCGATGAATAAAAAAGCAAACAAAACAGCGGTCTAGGACATCGACTGAAAGTTGTGTGAGCGATCCCTTGAATCGACAATTACCCACTTCAGTATTAATGCCGGATAAAAGTCCTGTCCATCGCAAACAAACCGGCACCTCCCACAACATATTCAAAAACACATATTATCATTGCAGAGCATCAACAAGAAAACACAGCGAACCTAACGAAGAATTTTCTTTATTTTACATCGCACAAGCATAAAAAAACGACCAAGCTGCGTAGCTTTGCCAGACAGACATGTGTACGTTGACAACACAATTGACCAATGGGAATTTCGCTGGAAGCATGTAATAAACTCTTCTATCAATACAATTACGGCAGGCGCATATTTACTCCCACCCCACCTCGATTCAACAAACGCCTGCCCGGATATCTTGTTTTCTTGGTATACTCGAATATTCAGTGCCGGAGTGTTTTGATTAATTTGGTTTATATTAGAGCTAAAAATCGAGTAAAATGTAGCGAAAATACAAAGAATCAGAGTAGCCAAATAATATAATATTATTAGCTTTTTGCCTTCTTTTGTCGATTTTGCTTTTGGTAAGTGTTTCAAAAATAGTACAGTATAAAAGTCTAACTTTCTTTTTTTCAAATCTTGTCGAAAGTGACAGGTAAATCCCTTTATCACTCTATTATGTGCTCCATAAATTACAAATTAAAGTAAGAATAGTAGGTATAAAAAGTTTTAACGGGAAACTTTGTTATGTTTTTAGGCTATAGAAAAAGGACGACACAAATGATATTTTACACAAACAGTTTTGAAAATCTGGGGAATATCGACAGTGGTGCCGTGGCCGGGAGGGGGCAGGGGGGCATGGACCCCCCAAACGTTGAAACGCGTCGGAAAACTAGAAACTTTTTATGTTGTTGATATTTTCGTGGTCAATCATACGAGAGGATATTTTACTTCTCTTCGTTGTTGGACAGTAAGAAAATATAGATGAAATTGATATCGGACTCAGTTATAGGCGGCGGAAGATATGTATTATTGGATGTGCTTGTAATGTAGCGTCGAAGGCGCTACCAACGTAGGGAGGTCTGGGGGAGGATTTTGAAATCTAGTATCTCTGAAACCGCATTTCCTGCATTCTGTGGGGAGAATTTCATGGAAATTTTAACGTTACAAGCTTTCATCTCGAGTAATAAAAACTAATCTAATATTCAACATTTGTTATATAAATATATTTAATTGAAAGAGTGAAACAGGGGGCTTAGCCCCCCATTTCCCTACTTTTTAAAGTTGGGGGGCTTTAAACCCCCTAGCCCCCCCCCCCGTTTCCGCCGCCTATGTATGCACGTATTAAGGGGGTCCACTACAAAATTTTAAAAGAAAATCCTATTTTGAAATTAGCCATATTATGCATCATTAATGATCCCTTTTTCCTTTTCTTGTGTTAATTTTTCTATTTGTTTGGCGTTAAATGGATAAATAGGGGAAAATAGCAGGTTGTTTGAAATTTTGTCCCGTAGCAACCACCATAGCAACGACATGTTATTGGAAAATCGCGAGCATTGGAGCATTTACGAAAACGTTTTTTCCTCCAAATGAGTACCCACCTACCCCTCCCTAGCTATATAGTGATTTTAAACGATTTTACTTGCAAATATGTTGTTTATTTAAACTGGCATATACAAATATAACTTTTACATAATTTCCAAATATCTATATGGGCACATTTATATACCGAATATATAAACTATAATCAACTATGTATCACTAAAAATTGTAACACTAATCCACAAATTGTATAACAGTGAGTGATTTTGTGTCAGCCACCCATATTCTATAATATTAGAGTAAAAATGAGGAAAAAAAATAGTTTTCAATGTATAAGACCACCTTAATGTGACGATCATGTTGATAAACCGAACATTGAACTTTAAATGCATTTTTCTCGAATTAGCAAAACTAGCGATTTCCATTATTGCGCGCAGGATATCTGAAGAGGCATTGAAGCTATCTTGATGAAATTTTCAGCATAGACTCATCATATCAAGCTCTAGGAGTTGAACTAACATAATTGAGTTATGTTGAATAGTTTTGAAGTGGTGACAGTTTCCATGCGAGTCGTCAAATGCCCTTCCAGTTTTTGACCTATAAAACTGGTGATAATGTTTCAATGTTGATTGTTTTAGTTCAACTCCTAGACAATGTTATTTGTTAGTAAATAAAAGTTATTCCAGAATTTTATCATTAATCCTTATTTAGTTATTGTGTTTATAAAATTGCATGAATTTCACCACAGAGGGTGCTTTATCTCGGTAACCATGGCAACAATGTTTTGCAGCAACATATTTTTTTTTGTCAGAGGTTGAGCCTAACAACATATTAGTAGTAGAGATTCAATAGTATAATAAAATATAGAAAAACGTAGTTGTGAAATTTCGATAAACACTTCTCCGTGCGATACATGTCTAAGCAAAAACCAATTCGATTCGCAGATTCCAGGTAATAACTTTACTAGATTCAACAAGTCGAGGATATCATCAGGTTTAGCGTCTAGTGTTCTCGTGGAGGTAAAGATAATGTATTCATTTAAATCATTTGGATTAGCGCGAAGGTGTTTTGGAATTGGGATGTAAGACGCGATGAATGATCTTCAACACTTCTTTTGAACGCTTTGAAGAAAGAGCATTCGCCAGAAAAGAACCTTCTCGCCTTACTAATCACCGACTTTATCTTATTGCGAATTGTTCTGAAAGCAGTCCATGATTCCTCAGTGTTGTTTGTGTGAGCATTTACTCTTAACCCATCTCTCTCCGACTGTAGTTTACGAATCTCATCCGATTGCATCCATGGGGCTGGAGGTCGATCGTTAACCTGGGGTAAAGGTTCTTTTAGGGCTTCAATAGGGCGGTCTTTTGGATCGAAATAAGGTTTCAACCGATTTGCATGAACTGGTGTGCTAACAGGCCGGGTGCACAGATTAAAGTGGACAGGGGAGAGTTTCTCCACGATACGGTAGGGCCCAGGGCACTTATATAAGGGAACTTTAGATTTGACGACGGCTACGAGAACGACTACGACTACGAGATTTTCCCGTTAAATATCTGATAGTACAAACTTGTTATCATCGTCTCTTTGGTACAGCACATCTTTACAACAACAGTTGAGCCAAAGCGAGTACGTTATCATCCTCTTTTTGGCACAGCATATCTTTATAACAACAGTTGAGCCAAAACGAGTACAACTTTGAGAGTTTGGGTTTATATTAGCAGATATTTAACTCTTTAATTACTGAATATTTTGGGCCTTTCTGTTGAATTTAGCAACATTTACTTTCCACCATGGAAAAAAATGAAGTGAATGGCAATAACTAGGGCAAACCATACATTTTTGGAAAGCTTATAGGATAAGGTTTATGAAAAAAATATTTTTGAAATATTTTTGGTGGTTCGTTGTATCCAGGGGGAGGGGGATGAATGATGACTTTCCATGAATTATGATAAATTTTGTAATTGCACAATTTAGGATTATTGCAGTAAGTCAAGAAAAAACTTGTTTATTTCAGAAGAAGTACAAAGTCGTACTAGAGGACCTTGTAAAAACATTTGGGACTTTTCGATTCTATCCACTTTTTCATTTTGCAGAAATTTCACATTTACAAAAATAAATATTTGTACAAAAATCCATGGCAACCATCTTGGATTTCTGAAATGCAGTAATTTTTACAACTGACTGACACTTTGTGTTTACAATATATCCGCCGTTAAAGAGTTAATGTGTGGCTTAAGTTTTACGACTGTTGAAATCGGATTAATGTATTTACCAGACCGGTGCTCTTTGTAGCTCAATTTATGGAAAATCCAATTTTTGCAAGTATACAGAGCGCATTGTTGGTTAAAAATTTTGTCTCCATTCGAAGTAGGTAGGTAGGTAGGTAGGTAGGTAGGTAGGTAGGTAGGTAAAACTTTATTTATAAAATCACACGCTAGCCCCGTCAACTAAAGCTGATTTCCACGAGGGGCGTGTGGATCACATCATATTTAAATAATAGATATTTACAAAATATTTAATTACGCAATATTAGAAATCACAAGATGTGAGTGTCGATTCCATTGATAAATATTGATAATGTATTCGAATCACGCAGATCTGCAGGTAATGTATTCCACAGTTTAATTTAGCTCCATCGTAGCAAAAACCTTTTCAGTTCTAGGTAAAGGTAGTTGTAGTGAGGTAGAGGAGCCCCTAAGATCATGTTCTGTTATATCTCCTTTACTGATATGAAAAGATCAGCAAGCGAACTCGGAGCCAAACCATTTAGAACTTTGTACATTTGTTTTGCTTTGGCTCGTTTAGTTTCAAGAGTCTCCCGCCCTAATGCGTTTATCGCTTCTATACCAGGAGTATCATACGTCATATTCATAACTATTCTTGCAGCTCTATTCTGACGTTTTTGAAGTCTGTTAGAGAGCCCTACACCAAGAGTATCCCATATCCTAACTACAGTAGTCAAAATGAGGACGTACAGTGTTAAAGTATTATAGATAGAGATCAAAGTTTCTCTGTCTACGAAATCACGGATTCTTCGCGTAGCTCCTATTCCAGACGTAACTTTTTTAGCTACATTTTCAATAAGTTTGTTCCAAAATAAATTTTCATCAATTTCAACGCCAAGAGCTCTACTATGGCGGACTTGTTTAATATAATCTTGGCCGATTTTGACAGATGGTTGTGTAACAATATTATTTAATTTATAATGTAAGCCAATCTGAAGAAATTCCGTTTTCTCAACATTAAGACTTAGTTTATTAGCCAAAAGCCATTCTTTTATACATATAAGATCACAATTCTTGGCCGATTCGACTTCCTCTATTGTTTCTCCAGCTGCAGTTAGATTCGTATCATCGGAAAATAAACGAGCACTAACTTGTCTAAGACATTCAGGTAGGTCATTTTTATATAAGAGGAAGAAGAATACCGCATGTAACCTGCATGTATAATACCGCATGGAATACCGCATGTAACCCGCATGTAATACCGCATGGAATACCGCATGTAACCCGGCTCTCAGAAGACATTACGTCACCCAATTGACATTATTTTCTGTTTACGATCAGTTAAATATGATTTTATAAAGGATAAGCATTTCCGGTGATACCATACAACTCTAATTTACGCACCAGTATATCATGGATGACGGTATCAAAAACCTTCTTTAGATCTAGCAGCACAACTAAATCAAACATTTTACGGTCCATGTTAAAATACCAACTATCCGTACTGTCTAGAAGAGCGGAAACAGTCGAGTGGCACTTACGAAAGCCAAACTGGTGTTCAGAGAGTAACGGATTCTCGTTAAGATATTCATATATCTGGTCATACATAATTCTTTCCATTATTTTACTTATTGATGGCAAGATCGAAATTGGTCTATCATTTTCGGATAGATTTCGTGCGGCCTTTCTGAAAAGCGGCAAGAATCTAGCCATTTTCCATTCAGTTGGAAAATGATTTGAGATAATCGCATGATTGAAAATATATGTAAGTGATGAGGCAATACTAGAGGCTGCGACTTTTAAAATATTTCCAGATATTTTATCAAGACCTGTTGCTTTAGATTTAGATAAACCGTTTAAGAGATTGAATACTTTACTATATGGTACCAACTTGAAACGTGAAAATTTAGATTCGGTTGGTTTTATAAATTAATTGTTCGAAAGTAACACTGGAATCCGCCATAGAGTTGGCCAGATTAGAGCCAACATTAGAAAAGTATGTAGCTAACGCTTCAGCTATTTCTTCGGATGAAGTAATGTTGACATCATTTATTGTTCATTCATTCACAACAGTGTCACTGGAGGAACGGCCTAGTAAACTGTTAATTGTTTTCCAAGCCTTTTTAGGATTGTTATTTTGACTAGCTATTTTGTTACGATAATAATCAGCTTTGGCCTGTCGTAAAGCAACATTGACCTTGTTTCTAAATACCTTATAATCTTCTCAATCCGCACTTAGGTTTGTCACCATCGCTTTACGCTTTTTCTTGTCTCTATTAAATATTAGCTTTTTTATCTCGCTGGTCAACCATGGCATACTAGACGATTTTTTTCTAATGTCTAGGACTTCAAGAAATAACTCTTTCCAAAGAGTACAGTCGACATGGAATCTGAATCTGATTGTAGGACAATTTATTTCTACAGCTGAGCAAGAAGGTCCTCAATCAAATGCTGTTGATTAAACCTTTTCATATTTCGTACTTTAAACTATGATCACTAATTCCCGTATGTATTACACCTGACAGATTTATTTTTCTGGCATGGACGTTACATAGTGATCAGTAAGAGTACAAGACCTATTTGTTATTCGTGTGCCCTCAGTGATTATTTGAGATAATTGATATGCCTCATAAATGGCGTTAAGTGTTTTCGTTGATTGATCAGGGTCGCTCTTCAAATCCCCTAGGATATGAAACTCTTTGTTTTCATCATCAATCATGATCAAACCAATCAACTTTTCAAAACAAGACGAGACGTCAGGTGGTCGGGTTTAAATGGAATTCAAATGTGAAGCCTCTACAGGGTGTCCCAAAAAAGTATACCTTTTGAAATTTTCCTATTGTAATAATTTGAATGCCTGAGCATTATGCTGAACCCACTTTCTACACTAACTATACTTTTTTACGCACCCGTGGGTTCAGCATAGTAATAAGGCATTCAAATTCAAACAAAGGCTTCATTTCAAAAGGAATACTTTTTTGAGGCACCCTGTATATTAGAGTTCGTTCAAAAGTCCCAGCCATTCTAATTACATAAAGATTTAGTTAATTACCCTATCTGCTTTGTCATCAGTTCTTGTTAAAATCCCAGAAACAATGACACCAATACCAGGAGATTGCTGCTCAATCTTTTGTGCCAGCATAATAATTACACTATCAGCAACAACCTGCGGTTCAGCAAGACGTAGATTGTTAGTTCATATATGTAACACGATTACACGAGTTGATCTGGGTCTTTTCGGAGAATTGGCTTGAAAAAATCGTCCATAACTTCAACACTAGCACCAGAGAATGATTTAACTGTAACGCGCTAGGTAGCATTTGATATTTCCCAGCCCTTTAAGTGCTTGATGATGGAATCTCCGACATCTTCAACATCTTTTACTTTAGTGTTCAAGTCAGACATACCATATGATAATTATCATTCCGTTCTTGAAGCTCTTGGTTTTTCTCTTTAAGTACCTGGTTCTCCCTCTCAACCGCCTGTATGTAGTCTTTGGAGCATTGGCATGTCTTTTTGGTCTTGATGTGATTGATTTCTTTCCGATGATCATCAGACTCGATCAAGGACGCTGCTATGTTGTTCTCTTGGGAATAAGGATGCTTATTAGCATTCATCGCCGAAGGTTCGGCATGTCGTTCTTCAGTTTCAGCAGCCTCAGCGAGGCTGCCCGGCTCTTCGGAATTTATACAGGCCGATTTTCTTCAATACCGCCTTATAAAATATCTTCTACTTCTTTCGCCTTCACCAACATGATGTTCGCATTTGAAAGATTTCTGAGTGAAATTCCAATGGCTGTGAGTAGCTGGCGTTCTTCGGTAGTCACGAAATGCTTGAAAAAGCACCTTTTATTAAGTTCATAGATTGGCCTGGACTGCCGATCATAAAGTGCTCTCCATCTTCTTCCAGCTGAGAAACGACAGGTTTTTCCGACTTGCTCAACTCAGTCCAGTTGATCTCTCGAGTGATCTAAGGGATTATACAATACGGATTGATTTAACTTGCAAAAGTCTAGCGTATCCAGAAGTCCCCAAAGTGACCAAACACAAGCGCATTATCGATGATAAATTCTCTCTGACAGCAGAATTTTTTCTAAATTCAAACTGACTTCGTACTCAGAGTGATATTACACGTAAATATTCCGTGAGTTTGTATTCACACTTAAAACGATGCGAAATATGAACGCAAGAACTGGACACACCAAAATCAATTTTCACCAAAATCGTTCTCGCTCCAGGCTATTTCCCCATCACACATCGATCAGCGCGCGCGCGCTCGTTGCACCGCCCTATATATCAGCGCCCTGATAGGATCCGTGGTAAATAATAATAATAATAATAATAATAATAATAATAATAATAAAAATAAAAGTCTTTATTGTAAAATATAGCATCACAACATACGTGTGGCTTTACAAGATTGTCAATAAGAAAGGCAAGAAGATTACAATTCTATTGTACCCACAAACTAATTAGTTTCAAGATAGTAATTGACTCTAAATTATTTTATAATAAGTTAAAAATAGATAAAAATTAGAGCATTAGGTTAATCTACATACTATATCAATACCTAGTTGTCAAAAATAATTGAATAAACATCTATTAAAAAAAGACCGTTTAAAACGTTCAGTTTTAACTTTAGGAAGAGTAAATGGGTGTTCTCGTTCTCTTAAAATCCTGTGTCTCTTCTCCGGGAGTAGGTCATATAAAACATGATCAGGATCATTCACAATTTTCTTAAATAATGCTTTGTCACGTCACGCTCTTCTATCAGTTCAGGCATTTTATATTCTTTTAAAACGTATCCATATCGGTAGGCTCGTCTGAAAAATTTATCAATACGCTCTAGATATTTCTTCAACAAGGCGGAACCCCAGACTTCAATCCCGTAATAAAATAACGATAAGATCAACGTTTCGAATAACTTATTAAGGTGATCCTTGGAATAACCATACGACTTGCATACTCGTAAAATATACATACGGCTTCCAGCTTTCGATAATAGATTATCAACATGTATATCCCAGCAATTAGGGTCGTCTTGGAATGTCATCCCGAGAAGTTTTAACCATTCTTTGCGCTCGATCTCGCCAATTCGTGGTGGTAAGGGCTTTTGTGTTTTTCCACTCATGACCATTTCCCACGTTTTAGATAAGTTTAGCGACATTCTGTTCTCCATTGCCCAGTTATCAATGTTGTTAACTTCAACTATAGCTGTGTCACCACCCATTTTGACGGGAGCACTAACAGTTATATCATCAGAGAACTTTATCAGTAAGTTATCTTTCGGTTTGAGAGGTTGGATATCATCAACCATAAGAGAAAACAAGAAGGGACCGAGGACCGTACCCTGCGGTACACCTCTGTTGATGTCAACAAATTCTGTCACAATTCCATCCACAACCACTCTTTGTCTTCGATACATGAGAAAATTAATTATCCAGTTGATGATATAGGGATTAAGATTAGTCAATTTAAGTTTTTCACATACAATGTCATGGGGGACGGAGTCAAAAGCTTTGCTAAAGTCGAAAGATACAATTCGAACAAAGTCAACATTCTCATCTTCTAACCATTTGAGCCAATGGTATTGACATGTTAAGAGAGCAGTTGTGGTATTACAGCGCCTTTTGTATGCATATTGATCATTTCTTATAATAGTATTCATGTGTGACGATATTTCCAGTTTAAAAACAAGCTTTTCAAATAGTCTCATTATAACATTCGTAAGTGAAATTGGTCTTAATTGGTTACGCTCGGATAGTGGAGTTTCTTTCGGTATTGGAGAAATGTTCGCAAGTTTCCGAAGCATAGGGACACACTGCTGTTTTAATGAAGCATTCATTATATGGGTGAGTATCGGAGCAAGGTATTTCGCAAAATCTCTCCATAGCCAGTATGGAAGCCCATCCGGTCCTGATGCTGTTCGTTTAAGCTTTATCATAGATCTTTCTACATTGACCTCATCAACTGTGGGGATATAAGTTCCTTCTGGGATGGATACTGGTACGGGAGGCGTATACTGAGTATCGGTGTTAATTTCTTGAAAATACTCATTAATAAGGTCGGGATCAATTAAAGAGCTAATATTTTCGCTACGTGTATTCCTGCCAGTAATCTTATTTACAGTTTTCCACCATCCCTTAGTACCATACCTATGTTTGCTGTTTTCATCATAAACTGCACGAATTAGATTTTCGCGAATAAGTTTATTTATTCGTTCTTGGGATTCATCTGTTATCCCTCTCCTTATTCTTCCATTTCGTATTTTGCATAGATGTTTAACAAGTGGGGACATGTACGAGGGGTCACGTGAGGAAACTTTGACCTTGATCAAAGGGAAACACTCGTTAAACAAAGAGACGATCAGCTCATTTAACACGGTAACTTCGTGGTCAACACCACTTGTATTGTATACACTGCTCCAGTCACATGTTTTCAATTTGTTCTCCATGTCTATCTTGCGGTGTTCTCTTACGTCTCGGAAATCTTACGTCTTACGCTTTCTTTCTGGTTTAGCTAAGATTTTTGGGGTAATCATTACTGTTAAATGGTCAGACCTAACCAAGCCAGCGAAAACAACGGGTGGTTTCCACAAAAATGGACTATTTGTCAGAAATACGTCCAATATTTTTTGACCCCTGGTATGCTTTTTAACTATTTGTTCCAAATTTTGATGTTTACTCAAGTCTTTTATATTTAATTGATTTATATCTCCAGCAATTATTATTTTTGCAGAGGGATCTGATAACAGAATCCGTTCACAACTATCAGACAAATGATCTAATAGCTCAGATTCAGCGTAGCTCGGGTCTGGTGGATGATATACCACAGCAGTGTAATATTTGTTATTTGTCATTCCCTGGATTTCGCACCATAAACATTCTAAATTATTTTGAAAATCAAGTTTCTTAAAGTTCCAATCGTTTCGACACAAAATGGCAACTCCACCACCCGGCCGTTCGTTCCAACGATCTTTTCTTAAAAGATTATATCCGATTGGGCAAATAAGGCTGGAGGGAATCTTGTCATTTAACCATGTTTCAGAAATGAAACAGATATCAATGTTGTTAGTGGACACTTCAGAGTATAATGCTGATGCAGCATCAGGTTTTGCCAACGATCTTGCGTTTATGATCAAGCATTTTGGAACAACCTTAGCAGAGGGGGGGCCAATCTTTAAAGTCTTTATTGATATTAAATTACAATTCGATACACTGCATTGATCGATTTGGTAATTAAACTTATTCTGATCGTTAAGGCGCAAGCTTTGTTGACAATGTTCGGTACTGTTCGCTGATACAATAGAAATCTGGCTTTCATACATGTCCTCACGAGAATTTTCTATCGCGAATTGAACGCAAGACTGCTTCGAACCTTGTTTACATATAGACTTCGCGGCAGCACTATCAACATTGTTTGTATCAGCAACAGGTCCGACATCTATTGTCTCCAAGTTTACAATTGGGGCCATAGTATTGTCTGGAGTGAAATTACTTATGTTCTGTTGACGGTTAATTGAATCTAGATCATAACGAATTTGCTCGATGGCTTGTTTGTTAGAATGAACTTTGCTTAGAAGTTTAGATTCAGTGATTACGATGTTTAATTTGAGACCCTCGATTTCAGTTGATAAATTACTAAACGTGTAGGTACATTGATTGTTTGCCGTATTCGTGGCATCAGCCATATATGCCCCGGCATTTTCACAACTTCTGTTTGAGTAGCGGCATCAACAAGATCCTTTTTTGACAAAATCGCGGAAAATTCGTTTAGCAATTTAGCTGTAGAATGATAGAGCTTGTCTACAATCCCATATATATACACCATCAATTTTATTCTTTATCGCTTTTATTTCGGTTGTAGACTGATGACAACAATTAGAGCATTCACTAGAGTTATTATTTTTTTTGTCAATGTCACGCGATTCTCCCGTCGAGGATCTTATGAATAAACTGTCCGGTGCAATGTTTGTTTGATCAACACGGTCTATATTTAAGACACTCACCAGGAATTCTTTAAACATTTCCCCATCCTTTCCATTAAACGTCAGGGAATTCTGTTTGCCCGGGTACCAAGTCAAGCTGAAATCTAGATTGGAGCTTCGGAACTGCTTTGCTTTACCACCAGGTGATTTCCAAGTTCCAGTCAACCCGATCACGTTATCAACAAATTCCTTCAATAAATGAAGATTTTGTGTCCACTTTATGCGGTCACAATCAGAAACTAAGTAACCTTGATCATTTAAAAGCTTTATCGAATTGATATCAATGCTCCCTGGTTTGAAATTTATATAATTGCGAGAGCTAAAATTTTCATGACCCGCCGCCATGTTGCTTTATTCAACCTTTAGTAGGCAATCCCTTACGGCGCTTAGGAGTGTAAACCCAGACTCTCTGGTCAACCGTGTACGGAACTGTGCGTGCTGATTGGTCGTATCTTGCTTTCATCTTGAGTTGGGTGCGTTGGGTATTGGACTCAATTAGCTGTCTTGCTTCTTGCAGGGTGGTCACGATACGCGCGCGCTGTTCGGCAACGGATGGGCTTAAATTGACAGGTGGGAGTAAACTGACGTCCATGGGAAGGCGGGATTGATCACCAGAGAAGACAATGCTTAAGCTAAAAAGACTGTAAATGAGGTAAATTTATTAATGGAAGATTATTGTACGGCAACAAACTTAAATCTAGTCACTCACCGAAATGTCACGAGCAATTCGCTAAATAAGTCCCGTCTGCATTTGAATAGATCGGAATCGTCTAGTTTAGCAAGAAATTTTATTAGGCTTATAAATAGTTTTTAATGTAGAAAATATTCCATGTTTTAGCAGCACAAATTTCGTAACTGCTGAGCAGAATGAGACGAATTACTCAGCAATTCAAAATTCCCCACCAATAGAGAATGATAACATGAAATTCTTAAAAGCATTGAAAGGATTTAGATACGGTCATCTGACTATTGCTTCTCTTGTGAAGCACGTTGATGAATTAAAAATATATCTTGAAAATGAACCACTCGATATTCTAAGTATTAACGAAAGTCGTTTAGATGATACCACTATTGCGATATTGTTAACATACTAGGTTACGATATGGTAGTGAAAAATCGAAATCGTATGGGGGGCGGTGCTGCAATTTATTACCGTATTGTACTAAACGAGATAAATAGAGAAGATTTAGTTCCTGAGGATATGGAAGCTGTTTGTATTGAAATTGTAAAATCTAAATATAAACCGCTTCTAATTGCATCTGTGTATAGACCGCCAAATTCGCACATTGAACTTTTTGATAAAATTGAAATATTATTTCAAAATCTTGACAACGAACACAAAGAGATGATTGTGGTTGGTGATTTTAATTGCAATTTACTACAAGGCAATTTGAGCAATTGCACTAAAAGATTTAATGACATAGTTAATTTATTCCAATTGACACTGTTGGTTGAGCATCCAACACGGATTACTGAAACAAAGGCTTCTCTTTTGGATGTTGCTGTAGCAAGTAATCCCGAAAACATATCTCAATCAGGTGTGTTGAATATTGGAATCAGTGACCATAGTTTGATTTATATTTGTAGGAAAATTTGTTTCACGAAAAATCATTTCAAACTTGTTGAATCAAGAAATTACAAAAATTACGTACAACAAAATTTTAACCAAGATTTGTATGCTGCTTTATCCGTACAAAATTGGGAGATTGACGATCCTAATTTACTTTGCAATAATTTTAAAACAACATTTAATTATGTTTCGGATATTCATGCACCGACGCAAAGTAGGAAACTGAGGAGTCGCAATGCTCCTTGGATCACAGATAGCATTAAAAAAAACATGAACGGCAGGGAATTTTTTAAGAAAAAAGCTACTAAGACAAATTCAACTGTAAACCACGATGCTTATAAAACTTTGCGCAATAAGGTTAATAAACAAATTATTAATGCCAAGCGGGAATACTATGCATAGTATATTGAGGAAAACAAGAGTAATACAAAACAAATGTGGAAAAATATTAGTAGTTTAAAATCCAAGTCCTCAACCATTTCAGCAATTCAAATCAATGAGCATGAAATCGAATCACTCAATTGCTGAATAATTGAATGAACACTTTTCTAATATTGGATCAACGTTGTCTAGTCATATTCCCGAGACAAATATTAGCTTTCAGAGACAGTACATGAAATTTGAAATGCAGACAATTATTATTCAAGATGTGCTTAATGCACTTAAAAATTTGAATGTACCTAAATCAACAGGACCCGATAATATCCCAGCCAAACTTTTAAAAGACTCGAAAGATATTATAGCGCCCTCCTTGACATTCATATTTAACTTCTCATTACGAAGTGGCGTTTTTCTTGACGACCTTAAGGTTGCAAGGATTTCTCCAATATATAAGTCTGGTGACAAAAGAAAGGAACGGGGTAATTATAGACCGATTTCTGTTCTCTCAAATGTTGCTAAATTATTCGAAAAACTTGTGTGTACGCAACTTGACATATTTTAAAGTAAAAACAATATTCTGAGTCCGTGTCAGTCTGGCTTTCGTCATTCCACCATGGCATCCTTATTGTCAAGCACTGATGCATGGTTACTCAATATGAATGCTGGACTAATAAATGGAGTACTTTTTCTTGATCTGTGTAAAGCATTTGACACAGTTTATCATGACATTCTGATCAAGAAACTCTCTATATACGGCATTCAAGATCAAACTCTTGACTGGTTTAGATCGTATTTATGAAATAGAAAGCAGTACTGTAAGGTAGATAAAGCAGCATCGCCTACTCGAAAAGGAAGTTGCGGAATTCCTCAGGGATCAAATCTTGGTCCTTTATTGTTTATATTAGTGATGGAAACAATTGAACTCTTTGCAGTTACAGACAACTGAATTAACGAGATATTTTCATAATATCATGATAAATCTACATTAAAGTTTGTAATAGCTAAAAATATTTAAGGTAAAAAAGTTAGTTTTACAAAACTTCTTGTCTCTGTATAAAATAACGTCCCGCGATTTTTGTCTTAAAAGGTAACGTTTATAATCAGGATCTTCAGATTGGATGGGTAATAAAGAATGTAGTGGGTGTGTGGAACATTTCATTCTATTCATATACTGTATCCTTGACATATAGAAACCCTTCTGTTAGATAGCGTATCAAGTTTATCTAGTTGAAGAGCTTCGTTGTATGAATCAGCTTCTGGCAAAATTATCCTCAAAGCTCTTTTCTGAATAGATTCTATCTTCTGAGATAGATGATTCGGGATCGATTGCCAAATATTCCAAAATTGGGCGGATTATTGTTACATAAACTTTAACGATGCTTCTCTTCTTAACACCAACACGGGCTAATATGCCAAATTATATGTCAATGACCTGCCCAATTGTTTGGATAATTCGTATGAAAAGCAACTTTTATTATAGTTGATTAGTTACTGTGTTAATAGACGTTTTAATAATAATAATAATTATAATAATAATAAATAAAACGGTGATTCACCGGTGGTAGCGTTTGGGGATACTCGGTACGCAAACAGAACTTGCTGGAGATGTTGATCCCAGTCTTTCTCATTAGAGCTCACAAACATTGACAAGGTTTCAGCTAATGTACCGTTGAACCTCTCCATTAAGCCGTCTGTCTGTGGGTCTGTCGCGCGCGTGGAAACTGTAGTGCGCAGTCACGACGGGACGGTTTAGCGCCTGGCAGAAAACGTGTCGATTTCTCAGCTTTCTGTCTATTTCTGAGATTTGAATACTATCGTCCACTTTTGGGGATTTTTAGAGCATTTAGCATGCTTTTCTCGATGAAGCATGGATGAGATCGATGATTCTCTTCAAAATATTACTTTTGAAGGTAAATTTGTATGAATTTTTTTCATATATATATTCGAATATGATTATCTATTGGTGGAATATAGTCATGTAGAGTACAATGTTGTCTCTTCGCAGGTAAGTAGTGTAATATATTAGTGATATGTCTTGAAGAACAGTACATATTAAAATATAGTGAACAGCAAGGGGCAAGTGCACTTTAGCTGCACGAAGAGCTTCAAGAGCATACCTGTGAGATGATATGTTGAAGCTCTGTATAATTTTGTATTGTTTAAATCTAAACAAGTTTATATAATAATACATTGGGCTGATTTGACATTTCATTTTGATTGGTAGAGAACTTTGATCTATTAGATGACAGATGCATGATCATTGGCATGCTCAAGGTTGATGACATTTGTTCCTGCATGGCCATATGAAACTCAGAGCATTACGCATCAGTAAATTCTAGCATTGCCCATCCCCCCCGGGCATTTGCACTAATTTTGTATCTAAGTGTACAATTCCCTGTAGCCTGCGTGGCAGGCGTTCTATTGTGAGGGAGGGAGTTTTGTGTCATTTTTTGCTAAATTCCCTGGGGCTGGGCAAAAAAAGCACAACAATGCCCCACCCCATGGCAAAGAAATAATGACAAATGCCCGGCCACGGGGCACACCGACACATAGATTTCATCAGAAGCCAGCGGTCATGCAGGTCATGCAGTGCATGACTAAATTAAAACTTTCCCCAAAAATGTTTAAAAATAAGTTCAGTAAAATTTTCTAAAATAGAATTACGCTTTCTCTTTGCCTTTCTACGTTCAGCTGCTTTATGCTATATTTTTTGACATAAATCAATGGTCTTTACGCGATATTTTCGCTGAATATTCTCGTATGTTTTTTATTTCGGCTTTGTTGCCTTGGAAACTGAGTAGGGCATGCATATTTTCACAGCATGACCGGTTGCGTAATACGAGTGGAAAACGAGTGCGTGGTTACTCGCTGCGTGTTTTGGTCGTGCATTTTCAGAATTGCATGACTAGCTAAATTAGGTTTCTTGTTTTCTGATTGGCTTATGATGTTTGCGCACGCGCAATGCGGTTGTTTTTGACGCTATGGTCATGCAATTTTCGATTTGCATGACTAACGGGCAGCCCAACCTGATCACAGCCTCTTTGTTCGAAGCTTTCTGCCTGAATGAACATGGCTTCAAGTCATTCGTGCATTTCGAGTTCTTCTTCACTCGAAGTTAACGATATTGTTTCGGAGTTGGTGAGAAAATCCTTTTCTGCTTGGGCTACTGCAGTACTGCTGAACAGAATATTATTGTTAAGCAGCGACCAACGCCAGATCTTTCGTCAAGAAAATACTATTTGACCGGCAGGGGACATATCTTCGGTTCGGTGCATGCTATGTAGATGGCAATACCACCGTTCGATTCAGCGTTTTACGATCTCTTTAAAGAAGTAAATTGTGTTTGTTTACAACGCGATGCGGCCAATTTTGTTTTGTTTACAAATTAACAATAATATAAACTAATTAAATATTCATTTCGCTTTCTTACCTTTGGTTTACACGGTACAAACTCCATTCGACGGATCTTTGTGATATCTTTGAAATGAATCCATTTTTATTACAATACGACATAATCTAGCCCTTTTATGGCAATTCTCGTGAAAATGCTTTCTTTGTTGCGAAGCCGGTATTGTCGGCTGAGCGAAACAGTCAAAATGTAGATATTATTCTGAATGGGTTTTCCTATTTTTGTGTTAACCTTCATTATTGTTCTCTGAAATATGCAAAATTCTCAACATTTTTTCCTTTTTAGGTCAAGCTATTCGTAGAAGTTGATGCCCAGATTGCTGCATATGGCAATTCTGGGAGTCAATATTCCGGGATAGCATGCCCCCGGACCCCCCCTAGCAGGTCTCGCGCCTTCGGCGCTCGTTGCATGACCACTCACATCGGGCTGGCTTCGCCACTGATCAGAATATCATGAGATAAAGTTTTACATTCTTAATTAAATGACGTTTTAAGCCTTGTAAAGACGAGCAAGTTTTGCTTCACAAGTTCTATTTGTGTGTGTATGACACAAATACTTTCATCCATATTCATGGCAGTGCACACGTTCGCTGCAGCTGCTGCAGAACCACAATCATTTCCGGCAAGAGAGACAAATGTCCGGCACCAGGGAAATTTTGAAAGTACTAATGCCCGGCCCCTGGGCAAAGAAAGTTTGCAAATGCCCAGAGGTAGCCGGGCAATGATAGAATTGACTGATGCATTAGTATCGTTGTCTAATGTGTCATTGATATCGCAGATATTGAGTGATTTACTGTTTTTGTTCCTGCATCACATACCAAAGGAGGAAATCCAATCATCAGAGCATAAATCACCACTTTCCCACAAAAGTCATCAATGGTTAGGGTTATTAACTAGTGCATAATTTTGACACTTTCCATATTTCCAGATAATCCAAGCAGTTAGCAATGTTCAGGAAGAAATTGTGTGAAGAAATTGAATAAAATAAGAATTGCTTAAAATGACTCATTTGTCAAACAGTCTGATTTAAAATTAATTTACTTGATCTAATTACTGATGCAAGCAAAAATATTTTAACACTATGTGTGACAGTCAGTTTTCCTGAATGTATTAAGAATGAAGCTTAATAATTATTAAGCTTTTTGTCCTATCTGACAGAAGAATTACATAATGAATACACACACAAAAATGTATTGTTTATTGATTTTAAAATTTAAAATGTATCTTTTACATACTCCGATTCTATTTTATCAAGACAAATTTGGCAGAAAAATGTTACTGCTAATGGTCAACACTTTGTAGATGCAAATTTCACAATGCATACTTGTTCTGTCTTTTACTCATTGAGAGAAGAGTGCTGGGCATCAATATGGTTTCCCCAATTCAGCTTCATGTGAGTGGCAAACACTGGGGGGGGTGAAGGTTGCAATGCCCTTTGAGTGTTTTGTATATGTAAGATACTGCTAAACTAAGTAACTAATAGAGTTATGATAACTTGATATCATCATTCATGATTCATCAGGTATATTTGCAATAAATTTAAGCCAAACGAGACTGAAAAAAAGAACACACTGCAATAGAAGCTAACTAGAAGGGTCAAAATATGCAAGCAGACCATATTTGCACCTACAATATTTTACAAAATGTCTGTCACTGCTTAAGGAGTATGCTAAAAACCTTTCTGGCTTTCATGCTAAATATTATGCAAATATAAACTTTTATAGTTGTACATGTGGAGAACATTGTATACAAATATACCCCATTCTTCCCTTGATAGGTTATAAAGTATTATCGATCGATCTATCCAATTTAATAATAATATGCAGATGAAACAACATTAAAAGTTAACATATAAACGTGTAGCCACTGAGATTTTTCAGTGTCCAGTGATTTGCGAAAATCCTTCAATATTAAAATCAGTGTCACACTGATAGTCTGATACAATACAGTGTCTATATTTTACTCCTTTCTAGGCTGTACATTGTAGTAAATACTCCACACGTTGCTTTGATATATCATGGTTTTGAAAAATGTTTCATTGCCTTTATTCGCATAATATCTTTCGATCTGTTGACATTTTGATTAAAAATTTTGACCGCCATCTTGAAAGCATTTTCTCCCAGGCGCTTCCCGCCGAATTTTCCATTTCTCCCCTCGCGCTCTTCATGCAACCGCGTAGCACGTTAAAGCGCCTTGGTACGCGGCTGGCGGTAAGCGGTGGTGTTAAGTTTAGATGTGTTTATTTAACCAACGCAAAAAGAAAGTTATGACCTCGATCGGAAAGTAAAGTGCGGGGCGCACTGTGGGATGCAATGCGAGGTGCTTTGCAAGAAGGTAAGGCAAAACTTAGGGCCATCTCGTGTAATCATCGGAGAAGACAACAATATAACGGGATCCAGAATTTGTAACAGGGTTAGGACCGAGCACGTCGACGGCGACACGGTCAAACGCTCCTTCAACGGGTATCGGAAGGAGTGGTGCTTGGAGGCGATAACGCGGGGACTTCTTCATAGAGCAGTCAATGCATGACTTGCACCAGTGTTCGACATCTTTAAACATTCCCAACCAGTAGTATTTGGGGCGCAATTTCTCGTGGGTCTTATGGATCCCCAAGTGTCCGCCTGTAGCATCGTGACGAAGGGACGAAGGATCAACAAGTTGGATATGGAGATGACCAGCTTTACGTTTATCAGGGTACCAAAGATGACAAAGGATAACGTTCTGGCGATGCGATTGTCATTTGGCAACTCGTGGGATTCCAGGTAGGAGATAAGGTTTTGAAGATCTGGGTCGCGGCGTTGAAGATCACAAATGGTGGCGGTCGGTAGTCCGGGGACGTCGATGGCAGTGAGTTCCATAGGTAAACGTGGGATATACGCGAAAGAGCGTCGGCATTGGCGTTTGAGGTGCCAGGGCGATGGATAATCTCAAAATCGTAGTGTTGGAGTAAAAGAGCCCAGTGAGCAAGCTTACCTGTAGGATTTTAAATGCTCATCAACCACTGCAATGCGTGATGGTCGGTATGGACAAAAAACCTCTGGCCGTATAGGTAAACTTAATTGGTACTTCTTGATGCCTTCGACGACGGCGAGTACCTCGGTTTCCGTGGTGCAATAGTTACGTTCGGCCTTGTTGAGCTGTCGGCTGCCATAGGCAATGACAACTTCTTTCCGTTGATAGTCTGTCCCAGGATATAACCAAGACCGGTTGCACTGGCATCAACATGAAGGTGGAATGGCTGGGGAAAATCGGGATAAGCCAATATTGGTGGTGTAATGAGGGGATCTTTCAGACGGTTGAAGGCTGTTTCACACCCGTCGTCCCATCTAAATGGTGTATTCTCTCGGGTCTGGTGAGTTAGAGGAGCAGCGATGGAGGAAAAGTCTTTCACAAACCTGCGATAATAGCTAGTAAGACCAATGAACGCTCGTACATCCTTTACATTTCGTGGGCGGGGGAAATCACGCACAACTTGTGTTTTCTGAAGATTAGGTTGAATCCTATCTTGTGATACAATATAATGTAACTGAGGAAAAACACAGACTTACTGGATTAAGGTAAGTTAGCATTACGTAGGCGGTCGAGAACGGATCGTAAACGAGAAAGGTGTTCGTCAAATGTGCTAGAGAAGATGATGATATCATCTAAAGAGATTAAGCAAATGTTCCAATCTAGTCCATAAAGTACTTGATGCATCAGTCGTTGGAAGGTAGATGGAGCGTTGCAAAGTCCGAAGGGTAACACATTAAATTCATACAAACCCGAGAATGTGGCGAAAGCCGTGTACTGGCGAGATGTTTTGTCCATTTCAACTTGATGGTAACCACTACGGTGGTCGAGAGTGCTGAAATACTTTGCACCAGAAAGAGCATCAAGGGCGTCGTCGACTCGAGGAGGGGATAGCTGTCTTTGCGTGTAACTGAGTTTAGTTTGCGATAGCCCACGCAAAAACGAGAGGAACCATCCTTTTTCTTGACAAGGATCACTGGCGCACTCCAACGACTATTGGAGGGTTCAATGAGGTGTGCTTGGGGCATATCCGGAACGCGATTTTCCATCTTTTGGCGATGAGCATGGAGTGCGCTGTAACGCTGGAACCAACATTAATTTTGTGTTGGACAACGCTCGTTCGACCCAAGTTAGTGGTGGACCGAGAAAAGACATCAGTATTTTCAGTCAATAATTCTGACAGGACTTGTTTTTCGGCATCCGATAACATTGATGGGGCAGGTCTGGAAGATCAAGGGGGGTAGCCGTGGGAGTAAGGTCTGGAAGGTCAGGGGGGTTGGATGTGGGGGGAGGGTCGGATTGAGAGGTAGGGTCTAGTGGGTCATCACTGGATAGCTGGGGTGGAGGGATCAATGTGCTGATAAAAGAATGTCGGGTAGGCTGATTAACTGTTTGCGGCAGTGAGCTGTAGGATTTCTGGCAATGAACATAATCAACAGGGGTTACATCTAAGTTATCATGGATGAAATTACCTAATATGGCACCGCGAAATACTGTAACTGGCTTGTCGGTTGGATTCAACAAGCGGAATGGAATGTTCCCTTCAGTCCCTGGGCATACCAAAGTTGCAGTACCCGCAAGATGGTATCGATTTGGGGCCGGTTTTACGAACGCCGTTTAGGTTAAATAACACTTTCACGCATTTTGTGAATGACTGAACTTAAATCTTATGCACTTAATATGTAGTTGCAAACATAATTGTTCTATTCAAGTTGAAAAATTTTAGCTTGGTTGTTCGATGAATGTACAGACTTGATCGATATTTTCGATCTTTCCACCGGATAGGCTAAACGCGCTTCGTTCAACCGGTCCCTGAAAGTTTTTTGCCTGGTTCTATCAACCCAATAACCAGGGGCGTAAATGTGGTGGAGTGTCGGGGGTGGTACACTCCCCAGGGATAATGATCCGATCAAAATAAGTGCAGTCGGTCTAAAATTTTGCGATGTTAAATTGCACACATTATGCCAAGCAATTTATGCGAGACCGGCTAAATAGTTTCAGAGACCTACTTCAATCGTTGCATTATTTACAATTTCCAACATGAGTTATTTCAATTGCAGTTACTGGAATATGTCCACATAATGTTTGCCGAATATCCTGTTTCGGTCTTTGTTGTAAACCGTTCTTATAGAATGTTAGTTTCAATTTGGTAGTCTTAGGGTTGCACTGTAGGAGTGTATTTGCCTTGTCTTCGACAATTGCAATGATTTTTTGTCTTGAAAATTTGAGACAGAAGACCAAAACTGACTACTTCGGCCACAACTGCTATAATCTACATATTAACTACTTTATGGCAAAACTTACTGTACAGGAAGCTAAATTTATTCTTATCTGGAAAAACTACGTTGATTTTGCGATATAATTCGAATTTTTTTAGGTATCTTTCTGATTTCCACCTACAAATTGGAATAAAATGTTTGTTCAGAACGTAGGAAATCGCGTCTCCGAGGTCCTAGATTTCAAAATTTCCCGGGAAGAATTCTCCCGGACCCCCCTGCAATTGCTTGCCCTCCTGCATCAGTCGTCCTATTCTGCTGGATCTGCCCAGTAGAAATAAAAATATTAAACGTAACTTACGCAAGTAAATATTATGTTCATTGAATTGTGCGGCTACTCAAATTATTGCATGCAGCAGCACGCATATTTATCGACTTTTCGGATTATAATTCGGTCAGGTTAAAAGTCGGTCTGGATTCATGAGTCGGTCTCATTTCGAGACTTCACCCCCCCCCCAGCCAAAATTGATATGTACTCCCCTGCCAATAACATTACTAGGCAACTGACTTATAGCTGGTTAACAGCTTCGCAATGAGGGTCAATAACCTTGGTTTGGGAACACATTACAGGTAAGAACTAGGTGGTACCTCGCCGTGAGCAAATCTAAGCACATTTTCACCAAGGAATTCAACTGTGTGTTCGCCCATGTTAATAATTGCTCGGTTCTGTTGTAGAAAGTCTCGTCCGAGAACAACAGAATAGCTGAGACCTGACACGACAAATGCATTGCAAGAGTAATCTACTTGACGAAGATGAATGTCAAAAGTAGTGATACCTTCTATTGGAAGATGTGCACCATTTGCTGTTTTCACGGACTGGAGCACTTGGCTGATTTCCAGATGTGGCGATGTACTTAGTATCTTATGGTACAATTCTCTACTACTAACTGTAACAGCTGCCGCTGTGTCCACAAGGACTTGTATAGGCGTCATAGATACCATACCGTCTATTAAAACATTACTAAATTGGGTTGTTTGGTCCAAGATATTAGTTGAAGGAAACGTGGATGGCATTTTGGGTTTATTATGTACAGTTGGGGTGTGTATTTTGGGTTTATTATGTACACTTGGGGTGGGTATTTGGGTGCATGGCACCATTTACATCCTGGGATTGCGGGGGTGCAGGTGAAGTCGGTAGGAACTGACCTATTTGATTGGGCTGGGCTGGTGGCACATAACACCCAGTTAAAGTACCAATCATTTGACTTGAACCATGGTTGTTTGGAAAATTGTTACTGAAATTTGCCGTCGGGAATATCCACACAACGGGCCCCCCGGTGACTCCAGGTGGCCCTTGGTCGTTTAAATGTCCAGCTTTATTCTCACTGTGTAACTGTGGTGGTGGGTACGGGTGCGTGTGGTGGTGGGTACGGGTAGTTGTGGTGAGGAGCAGGGGGGTTGGGGCATGCTGACTTTGGAGTGGAAAATGGCAAATAATTTTGACATACAGGATTGTTTGCAATACCTTGCTACATGACCAACCTTTTGACAGCTATTGCAAATGGGTTGACCATCGGTTGTGCTGTGATTCCGTCCTCGGCTTTCGCGTCTAGGGTATCGGGCCGGATCACCAGATCCAGTCTCTCGACGGCGTGTTGGGAAATTCTGCTTGGTTTCTTGGCGGATTTCGTCACGAACAGCTGCCAATATTTCCTTCTTCATGGTATCAACATCCGGTATACTAGCAGAGGTTCCACTTCGATAGTTTGTTGACATAGGAGCAATGGTTGACTCTTTCGGGCGATTAATTGCAGCCATTAAGAGATGTACGTGTCCTTCGAGTTCCGTAATACGTTGTCGTTCGTTCAAATTAACAACTTATTTGTCCATTGCCTTGTTATCATTTAAAAGGCCATGTAACTGATTTATTAACTTGGTAGAATCTGGAGATTCTGTCTTAATACATCTCGATTGTACTTCTATTTACGACATCTTTCAGGCATGCCAAAGATTCAGCTTCCTCGAATGAAGTCGGGCGGTTTAAAATAACATGAGATTTTAACTCATCATTTAGCCCCAATATGAAACAGTTCATTCGGCTGGTGTCATTAGGTCTAGGCGATTGCATCTCCGAATAATGTCTTCTGTATAACTGCTAAGACTTTCGCCATTACCTTGCTTTCGGTCATTCAGTTCCTGCCTCTGAAGAAACTGTTCGTTTGGCGAGGCAAATCGTTGCTTAAGTGAGAATTATTAAACTATTCAATCAATCAATCAATCTGTTTAATAAAACCATATTGCAGTTTAACAACTGAATTACATGGAAAGCTTAAAATTATTAGATATAGGACTAATTAAGTTAAAATGTTAAGTATAATTATTAGATTAAAAGATATATATGTGTACTTATTTTTGAATATATAAATATATAATGACATAATAATTACTGATATAATAATACTAATAATATTTTATGGTAACAAAGTTTTTGAAACGTTCAGACATTAATGGTGGGTTCTGATTGGCATTCGACAGTTCGTTCCGGAGGATGTAATCATGAGTGCAGGACCTCGGACGAATTTCCATAACTTTAGTTAAGGGGTTTGCAGCTGAGTTTTCACGACGCAAGGATTCAATAAATTTCTTACACGACTCGTCTCTTCGTGTGTTCAGCCGTTGGAGGTTGGAGATTTCCAAGGCCGCATCGTAGGATAAATCTGGATAAATCTGGATAAACAATCCTTAAGGCCCTTTTTTGTACTGACTCAAGAAGGTCCGACGAGGTTTTAGATATTGACGACCAAACTGGAGACGCGTATTCAATTCTGGATCTGATGAATGAGCAATAAATTTGAATGATGTCTGACGGCTGTAAACCAGCCCTCTTTAATAAACGCAAGGCGTATAGACGGGAGTTTGCTTTCTTCAAGACTTTATCTATGTGGACATTCCACAGCAAGTCATTTGATAACCATACGCCAAGAAGTTTAAAACAAGATACAGTTTCAACCGGGTTACCAGCAACAGTAATTTGTTGATTTGTGCCTGGTGCTCCATATTTAAGGAAGCTTATCAACATCTGCTTCCACTTTTTTGGGTTTAATTTCACTCCTCGATCTTTGGCAAAATCCGAAATATCGTTAACCACTAATGGCATTAAACTTGGTGAGTATCGCGGTACAATCTCAAGAGCAGAGGAGTCATCGACAAATTTTATTCTGCCAGGCCAATCTTTAAGTTATCCAAATCCGTTATACAAATTAAGTCAACTTGGTTAATAGATACTACGGCAGAAAGTTCATCAAGCTTCGGTGAGAGGGAACGCATATTACAAATAAGGAGAGTTGGTAAAAAGGGAGGAGTATGTGGGAAAGAGGTCTCACGATTTAGTAGACGGGGAATTTTGTCGGGAGTGACATGAGTGGTGGGGGTCTTGTCGGAAGAGACATGTGTGGAGGTATATACGGGTATGGAAACGGCTGGAAAGGGAAATGAAAATTTGAGGGTCGAAATGGGGGGTAGTAGTTTAGGTCGAAAGGAAAAGGAAATTGATTACTGAGTTGAGGTTTGTTAGGAAGGGGACTAGGTCTTTCATCACACTTTGGTTGAAATTTCGGTTTCCATATTCTAGGCAAGACATTCTTATGTAAAAAGTCACATCTGGGTCCTTTCAAGCAATGACCTCGCCTTTTTAAAAATGGGCACGGCACTGAAGCTTTTCCATTTTTTTCCGTGTTATCAGGACCAATGTTGTTTATATTCGGGTCAAAATTACAATAGTCTCGAGATGGAGTTTGTTTAGGTAAGTCATTATATCTGTTTGCTTGAGATTGATTTGATTTAGCAGCAGTATTTTCAGATATAAAGTCAGTTGAAACTTGGGATCTAGTCAATCTAGGGGCGCTGTTATTACTTTCGCCTATCGTTGATTTAGTTTTACGATCTTTGTTTATTTTGCTAGGATTGGTTGGTTTGCTGCTGGTTACAAAATCGACATTTGAGACGCTAGGCTGATCTTCTACAATAGTCACAGATTCATCCTGTATGTTAATTTCACTAGACGAGGCTGCTCTATTAACGGGGGAAGTATTTATGTTTGCTTCATGCATGGTTGTGCTATTGTTGATGACAATACATTCGTTGTCTTCATAGTTGAGGTTATTTAATAGAGTATTCTCCTTTGTGTTTGATATATTAGAATAATTATTCAAATTTTCGCTATTTACCAAATGACCAAGATCAACAACAGACATATTTGATCCCACACGGGATTTTTGTGAGTTTAAAGTCACACCCTTGCTTGCTATTGTGTTACTATTTTCCTCATGACAATAGGCCGTAGGATGAGCATCCAAAAGATGCTTAGAAAACGGATTCCGTTGCACCCCTCGTGGAACTACATAATTTTCACATGAATCAATAGATAAAAACTTACTTTATCAGAATCCGTTGCTCCCCAAGCGAAACAGGTGCACAATTGGGAAAAAAATCCCTCCAAAGTTTGCTATTTTCGCGCTTCGAAATATTCGAACCGCCATTGTTTTGGTAGTAAATACGCATGCGCATACAGCCAAACTCGCACTGTGCACGCGCACAAACACGCACATTCTTCGAAGTGGAAACACGCTTTGTTATGCAAAACAATCATGGCTGAAGATATTTATAAAACTCGAATATCCTCATGTTTTATGCATTTTTATGGCGTTACGGAGCAACTTTGCAAAGTTACACGCCAAAGGCTTCAAAAATTTCTTGAGTGTAGGTCTAAATGGGCCAAACTTAAATGTCAACAAGCTGAAATAGCTAAGAAATCGTACGAGAACATCGATGACGGATCTGTCAATTCGATGTCAATTCAATGAATTCATACATGGAGAAGAACCCTGACAGCATTAACTTAGAATGGTATCATCATATGAAATGCTGGAAGAGATTTTGTGATGAAGAGAAGATCCGTAGACAACAGAGAAAAGAAGAAAAAGGAGGAGGAACTAGCTCTAAAACTGTAACTTCTACCGAAGAACCACATGTGGAAGTGAAGCCAATAGAACCAAGGCGAAAAATTACACGTCAATCAGTCGCAGAAGCTTATAAGACCCTGCCTAAAAGAAACGAGCATGTACTCCAAGAGATATGTATTATTTGTGGAAGAGACGCCTCGCGCCTCTTGGTTCTCACTAGACAAGGTATGGTCATTTTGATAGGTATAATACTAGCACAATGTGCACAACATTCTCGGGTTTGGTTTTAAAATATCTTGAATTGTGATCAATTAAGTTTATTTAGGGTAAAGTAGTTTCTAATGCTACAAACATCCAACCTTGTTATTAGCAGATATTTAGTTTAATAATTTTGTTTCACACCAGGTAACTAAGAAGAGAAAAAGAAGAACCCCACTCATGTTGGCAGAAACAATTGATGCTGGTCTTCTATGTACAGTTGCCGAGAGAAAGAATAATGAACGGATACTCGTGCAAATCCAGGGGAAAGACTGTGTAGCACTGGAAGTCCGCTATCACAAAGTTTGCTACTGCAATTATACAAATAAGCGATCGGAAACTGAAAGATGTACATCAGTGTACGAGAAGTCTTATGACGTCTTCTGTAAGAAAGTAATCGAGACGGAGGTCATTGGAAATAAGCAAATAAAGTATATGAAAGTAATATTGTTATCATTGCTAAGGACACCGAGAATGTGGATGCATCTAAATTATCTAGAGCTTTTAAACTCAAGCAATGACTGATGAAAAGTTATCCCCAACTTGTGTTCTGTGTACCGAAAATGAGAAATGTTAGTGAGATTGTATATGTGGAAAATTTGGATGCTTCTGAATTGGTTGAGGAACATATGTCAAATAAGTCTGAAAACAACGATGAAGACTTTGATGAAGAGAGCTGTACCATTGATGATGGTGATCTGAATTCCAACACAGAAACTGAGGAAATTCTGAATCGTTCCTTGTTATTCTAGATAGTGGCTAAATACCAACTTATGTCACAATATAATATATGTAATAGTTCAAATACGAGAAGTAGAACTTTACCAGACAAAAGCCAGGACAGTTTATTGTAGAATACATGCAATCTCGTTTTGAGCGTAGGCCCTTGGCCAGGATCCAATAAGTGGGATTTTATTGCACTGATGAAAATCTGGGCTCAAGGATGAAAATATTTCTTTCATTTATAGAAACAAATGAGGGTTGTTTCGTGTGTGCCTATTGAGATATAAACAAAATCTCAATTTGAGATTTTGTTTATATCTCAATAGGCACATGCGAAACAACCCTCATTTGTTCTTATATGTCCGTGGCCGACGCTGAATTAAAGTCTACGATATCTTTCAATTATAGATAGTTATGATGAAATTATGGATTTTATATTTCCTCCCAATTTATCTTTTTTTGTGATGAATTTCGAGTTGGTGCCTGGGACATGTTTCTTTCACAGTTAAAGGTCCTTCACTGGTGCAGTCCGGCTTCGTCGGTTGGAACAGATGGTTGGAACGAATGGAAAAGTTCGTCCACATCCAAGATTGGTATCCATAGAATATACTTAAGCGATTTAAGAAGCGCCAAACATTTCTTGCATAGTTATTCAATAATACATTAAAGATTCAATCAGAGGTTTTCCTAGGAGTTTATATAAATATCCCTTAAAGCCCGGGACAAACTGGGAAACATTGTTGTGCAAAGATATTTGTCATATTATTTGCCTTACCAATGTTTCGGTATGTCATATTGTCCTACCAGCGTCGGCAAATGCAAAAAGAGTGTTTCATCAAATGTTTCTGAATTTGGTAGGAAATATTTTTGCTTTCCGAGAAGCAAATTTTGTTTCTGCAATAAAAGCCAATGTTTCCAGATGTGGGAGACAGGGAAACATTTGAGCAAACATTGAAAATCACGAATATTTCCGCGACAATGTTTCTTACGTTTGGCCAAGGCTTTAGTTTAGCGAAATATTTAATTTGTTCCTTGTTCCGTCCTGTTTGATACAGGTGGGTTTTTTACCTCACAAATTTGTATTGAATTAGGATGTTAATAAGTAGAATTAAACGTTAAAACGGTATTTTGAAACAATAGCCAATGAATTGAAGTGATTTAGCATATGAGCAAGCAAAATGTACAATGTGTTTTAAACAATATTTAATGTGTGTGTATTTATTCGTTAAATATTACAAGGTTTGATCTCTATTCCGTGATTTTATTTTGTTGTTTTTACGGGGGAAATTGGGGAAAACCCACAGGGAAAATCCATTTTTCCTGTCTGCGCGTGCGTAGTGCGAGTTTGGCTGTACGCGCATGCGTATTTACTACCAAAACAATGGTGGTTCGAATATTTCGAAGCGCGAAAATAGCAAACTTTGGAGGGATTTTTTTCCCAATTGTGCACCTGTTTCGCCTGGGGAGCAACGGATTCTGATAAAGTAAGTTTTTATCTATTGATTCATGTGAAAATTACGTAGTTCCACGAGGGGTGCAACGGAATTGCATCTTTTGGATGCTCATCCTACGGCCTACAAGGTTTTTCCAGCACGGAGGCGTTTTGGCGGTCCGAATTTGAATGTTCGACAACTTTTGATGAATATTGAATTATGTGTTGGTTTTTTAACAACTGTATTTCTGTCCCAAATATATCAAACTGTTGCTAATAGTGTCGAATTTTCCGAGCACTTTATCAAGGCTTTCTTCTATATTTTTAATGCTATGTTTGTTGTCACGGATTTCTTTCTCAGCAATTGTTATATCGAGTTTAACACCTTCTACTTCGACAAATAGCTCATTGCTTGTGGGAGGGGAAGCGCCATTTTGATCGCTTGTGGTACAGGATTTTTCGCTTGTCGGTACAGAATCAACATTACACAACATTGAACGCAACTTAGCTGTTATTAGGCTCTTGTCTCTGCCTTGTATTTCCAACACTTTCTTGTTTTTCCGCCAGGAAATTGAGCTATAGCCATCACAGTATGTCTTCTTGTCACCGCCTGGCGAACTCCATACGCCAACAAAATCGACATTTTCGCTTACAAAATGCTTTAATTTCTCAAAATCTCCCATCCAGCAAAGCTGTAGATCTTGCATTTCGATTACAATACTTGCTGTGGAGTGTTGTACAGCGAAATAACTCAAAAATTTAATAAAAATATTACGGTAATTCACACGTCCGTCTTCATACATATATGGAGCAAGATGGAACTAGCGTAGTTGTTTCTTGTTTCTTCTGGTTATACCATATACAACCATGCCATGCCATTGCTAGTACTTCGAAAAGTAGTGATATTGCAGACAGTTTCTTGTTGTTTGACCAGTTATAAAACTTGCGGTATCGTTCAAATCTCTCTATGAAGTCAGTAATATCTTCATACGAACGTCCATTAAAGGTTTTTTGGCGAAGAAATGAAGATAAAAATTGTCCCTCGATGGCCACTTGCATTGCCGCCATTTGTGTTCTCAGCGTTTCAACTGTTTGTTCAACGTTCACGTTTTCAGCTTCATCTTCTGCTATCGTGATGTAAATATCCACAAACTCGCTTACAGAAGCACTCTGACTCTGTATAATAAAAGTTCAGCTATAATGCAGTCGTGCACCCAGTTTAATTTTCCTTCGTCTTCGAAGTATTAAGTAAACAACAATCCACAAAGCCAAAGGAAAGCGAAAAGTCGATGTAAATTTAGTTGACACTTGTCTTGTCACTTGTAAATAAATATTTTCCAGTTTAATAGCTTCTCGTCGGGGTCACCAATGTTACAGCTCAAATATTTATTATATATCATTACTTTAATACTTCCCTTATCATTACTTTAATACTTCCCTTATCATTACTTTAATATCATTACTTTAATACAATAATACAACACAAAACTTAGCTAAATCGTTTCTTCCTTCAGCAACCCTAAAACTCTTCGACTTCGTACTTTTCCCGTACTACTCTACACGTGTTCGGCAGTTCTACATCATCACGTGATCGGCGTATCATCACATGATCAACATTGTCTCATAACAATATGTAAACAAACCACGCCCATGTCTATAGCGGGGGTGGTAAAGGGGGGGGGGGGGTTCGGATCACGTTTCACGTCTTGTTTCACGGACAAAAATTACCCGCGGCAATCACGGCTCACCGCTAGCGATGTAAATCACGTTTCACGACACAAGTGAAACTCTGTAACTTAGTTGAATGCCTTTGCCCGACCGAAGAAGAATTGGCTCTAGCTCTAACGAGAACGGCTATAACGAGAACGGCGCATGAAAATCTATCTTCGCACAACAATAGACCAAGAACGCTTGGATTCTATCGCTCTCATTAACATTGACAAGCGGGGTCGTAGCCAACGGTGAAGGGAGAAAATGCGAGTGACATTTGTCGCACCAACTATTTCACAGAAAATATTTTTTTTCTTTAAGAATTAGACCGAATGATTATTTAGTAACTGATAATCTGAACCGTTATTATTATTATTGAACCATGGCAATGATTGTACGCGATTTTGAATGTATATTATCTGGGTATCAGAGTGGTCTCAGAATGCACGAAATACCCTTTTAGAATCCTAACATTTTCAAAAATTTCGGGGAGCCTTCCGGAACCCCTACAGATTCTCGGACTTTTGGCCTCGAAAAAATTAGTTGCGCCAATGTTAACATCGTGGCTACGGCCCTGACGACTGACATGCCAACAAGTCTATTAAGAACGACATGATTAACATGAAAATAATTTACACTTGGTCAACGACATGGACGATATACTTTTTTAGGTATATTTTCTAAGTTACTGTATGTAACCTCCTATACTCATATATTTGTAAACGTTCATTTTGAGTTCACAGAAGCAATGCACATGTAAGTGAAAATTCAGCATATGGTTATTATTGTTATCAATATGTTATTATCCAAATTCGGACATTTTGGGTATGCTTTAAAATTCGGGCAAAATTTTGGCTTTCAGTTTTTCCGCAATGGACAGACCGTCTGCCATGCAGCCTAGAAGTGATAAACTAGGGTGAGAGTTAGTGTTAGGGTTCAGGTTGACAGCCAGGACATAAAAGAAAACAATATTTTTGTCATGAAGTATAATTTATTACATGATATTATTCAAAGACAGCTTGGTACATGTGATATTTATTGTAACGTTGCACAATTACTGTCAACCTTATCTCTCAAAACTTATAATTTCTTATAATGTAGACATATAAGAAATATCATATTATATATCTTAGCAAATTTATAGACAATATAAATTTAAGTTAATGAGACAACGCGTTGAAGCTAGTATGTTAAGCAAGATATCAGATAAGTTTCTGTCTCAAAGGCGGTGATTCCTTCCGTCCAGGCCTCAAGGAATGCATTGTTTAGTTGACAGATAGTTCGAAGATCATTTTCATCATTGGGCATGCTTTCACGTGGGCAGCACTTGATATTTCATGGTAACGCTTCCTACTAACAAATTGACCAATCATAACGCGCAATATAATTCAAGTTAATTAGCGCATAACTTGCAGGATGCTAACAAAATCATATCATTTATACTGAGCGCTTCGCTTACTCAAGTTATTGAAATAATTCCTCAAGTTATTGAAATAATTTTTCAACATGAAAGTTTACCGTTTATGCACGCGAACTGCTTTGGATTTCAGATGGTATGATGCGGCGGTGCGCGATCTAACGATGGACATATTATCGTGTATATACAACAACAGGCAGTGTGGACAGCGACGACGCAGTTAGTCAAACATAACTCAACGGCAACGCGAAGCAAGTACCGGCATCCATTCCTCTCATGAACAAAGAAATATATCTGTTTAAATACGTATAAGTTAGTCCGACGCAACGGAACAGCTGCGGCGGCATTATAACAGAAAGAAACGCTACTTACTCAAGTTACGAAACGAATTTTCAAGAATGAAAGTCTACCGATTATGCACGCGAACTGCTTTGGACAGCGATTTCAGATGGTACATATTACCGTATATATACAACAACGGGTAGTATGGCGAGCGACGACGCAGTTAGTCAAACAGAACTCAACGACAACGCGGAGCAAGTACCGCCGGGCATCTATTCCTATCATGAACAAAGAAATATATCAGTTTAAATACGTATAAAATTGGTCCTACGCAACGGAGTGGCTGCGGCGGCATTATAACAGAAAGAAGCGCTACGACCAGATGTGGATATCATAGAACACTGGGATTAACAAGGAATCGCATGCTGCAATCTGGATTATACCACTGATTGATACAAAATGTGTAGTTAAGGGGGGATTTGCCATCGCTTACAGTAGCTTGGGTATTGTAAGTATACAGGCGAATTCAATTGATTGCGTTATATCTCGTTTTAAACCAACATAAAATTCATGTCCGCTATAACGAGAGTTGACTGTATATGTCTATAGATATATTTTATTAATAGTATGTCTCGTTTTGTTAATGCGCATGCAGCTGGTAATATATTTGATTGACGTATTTGAGTCCAAAGTTCGATCATTGTTTTGAGGCCGGAAAAGCTCGGCAGCCTTGTCACACACTATATACACCCTATAATCATAAATATAGAAAAGAATATCATTCATCCATCCATGATCGCTAAATTGGCTGCACCTATCTTGTTGCATGAATTATAATGATGATAAAGTTTATAGTTACTTAGTTCAAATTTCAATCTATTTGTAAGATGTATACCATAGGCATAGTCCACACATAAGTAGGCCTATATATCGAAAACTAAAACATACCCCGACAAAAGACAACAGTGAATGATATATAATTATGTTACTATATTATTCGATTTTACTGAAATGGAGCTAATCTGAAGCTCCAAGTTATATAGTTTGGCAGTATATATATTTCTATAATATTGTGATTCATCGACTATATATCACTCCAAAACTTGCATTCCTCGCGAAATGAGTTTGGCGCAAGTCTCAATCTGTTTCACTGATTGCCTTCAAGTTTTTAACTATACATATTTTAATTAATTAATCTATTTATTTTTTATTTTTTCCTGCAATGGGAAATTGGCATTCATTTGATTTGTATTCAGTTTCTACCTTATTTGGTTAGGGACATAGAACATATTTAAATTAAATGAAGTATACAGGCAATATATTGTGCTACGCCAATTCAATTTTAGTCAGTCATTAAATAAACCCAATTGATAACAATAGTTTATCCTTTGAAAGCATGCCACTACAAATAAGTTGTTTGTGGTTATAACCTAAGATTGAATCACATTCTGTATGATCTGATGTTGCTTGAATGTGGCTTGCATATAAAAACGTTCACAAAAGTCATGATCACGAAAACTTGAATGTGATGAGATTTGTAAACGCTTTGATGTGAAACAAAATGCGTTATCTCGGGCCACGGCGTATTATATCCGGGCCACGGCGTATATTATGTTGGGCATAATATACCAGAATTGATAATCATTGTTCAACTTTCATTTGTACAATTTATTTCGAACATAAGAAGCAAATAGATATTTCTATATTTTCCCATGTCAACATCATTCTTTCGATTGGTTTCAACCGGAACAACATTATTTTTTGTAAAATTTAGGACTATAAACTCCGAGGTTCGTCGACAGGACGTGTAATTAATGCCGCGTACGCACGTACAAGCTGTCCTTTGTGAAGAACAAATTCATGACACAAAACGGATATCGGATGGATATATGCAATACCAGACGTCTGTGCAAATAGTGGCATTGTCTAAAACGTGGAATGGAACATCTGGAACATTTGGAACAACTGGAACATCGATATCTGATAAATCGGATTTTCTCGATTTTATCATTCTTCGTGTTGCTTGCTTTTTATTCGCACTATTTTATCGCACGTGCTTTTTAATCACACGATTGTGATGCATATTGCAAACGTCGCTTAGAAACAATTTTGCTGCATCCATCCATTTCGGACACTACTTTTAATTTGTGTTAATTTATAGATTTTTATACGCTGAGTACGAATTCACTTGTTGTCACCCGTGCTGTACCTGCAGTTTCTTTAAATCTTTAAATCGCTATTTTTACCACAGGGTAAAATGGTGGGCACAACAGGTAACCCCAATTACTGTGCCCCCAAAATATCTATATTTACAAATTAAGAGTACATAGTGCAATATAATGTTTCATGCATTATGCTAGAATCTATGCTATATTACAAATTAAGAAGTTAAAAATTGCATTTCTATATTGTATTTTATATGTAGTGGATATTATTCATTTTGTAATCTAATTCTAGTTTGAGGACCTTCCTGAAAATCACTTCTGGTGACGGAAGCTTTCCTCATGAAAGATGAAATATTATTATAATTATTATATTTTTCGTATATTTGATATAAAATCCTGTTGACACAAAGGCAGACAAAAACGAAAAATAGCGGAATTTGAATTTCAAGAGAGTGAAAAGATTACTTAAACTTGGCGTATCGGAAAATCTATAAATCCATGCAAATTCAAAGTAGTGCGGGAAAGGGGGCAGGAGAAATTATTTCCTAAACAACGTTTTAGAGTCACAGAATATGGTTAATGCATTTAATAGTGTGATTAATAAGCAAGCAAACACAAATAATTTAAATCAGGCAGTATGTGCGCAAAAAAATCCGATTATGAAATGTTCCAGATCATTTCGTTGTTCCAGTTGTTCCAATCCGCGTTTTAGACGATGCCACAAATAATGAAGTACATAAATACAGTTCAAATAAAAGAGTTATACAGTCAATGACTGCAGGGCATTTCGATTATTGTTGCATTGCAATTGGATATAAAAAGTATTACTGTAGACTTCACATCGTCGACAACTTTTTCTTCTAGAAATATATACCACCAGTCATCACAGAGTCACAAAAAACACCAGACCTAGTCAGGTAATTTTAAGAAATTTGATTTAATTAGTTGTAGTGTGCTGAGATAAACATATACAGAGTATGTCGTTGTATGCTTTATTCGCGAGAGAAAAGATTCATTCCCAATGTTTTCCTGTTGGTTTGTCTCACAGTCAGATACCAGTCAGATGCCGGCCTTTCTGTATACCTGTTTTGAAATAACATAGATGGTGTATAATATCGAAAATGTATATGTTTATTGGACTCGATAGATATTATAGTATCTAAGACAAGCTTATGCACTTTCGAACGAGTCCTACATGGCTTTCTTGAATAATGTTAGATCCAAAAGCAGTAATGATCGCCATGAAGCAAAAAATGGTTACAAAATATCATGATTTTTTCTCAGGATCTCGTTCGATAGGAGTAGGACTAATAATCCCATCAGCTTCAGGCAGAGATTTATGGGAAAGCCGAGGAGCGAGGCAGTGAACTGTTTCCTTAGGGAGCGTGGTGGGGAAATAACGATGAATACAAACAAGCCACAAAATTATCACCATATCCCATTCCTGGTCAACTGCGTGGATAAATAAAATATTTATGCTTTCGTCTCAAATATATAAACGCGGTCACGCACGAATATGTGGTAATTCATATATCAGCCGAAATGGCCAAAAGCTAGGTTTTCCCACGTACAACCCGGGCACCTCGTTTAACAAACTGATCCCGACTTATTATATGTTTTACCCAGACCAGTTTGTAAAAAAAAGATTGCTTTGCCTAACCATTGTTGGAACTAGGTGCGGGCGTCTAATGCATTCTATGCCCGTATAGGGGCTGCCTAGAACCGACAAGTGGGCGATCCATATTGGGTTTCGGGTGATTATTTCACTTGGTATTTTCTTCCCCTTTGACAAAAATTAAAACGCCACCCGACACAGATTGATCAATGGTGTGATTAGTAGGGCTATAGCTCGCCCACTCGTTTTGTCGACTTTAGGCCGTCTCAGAATATGGTGCCAAATGGCCAGGTTCTAGCCAGCATAACGGCATGTAAAGCCCCGTACAGACGAGCAAGTTTTCCTTGACAAGTTCCTTGTCGAGTTTACTTGTTCGTGTGTACGGCAAACAAGTTTTGTTCCATCAATTTTTCCTTGACAAGTTTTACGAGCCCGTATATTAACGACACAAGTGAATACTTCATGTTTATAGTGGCAATGGCCGCTCGACTGGATTGAAGATAAGTGTGCAGTGGCGTACTACGCATTTCCTTGTCAGGTTTTCCTTGTCGGTCGTACATGCGAACAATTTTCCTTGTTCGAAAGCTGGCATGACTAGCTTTTGAACAAGGCTCCTCGTCAAGGAAAACTTGCCCATTTTTTGCCGTACACACGGGCAAATAGAACTTGTCAAGGAAAACTTGCTCGTCTGTACGGGGCTTAACCGTCCGCGAGCCATTACCATTGTCCCCGGGGAACTCGATAATCATTGTTACGAATGGGAAAATTGTTCCTCGGGGAGAAGCGGACCAGTATTGTCTTTCAGAAGAATGGAGTTGATATACAGGGTGTATCAAAAAAACTGCAAATACCATAATTTGTATGCACGAGATCATACATTAGAATTTCAATGGCTGTGCAAATAATTACGCTTCTGGGATTTGAAAATACGTTTCCCAGGGGTATCAAAACAAGCACACAAAGTGAATTTTAATTGACTTTGTGTGCTTATTTTGTTAGTACTGCACGTGAAACGTATTTTCAAATCCCAAGCGTAATTATTTGCACAGTCATTGAAATTTAATGTATGATCTCGTGCATACAAATTATTTGAATTTTGATACACCCTGTACAGGGTGTCCCAAAAAGTGACACTATAGAAATGATCTCATTGTTCTTAAACCGCTCTTAAACGCGCGTGATTACACACCTTGGAATTTAATGAAATTGTATTTACATTTAAGCATTTTAAAACGTTTTCGCTTCGTCCAAATATGATATGTTACAACAAATACTTGTTGCTCTGTAGTCAATTGAACCATTATTGCTACTCCAACTGATCGTATGATTTACATGTAATTTGATTTTTATGGTAATAGGAGTTATTTTAAATTCCAGAAGCAGAAGTTTATGCACTTGTGGGTTTAGCATAGTGCTCAGGCATTCAAATTATAACAATAGGATAATTTCTATAGTGTCACCTTTTTTTGGGACACCCTGTACAGGGTGTCCCAAAAAAAAGTCCCCCTTTAGAAATCACTCTTTGGGAATTTAATTTAATTGTACATGAACGTCGGAAGTATTTACAACTTCCCTTCGTCCAAATAATTTAACGCGACGTATAAGTTGTTACGACAAATACAAAGCCCGGTAAGTGAGATGAATTTGTCTTGTGTTTATATGAGAAAATTTCATCCCGGTAAGCGAGATGATTTTGTTGTTTTGACCTTTGGTAGCTCGCAGACAAATTGGCGGCGGCGTCTCTTTGAACTTTCATCCCGGCAACCGGCTGGCCCGGTTAGTGAGTGTTTATATGGGGAAATTTTCAGTGAGTGTTTATATGGAAGCTATTTTAAATTCCCAGAGGTATAACCACGCACGTTTAACAACAAAAGAGTGATTTCTATAGGGGGACTTTTGGGGGACACCCTGTATACAGGGTGTATCAAAAAAACTGCAAATACCATAATTTGCATTATGCACGAGATCATACATTAGAATTTCAATGGCTGTGCAAATAATTACGCTTCTGGGATTTGAAAATACGTTTCCCAGGGGTATCAAAACAAGCACACAAAGTGAATTAAACTTATGAGTTCGATTACGAATGGCTCAGTTAAGAACAGAACTAAGAGAATTTCTTGTTTTAAACGTATACGAGCAAACTCAACTTCCGTCTAAAATCGTGTTTATTGGAAAAGCACATAACCCTAGGGTACGCAAAACACAATGGTTAGGGAGCGTTAGTAAACATGATCGACCGTAGGCAAAGCAAATTGTGTCTAACAAACAAATTGAAGTACAACGTATTTTCAAATCCCAGAAGCGTAATTATTTGCACAGCCATTGAAATTCTAATGTATGATCTCGTGCATACAAATTATGGTATTTGCAGTTTTTTTGATACACCCTGTAGGTGTGTTTTAGGCCCTAAAAAGCTCATTTGCGTGACAGAACCATGATTCACCCTATTCCCCTCGACGAGAATTCCCTTATAGCCCATACTGTGGAAATTCCAGAATTGGATTCATTATATCCTTATTTGTCACCTAGTTGAGATGTATAGTTTTGGGAAGGGGTATAAGTTTCGGGTTAAGGGATGACAATACGTGACAACTGTTTGAGCTCTAGATGTTTGAATACCGATGCTAACTTTTTAGGCTTCTACCTCCCGATTTGTAAAGAATAACTACAGAGTACAGGCAAAAATGAACTCAGCAGCTACTGAGTCATTTGCAAATGCATGAGCCATATAACTATAGTCTATACTATATAGACGAAACTGAAACTGGCATGCTGGCCCCTACCAAATTTTCAAGTTAAAAGGCTATATATACTCTCTATAATTATACTCTACAAGCAAGAACTCAGCAACTACCAAGTCATTTGTAAGCCATCTCGGCCCCTACCGAGTTCTTGTAAAGCACAACCATACTACTTAGGCAATATCTACTTCCTACTACAATACTTTCTACTCCATGCATAGGCAAAAAAAACTTCTCGGCACCTACTATACCGAGTCATAAGTAGAGCATAGCGATAATAAAAATAGGTAAACTGAATCAATACTGTGACAGGAAGAAAGTGCGATAAGTAAATTCTACACCGTTTATCAAAGCATTATCCTCTAAAAATATTTACAAGTGTTAAATAAAACCTCGACAGAAAGAAGTTCAAAACGGTGGGGAATTTCCATATTCCACATAAACTGTACATACTATCAAGTAAACTTCAAACGCTGGCCTCAACTAATACATCAATTTCCATTGCGATTGGGTATTGGAATAAGTATTAAAATGCAATTGAAAATCGACTTTGTTCTGGCCCCGACCAAATTCAATTAGTAACGAAAAGCGTAACGATTCTGTCTTATTTATTCCTTGATTCTGGCCCCAACCAGGTTTAACCGCCATGTATATACATCACCACGTAAAGGACTAAAGGCCTAATTGATGAAAGCTAAACCGATGTAAAGCCTAAATTTAAAGCATCTATGAGTTGAACCAGGCTAGACGATACGCCTGGCAGCCGCATGTGACCTGTACGTGGGAAGTGAAGCGAAACGTCTTATGAGTCCTATAGTTAACCTGCACCGTAGCACGAGAACGAACGAATAATATGCAGGTATGCAAAATCTGAAATCTGATTGGCTTGCATACTTAAACATGCACATATATACACAAGGTGTATCAAAAAAATTGAGACCTTTAGAAATTCACCTTATTGTTATAATTTGAATGCCTGAGTACTACAGGGTGTCTCAAAAAAAAGTGAACCCTTTGAAATTAAATACAATAGGGTACAATAGATTCTTTGAAAGAAAATGCAAATATGAAGTTCAATTTCAAAAAGTTCACTATTGTATTAAATTTCAAAGGGTTCACTTTTTTTTAGACACCCTGTATACTGAACCATAAACACAATTGAATCGAATTTTATGCACGGAGAAGTTAATTACAGTAAAAGTCAATAGGATAATTTCTAAAGGTCTCAGTTTTTCTATACACCCTGTAGTATTATAGACAAGAGTACAGAGGAGAGCGAACGAATATATATGTTCAGACTACAGTGTCATTTATCAACAAGAGCTAAATTGCATCATCAATACATTTTCAACAAATTATAAGGTCCAAAGGGAATAAAAATATTAAGGGTTGAGCAGAAAAGCCAGGCGATGTTATACCGGACAACTTTGAATAACAACTCGTAAAGCAAATACGTACGTTATACGAAATTTGATTGGTAACGATTTGCATTGAGAGATGTTGTTGAAAGTTACCCCATGTAACTAGTTAACTAGTTAATTTTTAGAATTTTTATAGCTATACGCCTATAGGGTAATAAGCGAAAAAGCACGCTGGCTTTGAGGTGAATTTTTACGCACGTGTCGCTGCATGGTTTTAGTCTTGAGACTTGGACGTATTTTGGTATAAAATTTATGTAGTTGCAACGGTAAGTGAAATGCCACAGGCACAGTCGTATATACATGAATGCTGCCTTGTTAATAAGTAATGCCAGCTGTAGCTTTGAGTCATTTTTTTTGTATTAGCGACATGCCTAATTCCCATAATGTACCATAAGACATAACACTGAGGCCACAGCAGAGATAAATTCATCGTAATCGGCACCTTATTAGAGACCTTACGATTTAAGACGGCAACGTGACGACGACGGCTATAAATACAATGAAATTCATGGTATTTAAGAAATGAAATAATAATTATAAATACCTTAGTTTTAGATGTCGTCCTCGCTTTACAACGGTAAACCACATATTTTTACGTCTTGTGTACAACCTCTGCATTTCAAGCCGCGAGAAGTGCACGGTACTCAACAAATTAGCTCAGTACTGATGTAGAAATCTTCTCTACCAAAAGAAATACATACGATTGATAATACACGACAATTTTTTATACAATCACTTATTGAATGAGTTTATTTTGCCCGTCGTCGTTCGCGTTGCCATCCTACATCATAACGCTCTATTAGTATTCTCAAACTACAAACGCGTGTTATAATGAAGTTTGTCTTAGCCAATAGAATACGTCGACGATACGAATGAATACGATTTTATCGTTCTGTTAATGAGGCTACTCGTCCGTTCTCGTGCTACGGGGCAGGTTAACTATTAACTATTTACAACCGCTTGCTAAACTTGCCTAGTCCTAGTGTCCTACAATACTTTACATGGCTTAGGCTTAGCTAGCAGTTTCGTGAAAGAGCCACGACCCATTTCATCCTTACATTCAGCGTATTCGTTCATAATATCTCACTAAGCGAGTGCGAAAACTGCCAAATCGCTCGGCCGCATGAAACAAATACAGACCTCAACATGGTCAATGGTCTTGTGGTTGACCTTGCGCTTGGACTTGGGTTTGTGCCACTTGTTCGTTGACTTGATTTTCAACTTCGGCAGGGTGTCTGGCAAGACTGGAACAACATTTGGTCATGGTACTTGAACTTCTTCTGTCTTCAGTGAACTACTTCCCGGGCAGAGCGTTTAACAAACTGTGATCCTGCGATCTCAACTTATTGATATCCCATGCATTGTTTTATACACAATGTTTGTGGATGGAATATTCGAACGAAAATTTCTGCACCGGAATCGCAGGGCCGCAGTTTTGAATCATGCCAGAGGGCTTGAAACTGCATTTTTCGCAACTGCTCCAGGCAAGGTTAAAAATTGTATATAAATTTTCGTTCGAATACTCTATCTACAAACATCATATCATATATGATTAAATTTAACACGATTTATTTAAACCTTGTAATTTGAAAAAGTGCAAACTATAGATGTTATTAATTAAGAGTTAATGAGGAACTGGGCCAAAACATAAAATTAATTTCGACCTTGTGAGATATGGAACGTGAAGGAAGTTGCTCACTGGTAAATCAGAAGCTCGCATGGCAGCGCGGGGAAACGCTTGAAATACACAACCGCAGACGAAGGAACTTTGCCGAAAACGACGTCAAAGTTTTCTGCTAAATTAAATTATTCATCTATCTTTTTAGAATCATAAAATGGGTTCTCCATCTAAAAGTTGGATTTCACGTTTGACATTTTCCCTGATCGGTATTGCAGCAATATGTGGAAATGCACTTGTTCTCTGGGTTTTCGTCAGAAACCGCAACAAATTTAAGAAAACTGCATTCGATATATTCATCATCAGCCTAGCCGTGTCAGATTTCTTCGCTGGAATTCTTATGTTCTTCAGTGAGTACGTTTTCCAACCTCCGGTCCCGGAAAACTACACACGAGCAATGATGTACTGCAGTCTACTATGGGGTGGTTATATCTTATTCAGCTTAGGCCACGTGTCAGTTTACATATGTTTTGTTCTCGCAATCGAACGTTGGCTGGCAATAGTGAAACCTCATTTCTACCGACGGGTGAAAGTCAAACATGCCATGTTTACCCTAATTTTTGTCTGGATCTGGGCTTTCTTTATAAACACCAACGTCTTCTTCAGCATCAAAATTGACTTTGATAAAAAATCTTGCAATTGGATGCACCCCAAAACAGGCAATGGCTATGCCATCGTCGAAATTTGCATGCAGGGTATCGTACCATTCTCGATTATTATAATTCTTTACTCTCACATGTACTACAGAGTTCGAGATATGAAAAAGACGACCAAAGAAGATTTCAAAAGAAGATTAACCATCATTGTTCTTGTAGCGTCGCTTGCTTTGATCATCGGATGGTTACCAAACGAGATTAGTTATATGATGTTATTTACAAGTGTTGGAGGAGATCATCTGTCAGAAGCTGCGCATTTGATCTTCACAATGCTTGCGATGAGCAATAGCTTTATTAATCCAATCCTGTATGGAATATACAGCTCGAAATTTAGACATGAATATAAGGAAGTGCTCAATGATATACTCCATAAACTGCCAAAATGTGTAGATGAAGAGGTGGAAGTTACTGGAGAAACTATTGATACCTAGAACAATATAGTGTTCATATGAAGGTGTAGGACAGCAATATCTTATATAAGACAGCAATATCTGTGCAGGGAATGATTAAACTTGATGCAAACTAAGTAGACTATTACAGAGACGTAGCTAGAGGGGGGGCCCGGGGGCCGGGCCCCCTCTGGCGAAATTCTCGGCCCCCCTTGGTAAAATTGTAACTAGCAAAATATTTTTTTTATTTTCTCTTCTCACGTCATGCAAATATTATATATTATATTTTTTTACATGATGTTTGAGTAAAGGAATTTGGGCGTATTTCATGAGACCGTATCTTTGGGTAGTGGGGTGTCAAATCCCCATGAATTGTATTTGAGATTTAGTGGGCAGTGCAGAAGCGAGATTTGAGTCGGCACAAAACAATACAATACCAAAAAAAAAAAAAAAAATGAAGGAAGAAATGATACGTCGGGAAAATTTTTTCGCCCCCCTGCTGTGCCCCTGCTTTGGTTTTTTAAATGTTTTTTTTAAAAATCCCAAGAGCCCCTTTCCATGCTAAATTCCTGGACTATTAGAGTTATCTTTTCAATTATTCAGTAATAATTGAAGAAATACGGAGCACTATAATTTCTATTCTGGATATTAAATATTAAATATTAAATATAATGAAATATATTATGAACAGTTCTAGTCCTATGTTGGTTGCTAATTTCCTGTCGAATCGACCTGAAAGTTACAGCTCAGTTAATCGACGGGAAGTCCCTTCGCAGTCCGACTTTGACGCCCAGCAATTAAGCCACGCATTTCTGCATGTCAACCCACGCTGAGCCCTGATCACGCTTTAAGTCCAAGCCGGTCGATAGACCCACGTCTCTCGCACACGTCTCCGAGTTCGGTTGCGTTGCAGCTGGTGCTACTAGGTGGCAGTATCCCCCTTCTGGTTAGGAAATAATAACCAGATTATTTTTGCAACCTTGATTCCCATCTCGTAGTATCGACTAACCCATGTCCAACTGTTGTTATAACATCGATCAATTTAAAAACGCTGTACGTTCAACTACTGTTAAGTAAGAGATATTTATCTTTTTGACAATTTTTGCAAATAATGTATTCTGCTTGACAAGAAGCAGGTCAAACTTGGAAAAAATATCCATCCGGTCTGGTGTGAAGAATAATATATATGGATAAATTTATCCCACTTGACTCAAACCCCACCTAGCGCTCGGCAAGATCTTACGTTGCCGGACAATACGTATCTCACTCAAATGAGTTCCCCGGTTAGTCCTGCCCATATAAAGAGGTCCTTGGAATGACCGTTTGTAACGTGCCGAGCTTTATACTTCTCACACAAATATACTCAAAACGAAGTAAGAGAAAAGAGCGTTCAATTTATTGGGTTGTATCGATTTGTACTCTGCTTCGCGTGAGGTTGACAATCTTACATTCAGTATTTACGTACTAGAAATACATGCAAGCAGAATCTCCAAAAGTTATTGTAACATGAAGTACTGAGTTGATCACTGTGACCATGGTAACACGCAACACTGTATATTTCTTTGATTTTAATTTGTACAAAACATTGATACGATTTGTACTTTTAACTATAAAATCATCAATTGCCCAACTATATAGAGTAGGTATCCTAATGGTATTATGTACCCTTTTAGCTTTGATTTACTGTAAAATTCAACCTTAGACGTTCACAAAACTTCAACTTACTGCTTTTTGAACAGTATTTTTATACTTCGCACTTGCTTTTAAAATTAAGTTTTTGAGATTTAATATGTTGTTTCTTTTTCTATAACGTATTTGAATCAATACTAAAATACTTTTTAAGATCAATAAATATTGTATTGACCACACAGAATGACCTACGGTGTTTTGTTCTGCGGACCAGGGGAAACTTCAAGTATGCAAATTTAAACGCAAAATATTCTTTCGAAATAGTAGAAAAAATCGCCATCACGAGCGGTAGTTTTGACAACATTGCTACGAAATTACGATAGTGTGTATACTGGCGCTTTCTATATGACTAGTACCTAAGCATGTCTTTCGTTGTTTGGTTGACTGGTGTTTAAAAATGAACGTTGGTACGTGCGTTGATGATTTAAGATCTACTTTTTCTGTTTCCTGGTGCGTTGATGTTTAAAAATGAACTTTTTTCCCTTTTCTGGCGCGCTGATGTTTAAAGATGAACATTGCTTCTTTTTCTCGTGCGGCGATGTCGAATTTTCCTCCTATTTTCTGGAGCGTAGATGTTTAAAGATGAACTTTCCTCCAGTTTTCTGGTTTGCTGATGTTTAACAATGAACTTCAGTTCTTATGTTTTCTGCTGCGTTAATTAATTAATCTCATTCTGCCAAAATTTGGCACCAATGGTAGTTTGACAGTAGGGTCGGCAGCTTGAAAAGGCCAACACAGACTAGACTGTCCTTAGTAAATCTTATTCATCGCCGATGCTGTTGGCAGACCGTGAGTAGCTTAGGCGTTTTCTCAGGGTTCCCGTGTATGCGCGGAACGAGCGAGCCAGTTTCGACACTCGCTATAACTGTTGAACATATTTCAATCTTTTTGGGCGCACAAGCGAAACGAACAAGCGAAACGAACGTAATTCAAAACGACTTCTAAGTTCCCATTGGTTGCCATCGTGGAAGCAATTATCAAACATGTGTGCACTGGATCTATATTTTCAGTCAGAATCACGAATCGGTCACGAATGAGATTTTTCTAAGCAAAGATTTTTAGTGTGTACTCGTGCTAATCGGTGCCATTCTCCAGAAACACGAAAAAATTAGTTTGAATCCCGCTTGAGACAACGATACCCGATAGTAATTTTTAGAATCCAGTGTTGAAATTTTACATCCTTGAGGTTGATCTCATGAAATACAATAATATTATAAAAGTTACAAAACAAGCATCATTAGCTAGGTATGAAAATATTTACTGCATTGCACATAAATCAGCTCTAGTTCGAGTTGACCCGATAGAGCGCAGTTAAGAAACCCAAAACTAATGAAGTGGGTCGTTCATAACTGCACTCGCTACAACAATATTTTGGTTAGTTTTGCATTGTTGCCGAAAATATTTATATTATGCCTCCCTGACTATTAATGTTTCCACTTCCTTCCGCGCAGAGTTAACTTGTTTGATTTTGATGGAGGACAGGATTATATTTCTTATGACTTCCACTTACGCTTGACGCACGCCAAGTTTCTTACTTTACTTGAGTAGGCATCGAGTCATTTTTTTTCTTATAAGAAAAAAAGTTTTTTACCATTAAGAAAACCAAAAAAAATTAACGTTGAGGAGAAGATCAGCTGCGCCCAATTCTGTTAGCAAGTCTTGAAAGCGAACGAGGCTCTCATGCATAAACGTAAAAGATCTCCGCGTACAATAGGGAATTATCTGATCAAGACCTAGGGTGGAAACGCGACCAGTTCTCTGTCTCACTCCACATGAAGAATGCAACCACTCTATCTAATTATATTAACAAGACGTCTTTAATGGTAAACGCGGTCTTCTCATGTCATGATCAAACAGGAATATTTCTGCATATGGATAAACCAATTAGTGATAATTCTCACAAGGGCTTGGCATTACCTATAAGTCTAATAGACTTGTCTCCAGTGTCATAAACAAAAATGGTCGAACCCATGTTCGCACGTCCATGAAGATAGTGGAACATTGCAGAAGATGTGAGCAGTCGTCTTTCCCTGGATCGCTTGCCGTCACACTAAATAGTTTAACGCCACCATTGTCATTTACAGTTTTGTTGCCTTGACAATGGTATGATTACTGCATGAGACGAAGGGATAATTGTTTACAATGCACAATCCGGAGGGCGAAGACAGAAGGCTTGGAGTAATTTCGAGCAAAAAGTTCCTTTGTTACCATGCAACGTTAAAATTTTGTTGAGATATTGAGAAATAAAGGTATGAAAGTAACTTTTTCCAGACATGGCATTCCTGATATTGTTCATAGTGATAATGAACCATGTTACAGCAGCCTGATTTCAAAGATAAATGGGGATTTAAACATGTGACAAGTAGCCCTCATTTTCCATCCTCTAATGGCCTGGTAGAGAGAGCTTCCAGACAGTTAATAATATTATAAGCAAATCAATTGAAAGTGGAAATGACCCATATCTCGAACTGTTAGCATATACAGGTAGATCAACACCACTTGACAACAAAAATTCACCGGCTGAGATATTGATGGGAAGAACACTAAAAACCGATCTTCCAGTTGTAGAAAATCAGCTTAAAGTTAAAGATTCCAAAGTAGTGGACTCAAAAATGAAGAAAAAGAAAGTCCAGAAGGCTTACCACGAAAAAGAAGCCAAACCCTTGGCACCGCTCTAGCAAGGAGAGATGGTGAGACCTATATATGTTTAGGTCTATGACAAAAAGAAGCTAAAGTGGGGAGAAAAGGCAAAGGTCAAATAAATTATTGCACCTCGTTCATACATTGTGGGAACAAAAGAGAAAGTGCTGTATAGACGAAACAGACAACACCTGAGGAAAATAACTTCGGAAGTGCAAGACTTAAAAGACCAAGGACCAAGTGCAAAAGCGAGTAAGTCAGAACAATCAAGATATTGTAGAACTATTAAGAAACCCAGAAGATTCGAACAGAACTAGTTGTTGATTATGATTAAAGACGTTAATTTCAGATTTTGACATTATGTCAAACATATTCAGACATAGAATTAATTTACTTATTATTGTGGAATGTAAGGATATCACGTGATCCTATTCCTATCACGTGACTGATGGACACGAACACATGGCACAGAACGTCGAGTTACACATAAATTGAACTGTTGAAGTTATAAAATATTTTAAATATAAATCATCCCCGAGCCAACGGCGCGAAGCGCCGTTCCGGGCGATACCCCGGGGCGAGGGTACTAATTCTGCTCGGCTATTTATTACACCCGGGAAAAAAGGAAAGCAATGGGAAATCCAAAGTTCATCAAGTTTTGCGGGCGCATGGCTATGTTTCATGGGTGTGATGGGTGGTCATCACACTAATCTTTGGAATGAGCGAATTATAAAAAAACATGAGTAAATCATATCATTCAGTAAGTCTGAATTATAACTTATAAATCGCTTTTTGGGACTTCAGGAAAAGCGGAGGAACAAATTTATCGTTTATACTTTATACTTTATAAAAAAGGATAAATAGAGATAGATGGTCGAATAAATATGGCAAGTTTCTTATATTAAATTGTTGATGTATTTTAATATAGCCGTAAAAATGTTGTTTTATTTACATAGATTTTCATTTTTCATTTCCAATTTTCAATTTCATTTCCAATTAAAGTATCCTATATTTTATGTCATCAAAAAGTTCCAACTTAAAAGGAAAGCGAAATCGTTTCACATGAGAGAATTTGTATATTTTCATCTGATTTCATTTCAAGAACTAATTTATCAGTAAAAGGCAGTTTAGTTTTATAAACTTTTGGAAACGTTTTAGTGAACGCAAGGTTGCATTTAAACATTAATTTGAAGCTTATAGAATGCATAAGAACATACCTGCACCATATATCTCAGATTTGTATGGCTAAAACAACTAATATTTTGTAGTTTTTGTAACCTGTTTAACTGTTTTGTACTCCAGAAAAGAAGTTTAATTGTATATTTGTATTATTAATCGTGTTGCCATGGCTACTGTGCTTCCTCTTCTTCAAACAAAATGTCCATTTTTTATTCTTTCAAAATAAATTTCTCAAAATAATATTGTTTCTTTCCACTCTTCTTTCCAAACTATTAGAGCAATGATCAAAATTTTAATGGCACATTTAAAATGAAGGAAAACACAGTGATTACGTCAAGTAAAACATTTCATATGGCGATAGCCTTTTATTGCGTCGTGAAGAGGTGTGAGCAAAGGATCCAATTCTGTTTTCTAAGCCAAAAATTTGCTTTGAACGCAGATATCCGACTCGCCTACAACCTTTGCATTGCCGATTTTGTGATGAAAAAGATTAGCAATAGTAATGTTTTGGAATGTAGTGTCTGGCAATGTTCAGCTGGGGCGAGGGGTTACTGCAAGCATGTATTTCTAGTTACAAGCTTCAGCTAGAACTCTTTAAGAAATTTTTTTTCCAATTTCGGCGACCCGAACGAAAATCGAAAATCAGTAACAATTTAGCATATAAAACAGATGTCACGCCTGGTGTAACATCACTCATTTCCGATGCACAATGTACTATAGGGACACACTGTGATAGAGGCTTTGCAAACGGATTTTTTTTGTCATTTTGGACACTGAAAAAAAACAAAGAAATTATGACTTTACATGGGTGGATTAGTTTAAAGAATTATATTACATATTTACATGATTTTATAAATCTAAAGTTAGATATAGTTATTTTGTAAAGCTAAACAGTGAAAGTTCGTATAATACATAATTAGAAATTATTAAAAAGACATATATTTATAAGTCATCGCTTAAACCTTTCAGGGCTTGACTCGAGGGAGGATAAAATTGTGATCTCGTGTCCTTAAAGTTCTTTCTTTCTTTTCTGGGAGGAGTTCATGAAGAACGTGTTCAGTCTTGTTAAATATTTTTTTCAAATAGAGTTCTACCTCTCTCTTCGATAAGCGAAGACATATTAAAATCTATGGCCGTATACCCATATCGATGAGCTCGTCTGAAGAATTTATCTATACGTTCTAAATATTTTTTCAGTAGCGCAGAGCCCCATACTTCGATTGAATATTCAATCAGGGATAAGATCAGAGTTTCAAATAATTTGGTCAATTGGTCGAGAGGATAACCATATGATTTACATACTCTTGGGATATACATTCGACCGCTAGCTTTGGACTGCAAATTATCTACATGTAGATCCCAACAGCAAGGGTCGTCTTGAAAGCCGACACCAAGGAGTCTAAGCCTTTTCTTTCGTTTAATTCCATCAATTGGAGAGGGGAGCTGTTTCAATGATCCTTTATTTATAACCATTTCCCAAGTTTTGGATAGATTTAAGGTCATTCTATTTTCATCCGCCCAATCTCTGATATTTTTAACTTCACTAGAAGCTGTATTCCCAGACCCCAGTAGATTTAACCGGTGCACTGACTGTCATGTCATCGGCAAATTTAACCAACATGTTATTATCAGGATCTTTTGGTTTTATGTCAAGGAAAACAAGAAAGGGCCTAGGACAGTATCTTGTGACACACCCCTATTAATGTGAACATATTCTGTTTCAATTCCGTCTACCACAACTCTTTGTTTTCGATTCGTTAAGAACTTGATAATCCAGTTTATGATGTATGGGTTAAGGTTAGTTGCTTTCAAATTTTCACAAATGATGTCGTGAGGAACAGAATCGAATACTTTACTTAGGTCGAATGATATTACTCGAACATAGTCGGCATCATCATCTAGCCATTTCAACCAGTTATATTGGCACTTAATAAGAGCGGTTGTTGTATTTGCACATACTTTGTAGGCCAATTGATCTTTATCTATTACCTGTTTAGTTCGAGATGAGATTTCTTGTTTTAAAAACTATTTTTTCCAAGATCTTCATTATAATATCCGTTAATGATATTGGACTGAGTTGGGAATAGTCCGTAAGAGGGGATTCTTGAGGTATTGGAGTAATATTAGCGAGTTTCCACAGTAAAGGGACATATTGTTGAATAAGGGAGGAGTTTAATATCTTAGTAACTATCGGCGCCAAATGTTGAGCGTAATCTCTCCATATCCAGTAAGGTAAATCGTCAGGACCAGAAGCTGTTCTTTTTTGTTTAATCATAAAATTTTCGACCATACAAACATCGACCGTAGGAATACAAGTTCCTTCCGGGATTGGTAAGCGTTCTGGAGTTGAGTAGTGTATATCAGTATTTATACTATGGAAATGGGAATTCATAAGCTTTGGATCAATAGATAAACTAGTGTTATAGATTAAACTCCAATCACACTCTTGCAATTTTTTCTCCATATTAATCATTCGATGTTCCCTAACATCTCTGAAATGTACATAATTGATGATCGCGATAACATTATCCAGTGTCCTCAAGAAAAAGTAACTGAAATAGGAAATGAAAGAGATTCTTTAAAACTTGCATGTTCATTAGCAAAGCGTAATCTGTCTGTCAAAATTTAAACCAACAGTGCAGAGTTACTGATGCGTTTCAGCGTGATATTTGTGATGCTAATGATGTTTTTGAATTAAAAATCTCGATGCCAATGAAGAGTTGAATCCAAAAATCCCTGTAATGCAAATTTTGCATTTTGCCATTAGTGAGAGTCAAAGGCAAAGTTATCATCAACAAGTCCAAATGACCGAGACGTATCGGTGTGATTTAAACAGTGCTAAAGATAACATTGAAATTGAAAAACCTTGTAAAAATGGGCTATTTAATTACAATTTTAAATAATAAGATGCCAGTCAGGGGTCAAATACACCTTGTTTTAACCAACATGTCTCAATACTACACCAGAGATTCTGTGAGTGTTCACCTCCCTTTCGATCTGTGATCATCTGTCTGATCATAATGTTGTTAGCGTTTTTCCTAAAAAAAGAGCTCCCAGTACAAGAAGTCAAAAAGTGACTAAAGCCAGAGACACTCGGCCCAGTCGTAAACAATCAAAGCTCTATTGACTGGTCCATCATTGAATCTAAGCCATCATGTACGGGAAAAATCACTTGTTTGAAAGCTTTATTAAAACAGGTCTTGATATTCTCATGCCAATGAAAGAGAAGAAACTCCACATCAATGATCCACCTTGGATCACGACAGCGCTCAAATAGTTATAAAATGTCGTCACCGAGCATTTCATGATAAAAATATCGATTTGTTCCGAATTTATCGAAATCGTGTTAATACCGAACGGAAAAGGTGCCGAAGCAAGTATTTTTTATTAAAGATAAACCACCTAAAAGAGACTAAGCCAGCACTCTGGTGGAAGGAAGTAAGACGTGTATCGGGTAAGGCCCCAGCTTCAAGCGCAGAAAAACTCTTAGATCAATTACAATTAGACCAAACGGAAAATAATTTACCTGTAACAAAAACCTGTAACTAACATTAGTAAGCATCTTCAATCAATTTCTTTGACATCGACCACTTCCAAAGTTCCCGAAGACTTCGTTGTGTCAAAGTACATCGCTCCAGCAGTTCTGGAAGTAATAGATTCTAACCAGTTTGGCGCAATTCCCAAATCGTGAACCACTCTTACGCTTGTTTCTATGATTCATGAATGGACAAAAGCTACGGATGGAACATCTGCGGCAGTGAGAGTTTTCTTATTTGATTATAGGAAAGCTTTCGATTTGATAGACCACCGCATCCTTCTCCACAAAATCCGCAGTCTATCCATACCATACGAAATATTTTGTTGGGTGAGAGACTTTCTTACAGGTAGGTACCAAAGAGTGAAGATTTCAAACGATTGTTACTCCGCGTGTGGCTATTTTCCATCCGGAGTACCCCAGGGAACTAGATTGGGGCCATGGCTCTTTTTAGAAGTTAGAGATTCACCTGCTTGGAAGTTTTTTTATGACACCAGTATTTCCGAAACAGTTCCACAAGGGTGTACCAGTCAAATACAACAAGGAGTTAAGGAAGTTGAGATCTGGTCATCCAAAAACAAACTACAACTCAACCCAGATAAATGCAAGGAGCTAGTTATTGACTTCAAACAGCATAAACGGCAGTTTGATTCAATACTTATCAATGATAAATCAATCGGTGTAGTACATCATGCCAAGATACTAGGCCTCACGGTGTCGGACAACGTTCCGTGGAACGACCATGTTAATGAAGTAATAAGAAAAGCCAATAAACGTCCATTTTTTCTGGTTCAATTGAAACGAGCCAATGTTCCAACCAAAGACCTTGTTAACTTCCACACCACATGTATCCGATCTATTCTTGATTACGAGGCTCAAGTCTTCCATTATATGCTGCAACGATATCTCCAGGAATCCATAGAGCGTATTCAAAAACGAGCTGTGTCCATCATATTTCCAAACGCTCCATTCCAAGAAAGTTTATCGAACTCTCGCATATGTATGTTATCCGTTCGATGCCAGAAACTTTTTAGTTCAATTACAACAAACAGAGAACATAAGCTCCACAACCTGGTATATCCATGCACCTAATAAATCTACTAATTACTATATCAGATGCAGCCGAACCAAATTTCGAAACCGTAGACAGATGGACCCCTTCGAGATGGTCGGACCCCTCATTATTTTGCGCCCAAGTAATACCGCACAGCGGCCACCGCATAAATCGCTTTAGAATAATTTAATTTGACATTCGAGAGAAAACTTTGGATTTGACTATTAGCCTACTAACCTCACGCACGATAGTCGCGATTTAGCGCCACTCACGCCATTTCGGATTTTTTTGGGACAGAAAATGTTGAAATAAATTATCGTCCATTTATTAAAACTAACAGATTTTCAAAACACTTTTATTCCTTCATCATAGAAGAGTAGTTTTTATCAATAATTTTCATAAATATTGTACATAGTATATAATTTTTAGTATAATCGATTGTAAATTCTACGCAATTCAGCCTTCTGGCTGCAGTGCAGTTATCATTAAAAAATCTATCCATCTACCTAAAAAAATGGCTGTCATTAGAAAATTATTATAACTACCTGGGAGTTTTGCTTGACAGTTTGTAAAGTATACACTCATTCAGGTGAATGCATTTTCTAGCCACAATGAAAGTGTGACAAGAGTGAAAGTGATTTATTACTGAATTCGTGCTTTTAATTTGAACACTGATTGGAAAAATAGATTGCCAGTGTTAGAAACATTATAAATATAAATACTATACGCTTGAGATTTTATGAAAGCAGATTTCGAGCCGTAATTAAGTGCTCTCTCTGTAACTTAGTACCATTCCCTATAAACATAACCAAATTGTCGAGTACGTTTCTATCCCTTTTCGAGAATTATCGAACCAGAAGTGGGAAGCACCCCGCTCGTTCATTTACGAGAAAAGATCAATCGAAATCTTGTATAGTAGTATGGCTTTAGACAAACAGTCAAATGTCGAAGCAAATATATAGATTGAAAGTTTAAAGCAGTTTCGTTTGCGAAATTCGATAATGTACTGGTTTTGTCTACTTTTGTTGGGTTGCGATCCATTCTCGAATTGTGCTTTTCGACATGTTTCTCGAAAATGATATCTTCCGAGTAACTCAAAAGGCGCTAGTTAGAAACGCGAAAGCATGCTCGCTTATAGCTTGATTCTCGCTATAAAAGGTTTCTCGTTTGAACGCGAAACGCTCGTATCACGTTTCCTTTGTCATTTATCGTTATTCATGCATATTATTCATAAAGTATGTCGCTCCAGATATTAAAATGAACTTTCTGCTGCGTAACTTCATGTTGTCAATCCAAAGCTGCTAGCTAGGAAAAGAAAATAATCAATAAAAAGTAGTTAAAGGGAACTATAGTTAGGGCGATGGTTATCAGAATCGCGTATTTTGGAGTAAACTAATCAGTATTTAACTGCAAAATGGGTAGTTAAAATGTAGTTAAAATATATTACAACCGGCCCCTTCTAGCCATTTCTTTCAATCGCAATCGTAAATTAACATCCGTTTTCCGAAAGCTAATATCATTAAATGTTTATCGCCCACATCCCATCAATCTGATTTATATTTGGCTGATCTACATTATTTATTTATTTAAAATTATTTGTACACGGTAGCTTATCAACCTAATACACCAATATAAAGTAAAAAGAATAGAATATTTTCTAGGATCTAAGTAATTAAAAGGTTGCTTTTCATAAGGCCGTGTTAAATTAATGTACTAAACAAGTATTAAAAGTTCTATATAGCATTTAAGTTACTATTAATCGCTATAAAATTGGCTTAAATTCGCCTTAATATGGTAATAGATTTGTATTATCACTGCCACTGACAACTTACTTGAAAAATTCTTAAGAAGCGAATTATTTTCATTAACAAAGTCTTGTAATTTGTTTTTGAACACTCTATCAGTGATCGTGAGATCTTTTAGCTCAGTTGGCAGATTATTCCAAGTTTTAGCCGCATGGTAGCTGAAACTACCGTACCATACTAGCCGTACCATAGTACCATAGTAGCTGAATACTTACCGTATTCGCCAGGTGGAAAGGGGCTTAAAAGGATAAAGTGATGATACTATATCTTATATATATGTTTGTAATGCCGTAATGTATGTTAATGTTTGTTTTGTATGCGTGCAATGTGATTGGTTTGTTTCTTGTGGGGGCACTACGATTTGTTTATTGGTAGCGTGTAATATATTTCTTGTGTTGTTGATATACCGACTAAAATTTCAGCTTTCCAAGTGAATGGTCGTAGTGTTTTTCCACGGGGGACAAATAGATTAGATATAAAATTCTTGTACGTATAGTTTTTTTTCCGTGTTAAGGGAAACAACAGTTTTAACTGTTGTGGCGTCCCCGCCATTTGTTATTAGCGTGTAATTTTAGTGTGTTGTATAAATACATTTCCGCATAAATAAGAGCGTATCAACCAATCTTAACTGATTTAAGGGTTGCCTATTCAATTTGCTCAGGATATCTTTGCATACACGTCATGATCTACATGCATATACACGTCAGATAAAACTGCTGCTGCTCGAAATATTATCCGAAAAGGTGCTCGAAAATAGTTTACATTTTGGCGAAGATATTTAAAGGTAAATGAGTTAAATTCATATCAAGTCTTATATAACTGTTACGAGCATCCCGAATGAAATAATAGTTGGCCGCTTTTTGTTATTTTTACTCGCAACAAATTAATCTAAATCTACTGTAAGCATTTTAATTTTTATATGTTATTCTATTAGAAAAATCATTGGTTAGATTTTTAGCTATATGGTTTAACTATACTATATCAATTAAGTAACTTATCTTTCCGCAGATTATTCTTTGTAGATAGTGGTTAAAGACAAAATTTGAATGTTAATTCTACCATAAGCAAAATTTAGCATTTTAAAACTATTTCATTGGATTTGCTCCGGGTGTTTTATAGAGTGAGAAACGATTTAACTCTTTCAGTCGTACTTAAACAGAAGTAATGTTTCAATCGCTTGAGTATATATACGCATTAATCATGGATATAGCTACATGGGTCGGTTCTGCATGTAATGCATATTTATAATGACCAGGAATGAGATTCATGCACTGTATACGACGACAAAACATACGAAAATTGACTTTGTACGTCTTGTGGTCTTCAATATCTGCGTGAGAAAATCACATATTGCATATAAGAAACATAATTATATTTGATTAACGAAAGCAATATACATTATGTGCAATATACATGGCGTTTGTTCAAAAATCTACGGAAAGATCAAGGAATATGCTGCTCTAAGAAAAACGTGAAGCGATCTGATTGCAATGTGTTTCAGTATAATATATGTCTATACAACAGCTGCTGCGCCTACATTTCGAGGAATGGCCTTCGACAGGGGGTTTGTTCGACTAACTGTACACCTCTTGACGAAAGGCTTTTTTAGTCTTTTTCAGGTAGTTCAGGAACAATTATTAACCACATGCAGCAGTTTGAAATAGGTTGATTAGAATACGCTTGTTTTGGTCTTCAAAACATTTCAACTGGCGGTGTAAAATATATACGAGAGCAGGTGGATGTCCATCGATAAGTTGGATGTCCATCGATAAATCTTTAGATATAATTATCTAAAGAATTCAAGCAATTGCATTGGTCGAGAGCTATGATCTATTAGAGAACAGACGCGCGGAATTACGTCACACAAACATTGCTTTGTTTTTACGGCATAAAAATGACGGAAATATTTGAAAATTCTACGCATTATGTATACAAGCTCTCTTATATGTCAACATATTAAGTATACAAGCTCTTGGCAACTTTAGAAACCTTAAAACAAAAATGCTAGTTTGCCAACGTAGAAAATCATGTTGTGTGGACATAATTTTGTATTATTTCCAAATGTTTTGAAAATTTAAGCGTCCATGGCCTCTTGGTTTTCGCGAGCCAATCACAATAGCGTTGTTAATAGCTAGCCAATAGCGTAGTTATATTTGTGTAGATCTAGCATGTACGGGTGATATTTGTTCAATTTCGATTTTCTCGATTTTCCACATGTTTGGGAGAATAAAAAATACACTATTTATAGCTTTTTTATTTGCTTTCTCTTGCTTTTAAAAAACTAGTAGATAACATTTTGCCGTCGTTTGTTCAGTTATAGATACACAGAGAACGTCATAACGTTGTAAGAACATCAGTGACACATTCACCGGGCGCCTCATGAGCAATTTCTTTGTTCTTACAACGTTATGACGTCATGCTGTGTATGCTGGGCATAGTTACGGGGCATAATTACGTCCTTTAGGTTTGATAGCTTAAGGGTGTCCGGGAGCTGAGTTACATATTATCGTGAGCTTGTGAACAACTTGTTTTGAATGAGTTTGGGTCGTTTCTTGCAAGGGTCACGCCTAAATATAGAACAAACAGCATGTATGTGAAAGGTAATATTCATCAAAACGTAATGCCGAAGATATAAAACATACGTCTTGGTGCATACTGTGTTTTTGTTATTTTGGTATCAAGTACTAGAAAAGTTTAGGATAACGGCCGGATGAGTGAATAATGTTCCTTGATTAGTTGTCTATAATTTTATGTGTACAATATCATTGCATAAACATTTCAATGTAGACTAGGTCAAATTTAAAAAAAAACATGAATGATGGTGGCATTTCGTGTTTATGGTTGGCAACCCTTGTTTCTATACGTACTTGCATGTTGCAAATTGATACAGGGGGTTTGCCCGGATCAATTTTTAACGGTTAATACGCAAGACTGGCAGATCCAAAATAGCCTCCACGAATCATGAAAAAATAATTTTAAATTAGGCATATGTTAAGCTCCAACAACAAACATCTCGGTACTTTAGGTACAACGTATCCGAGAGAGTCAATCTGTAGTGGGCAATATGAGAAAAAGATGCCAAATTCCCCCACGTGAGGACTGATGACATGGGGTACTGCGTGAAGAATAAGAAATCACGTTTGTATAGCTTTGTCTTTGTCAATGAAGTACAAAAAGTTTCGAGAGTTAATAAACTTGTGTTATTCAATGATCGAACACATCACATTGCGAAAATTAAGATATTAACTACTTATTTTCAACCAAATGTTGTGGTCTAATCTCACACCAACAATTGCAAATATATAATATAAGTACAATTTCGTGACGTTTATCAGCCACCGGGTACGTTGTTGCAACATGTATCGCCATGTTGGTGGCATTTGTAAGCTTCGATACATGGTAAACGCATTTCCCTGCAACCACAGCGCTTGCTCAGGCATCCCTTTGTGCACCCACATGACGTGATTTCTAAGCACGCCTTTGGTATAGGCGGCAGTGACTGGAGTCGGGATATTAACTGGCCATCAATTCTGTCCCAAACCATATCTGTTACCGTGGGAAGAACTGGAGAAGGCACATGGGCTTGAATCCATACACTAGCTTGATAGTGACGTGAATCGCATGATGTGAAATCGTGCTGCATCAGATGTAGGGGGGAGACTTCTTGTGATCGTCTTTTGCATAAAAGTTTAAATCATGCTTCATCACGTCCGGAACTCCATATAATTGACAGATGAACTTTTCTGCTGCTTTTAAAATAGAATCCTTGAGTCACGCTTTCCCAAATGCCTCGGGTTGCTGTGGTAATATTGGAAGACGCCCCAAGCCGTCGTTTTGCAGTGACCGCAAAACTGGAAAACGCTGTCACACTCAGTGATTTTGTGGAAAGCTAGTAACGATGATAATAGGTCGGTAGGTATTTGGCTACGAATATCATGCAATGGAATATATCTCGGGCGTTTTAACGTGCCATCTTTCATCATTAGCAACCTCGTGCATTCCATTTAGTCGCAATGATCGAGTAACAGCAGAAATACATCTGTATCATGTGCTGACACAACCATTGTCGTCATGTGGGCATGAGTACAATACAATATTAGGCGAGTGCCAGCTTCCTCGTGATCGGCTCCAACCGTTGACAAATCTAGTGTGGGGTGTGATGACCTCACGGTTGTGCATTCATTGAATCCTTAGGCGACAACCATCGTTAAACCACTGGGAGCATGGTCAATCAGATAATTGGAAAGAAACAAAGCGAAATCTGCCTTGTTATCTCCTAGTGCCATGAAATTGTCCCAGTCAGATGGTAGCGGAACTGAACCACTTTCTATTGGACGAAGTACTGGTCGTTTTCCTTTCTTGCGCCTTGTCCGGGTTCGTTTTTTTGATCGACTCTAACCTATACCGATCAAATACAACATCGATCCTCTGATATGTTGCTCCCATCTTGCACAAGGATTCTGCAAAGGCTTCTGCATGCTCACCAAACGTGTTTATGCTTGGTGGTTTTTCAACCGCCATCACCAACAATGACTTGTTTATTGAATGCAGGTTACTGGAATATCTTTTCCAATTTGACTTCACGTCCTGCCCTATAAGCTGTTATGAGCCTTTGTAAAATGTTCCTGTCCATCTTTACCGTGTTTTGTTTAGCTTTATCTTCTACGAAAGTGTACAGTGAGGCCAATGTCAAAGCCTTGTTCTTGTGAATCGTTGAGATGAACGTGCTGATCATTTGCTGAAGCCGCACACAAACGTTTGTCAACAAACTCATCAAGCTGTTTTCTTCCTAAATTTTCTGCTTCCAACAACGATTCCTGGATGGGAACAGTTGCCAGGTCCTTGTTAATTATGTATAGGTTATTTTGAGGAAACGAGGGGATATGCGATTTATTCATCGAGGCGCGAAGCGCCGAGGTGAATAAACACGTACAGTATCCCCTAGGTGCCTCAAAATAACGTTGCATTGATGAGTCATAATAGAAAGAAATGCTTTTTCAAAGATAATCAAACTAAAGAAATTGTCTTTCTAAACAACGAGTCACAAACACTGACCACTTTTGTTTCAGAAAGGAAATCACAAAACATGATCACTTTAGCGGGTTAGTATATTTACTGTTTTTCAATGGTGATTTGTCATGCCTCGACAACGCGGTGAAATAATAGAACAAAGCACGAATTACGCACCATGTGAAATTCTACGTGTTAAATGCATAAAGTTATACGTGGAAGACATGAGTGAGTCGGACGAAGACATTTATATAACACAAAATAAGTTTAGCGGCGTGGTATTTTCGACGATTGAATTGGATGAAATTCTCGGTAATGCAGCAGGATAGTTTGGTTACGAGAACGAAAGCGAAAAGCAATCTCAAGACAAGCATGACGAACAGACAGCTTTTAGGAGAGGAGTTGTCGCCCTAAATGATGCAGAGGTCTTGGCGAGAAATAGTGAACGGATACCACTAAACACTAAAATACAACGTTGTGGTGTTTAAATGTTTGGGACGAGTGGCGAAAGGAACGAAATACTGTTACAGAGAATGCTGTTGATGTTGCTGGCCGATTTGGCGTAGTTCCCTCAGGTGATTTGCTACATTTATGTAGTGACCATGAACTGTGTTTCTGGCTGAGCAAATTTGTTTATGAGGTTCGTAAGAGAGGAGGTGAGGAATATCCGCCAAACAGCCTGTACCGAATGTGTGTTGGTATTCAAAGACATTTAAGAGATAATGATCGGCCAGAACTCGAAATATTGAAACATGCGCATTTCAAGCTTTTCCAAGATGCTATCGATTCGCAGATGAAATCATTGACAAGAAAAGGTGTCGGGGTGACAACGAAACAAGCAGAGCCAATCATGCCACTGGGATTGCCACATGAAGAAGAAATCATGTGGGCGAAGGGTGTGTTGGGAGATACTGACCCAAAAAGGCGGGTTAGTATATTTACTGTTTTTCAATGGTGATTTGTCATGCCTCGACAACGCGGTGAAATAATAGAACAAAGCACGAATTACGCACCATGTGACATTCATGCAGCTAAATGTAGTTGGAGGTAACAAGACAGAACGAGAAAGATTGCAGTACAGATCTCATGGAGAGAAAAATCATGGGGGTGGTTTTAAAGATCGAAGAGTGAAACCAAAAGTCGTTGAACAGCATGTGAATCAAGAGCAAAGTGAAAGGTGTGTTGTCAGATTATATAAAAAGTATATTTCAAAATGCCTTAAAGATGTTAAGCGTAATGAAGTGTTTTATCTTACACCAATCAAAAACTGTAAATCTGAAAGTGAAGTGTGGTACACTAAAGTACCAATCGGTAAAAATACTTTTCGTAATGCAGTTTCAAATTTATGTAAAGAGGCAGGAATTGAAGGGTATAAAACCAATCATTCTTTAAGGGCAACAGCTTGCTCGTTAGCGTTGTCGAAAGGGGTGCCTGATAAGTTGATTATGGAACGTACAGGCCATAAAAGTATAACTTCACTACATACGTACCAAAGAGTTACCGCAAAAGATAAGGAGTCTGTTTCGGACGTTTTGCAGGGAAGAAAGGACTGTTTTATGGACGAGCCAAGTTAGGTGGCAGTGTCACGGAGGGTAAATCGTGTAATATCAATTTGACCAATTGTTCAGTTGTTTTTAAAATGTGATGTTGTGAAATGTGTGTTATAATGATTATTAAAGTGTGTATATTGCAATATATTTCAAGTCTGGTTGATGTTGTTTTTCATTTTTTTGTGCTGCTAGCTAGGACGTTAGAGGGGAATATTAGAGGGGAATATTAGAGGGGAATATTAATTTTGTCATTGTTATCAGTGATTGTTTCAGCTCCGCACTTCCCTGCTGAAATCAAAAACCGCCACCGGCATTTCAGAGTATCGACCATCCGTGCAATATTTTTTGTGTAACGACATTCCAAGAGAATTCAGTTCCGTTCTTACATCAATATTAACAGAGTCCAGGTGTACATTCAATCTTGGGAGAAGTACTTGCCACAAGTACCTGAAAAGTGAGTTTGTGTGTTCGCATCGCACGAGAATAGTCCTTGCCGGACATAATCTTCTGAGCTACATATATTGTCTCCCAATACATCACATTCTACCCAAAACTCGCGCAGACCAGATTCTTCCATATGACGGCCTATCACTCCAAGAAAGCTCATTGCTATATGCAGTCCTCCAAGGCAAGATATTAGGGCATCCTTAGGGCAACGGACCACTTGAGTTCCACAAACTTTGGATATAAGCCCTCGTCCACTGTTACTGTACAACTAGATTTTCTTGTTTCATCGACTGGGCTACGTGAAGCACTCGCATGATAACCGTATTCAGTGTATCAATCTCATGTGCAGGAGCCTGTATGATAGGTAGGTACGTAGTCCACAGTTATTCGCTCCGGATTCACCGTGTTTGCGCTTTCGTTAAATGAAGTCCAAGAAACCATCGGTCTCTGAGAAGATCTAGTCATTGTGAACGCCATATCGGTGGCGTGAGCTCTCTTTGCTGGTTGGCATTCGTCCATGGTTTGTGTGAACCAAGCAGGCGTTAAATCTGCATTGTATGGGCCTTCCACTGTTAGGTAGCGTGCCCGTATTGCATAATTCGATGCCCTCGAGTAGATTAGCTTTAGCTGGGTCTCTTTGCCATGCTGCCACCTGTGTTGCATGGAAAGTTCCTTTACCATCTAACGTTGTCTCATTTATGTCCCCATTGTCCGCCGAAAAATGTACGAAACGCCCTTCGACCAAGTTGGGAGACACAACAGCGTCCATGGTTTTTAATATTTCTTCAGCCAGTGCTGTGTCTAGTTACGGTAACTCATCAAATGACCTACTTTATGAAACAAGTCAACTATCTCTTTTGATCGTGTTGCTTGGTGAAGAATACTGCCCATCCCAATATGTTTTAGGGTGCGAAGTTTATCTCCACTAGCGGTATAGAGAATATCCTGGCAATGGTTAGTATCCTGGTTTGTCTTAAGGAATCCTGCTTGTCATCATCTCCGCTCTTCTCTAACAGCCGTTGTCCACTCAGTAATAGGTTAAGAAACAAGTACAAACTATCTGGAACGAAGTCGATTGCTCTGTCGTCGCTACTGTAATTACCATACCACAAAGCTTTGGGTGTGATAACATCATGTCTGATGCGTAGTGCAACATGTACCATAGACCAAAACGATTCATTATTTTGATGTTGGAACGTAGGAATTGTAAGGTTTGCGTCGTCATCTTTCGACATGGCAGATGCAGGATTGTCGTGAAATTTTGTTGGGACAAGCAGGGTTCTCCGTTCTGTGCGTGGTAGATCATTAAGCACTGTAAACTCATCAACACCATTTAAACGTTCAGCTAACTTTTCTTTAAATGTGCTCATTCTGCTTATAAATGATGACGGAATTGAGATGTCGGATACATTCGAGAGCGTGCGATATCTTTGCCACACATCAATCAGGTCTAGAATTCGTCTATTTGCTGATAATTGTTCCAGCTCGTGACATAGCCAAAGTAATACACATCACTAGAATTTTGCCCTGATTTGGATATATTTTCAGGGCTACGTTTAAATCTGACATGGCAGCTAGTATGATTTCTACAACCAGCAGCCTTATGATCGTTTACACAGGCCAGTCGTGTCCTTAAAATCGAGTCGGACATGGCCCCTTCGACGATCTGTTTGCTAATGTGGTTCTCTTGTATAAAATGAACTCTTTCCTTGCTTTGTTTTTGGCAAAACATGCACTTGTCCAAATCAATTTGTTCTATAGTGCTTCTTAAAAAGATATTTTCTGGTTGATTACTGGTTGTGGGTGCGGAGGAATTTGATTGAAATTTTTCAAGAGTTATATCCGTAGTTTTCAGTCTTTTCAGTCTTTGAGAAGCACGGCATCCATTGTGACATACTATTGATGGAGGAGGATCAACAGATAGTATATCAGTAAGTCGATCATTTGCACTTCTAAAGATGTCATTACTTAACTTCATTATGGATTGCATTATGAATTGTCATTAGACCCGTAGATGTAGGTTTAACAAGCTTGTATTGTTTGTTGTCTTTTTTACATATAATACATTTTTATAATTCGAATCGGGACTACCTCACGATTCCTTAACGGTTGATCGGCATCCATTGCTACATGTCACCTATGCAAGCGTCGGTAAAAGATATAATTACAATAATTTCTCATCACTAAGAAATTTGAACAATATTAGGTAATATAATTTCAAACTGAGTATTGAAATAAAATGATGTTCTAAGCTACTAACCAATTCACAATACTGGTCCATGTTTTTCAATTTCAGAGGAAGTAAACATACGCGAATAACAAGAAATGCAATTAGTTACCATACGATCACTGTACAGGGTGAGTCAGAAAAAAGTGATGCCTTTGAAATTTAATACAATAGTGAACCTTTTGAAATTGAACTTCATATTTGCATTTTCTTTCAAAGAATCTATTGTACCCTATTGTATTTAATTTCAAAGGCATCACTTTTTTCTGACTCACCCTGTATATCTGTATTTTCACTATTATTCACTCAATATTCAGACTCTTAACGTTTCACTTTAGAACGAAGTGACTCAGTCATGCATATTTTCAACGTTAAAGGTCCCAAGGGAGGATAAAATTTGCCTTTCTAATTTTACATGTTTATGACTTTACTTTCGGGACTACAGTAGGGCAAACACACTATATCGATTTAGAACACATCTATATGTATAGAAAAATTATTTGCCAGCCATACATACATACATACATACATACATAATACTTTATTTAGGCACGGTGTCCCCATCAACTTTCTGTTGGTTTTCATGAGGGGCTTGCTTTAAAAGAGGTACATGACAACAGATAAAACTGCACTTAGAACACAAAAATTACGTACAAACTACATTAAAACAGGGCTAATAACTTAATTTTATAGAATGAGTCAGCTTCAACTCATTGCGGATTTTATAATTATTTTAAATGAATAAATGTTTCTGGCATTTTTTGCTTCATTGGATAGGTTATTACAATGGATAGCACCATTATATTTGAAGCTTCCTTTACCAAAATTCCCTTTTAGGCTTAGGGAGTGCTAAATCGGTGTCACGATTCCTAAGGTTATAGAAGGTATCGCCTTCATTGTACAGTCGAAATGATTGTTCTAGATTTTGAGCGACATGGCCGTTAGTTATCTTATACATAAACATCGATTTGTTATAATTACGTCTTTGATCTAGAGTTTCCCAACCTAGTTTCCCAATCGAATGTCGTAGGTGGACCCAGTTATCACTCTCGCAGCGCGATTATGAAATTTATCTTTGAGACAAATTCCACAATTGCCTCAAAGAGGGCTGCAATAATCAAAATATGGTTGCACCAGAGCGTTGTACATTAGTTTTAGTGTTTCTGGGGGTACGAAAGGCTTTATCCGCCTCATAGCTCCAATTTCAGCCCCAACGTTAGCACAAATCTTATCAATATGTTTTCCCAAGTAAGTCTTTCATCCAGATCAACACCCAAGCATGTAAATTTTTCAGTCCTGGGGATTGGTACATTGTTAAATAAAACTGGGTTAGTAGAGATTTTGTTTTTGATATTATACGAAGATCCGATAAACATATATTTGGTCTTCTTTGGGTGAATCTGAAGCTTATTTTGCAACATCCATTTGGGGAAATTTTCTAGATCACAATTTAAGTTTGCTACAAGCTCATCGCAATCTTTACGGAAGATGCGTAGATTTCCGTATCATCAGCGTATAGAGATGGTGTAGCATGTTTTAACGATTTATTTAGGCATATATATATATATAACAACAAACAAGAAAAATCGAGCCCTCGAGCCCCAAATATAATAAAATTTAATCTTTTTGATGTCTGCCAACCGTGACGACCGATATATCTGATCGCTAATACGCTCAAAAAAGATTCAAACCATTTCAAATAATATACCAAAAATACAAAATGGTCAGGCCTATTTATTTAGGCTTATTTAGAAAAATCAAAAGCTTTTAAATTAAAAACAACAAGCTAGACATCAAGAAATAGCTACTACACAATTCAATTTTCCGTCATCCATGTTTTGTAATAGGCCAAAATGGGCAAATGTTTAGGCGAAATTAATATTAAATGTTTAGGAAAAAAAGAGAGCAGAAGATTCTGAGAGGAGAGATATACCTGACGGAACACTTCTCTCTCAAAAACCTTGCTTACAATTGGCAAAATTGCAATATATCGGCCGATAATTTTCGCATTTCCTTTTATCCTCGAATTTATAAATTGGGGTTACCCTAGCACGTTTCCAGTCATCAACATAGATACCTGTTTCAAGTGATAGGTTGAAAATTAATGCTAAAGACGGAGCGATAAAATCTGATGATAATTTGAGAATTTTAGCTGGTATTTTATCCAGCCCGGTAGATTTGTTTGCTTTTAAATTGCTAAGTATCAAAGCCACACTTTCAACATTAATTTGTGAAAAATAGAACATTGAATAAAACCATAAACATGAAATGCCTCCATGACCCTTGTTATGTACATTTTCCATTATTCTGCATAGTCTAAAGACTTTAATTTTTAATGTATTTCATGTAGTTCAGATGCACACTTATTATTATATTATTATATACTTCTATATATTTTTTCAGGAATCTTACAAAATGGGTGATCCTTATGAAAGTTGGGCTGGCCGTTTGACGGTTGCCTTGATTGGCATTGCAGCCATATGTGGAAATGCACTTGTTCTCTGGGTATTCTTCAGAAAGCGTAATACATTCAAGAAAACCGCATTCGATATCTTCATCATTAACCTAGCCGTGTCAGATTTCTTTGCCGGAATTTTTATGTTCTTCAGTCGGTTCGTTTCCCAACCTCCCATACCGGAAAACTACACAGGAGCAATGATGTACTGCAGTCTACTATGGGGTGGCTATATCCTATTTAGTTTAGGCGACGTGTCCGTTTACATATGTTTTGCTGTCGCAATCGAGCGTTGGTTGGCACTAATCAAGCCTCATTTCTACCAACGGGTGAAAGCCAAGCATGCCATGGTTACCTTACTATTTGTCTGGATCTGGGGTTTCCTTATAAATACCTCTGTCTTCTTCAGCCTCAAAGCGGACTTTGATAAAAGAACTTGCAACTGGGTACACCCTAAAACAGGCAATGCATTTGCCATCTTTGAAATCACCATGCAGGGTATCGTGCCATTCTCGATTATTATCATGCTCTACTTTCATATCTACTACAGAGTTCGAGCTATGAAAATTTTAAAAGGAAGCAAACAAGACATCAAAAGAAGATTAACCATCATTGCTCTGGTGGCTTCACTTGCTTTGATCGTCGGATGGTTACCAGCCGAGCTTAGTTTCATGATGTTGTTCACAAGTGTTGGAGGAGAACACTTATCAGGAGTTGCTCATTTGATCTTCATAATGCTTGCAATGAGCAATAGCTTTATTAATCCAATCTTGTATGGAATTTGTAGCTCAAAGTTTAGAGACGAGTATAAAGAATTGCTTATTGATTTACTGTGTAAATTGGCAAAATGTAATGATAAAGAGGAGCAAAATACTGAACAGACTCTTGATATCTAGAAAACTGTTCTGATAGAAGATTTTTGAAACTTTAAATTACAATCGTTTGAGACCAGTTTCTGAAATAAATAGCAACTCTAAATATGTTGGGCCATTTGACTAGTTTATATTCTTGGTGTGCACATTGATTACGTCACAGACGCCATGTAGGATGAATTTGACAAAGGATTTTGCTTGTTTACAATTTAAATTTCATTCAACATGGCGAAAATATCTTTGTCCTTTAAATCCCTTGAGATTTAGACCGTATTCCCAAGCACAAAAAGTCGCTTAGAATACGATTTTACCTATCGTCTTCCCCTAACTAAATTAAAATCTCAAAGTAATATAGATTTGTACTCACTGAAAACATATCTGCTTGTTGGCACTTCCAAAAACGATCAGTTTTTTGTGTTTGAATTTCGAATATTTTCACCCTTCGAAATTTTGAAATCCGCCATTGTTCCCTGGGCAACTTCATGTAAGATACACCAAACGGCATTATTGTGGTGATCGCAGTGAACTCTTAGTAATCTGGAATGATAACTTGGCCGCCATGTTTGAAGCCACTCATGAGTGATTTTTGTAGTCCCTTTTTACAAAATTTTGTCGAAAAATACAGGTTGAAAATCGATCAATTTCATCACTTTTCCTTCTTTTGATGCTTTTAATTTTCATCTAAGAGCATAGTAGGACAACAGTACGTTCAAACCAGGCACATAAAATTTTTTTGTGGTTTTGGGCTTCCTATATAGAAAGAATTCGGGGATATTATACCATCCTTTATATAGAAAAAGCAGTATGCAGAAACGTAATTTAATAAGTAAAACAATTCGATGCCGAATTGCCGAAAATAACAACACTTGAAAAACGTCAATTTACTCACGTTTTAGAAGGAATAACACAAGGACTAAAAGCCGAGGGTAAAAATACAACACCTGGGGTTTAGTAAAAAATACGTTTTGGGACTGTCAAACTGTTTTATAGTATATTTTTATTTAGTAGAAGAGCGAAGTTTCCTTCGGCACGTCCAAACTTTCATCATTTTTTCAAAATACAAAAGTAAAACTCCTCACTTTTTACTGCAGATAGATGTAAAACAGTCAGAACTAATTTGAAAACCAGGTTTGAATCCCAATCATTGCAGTCTTTACATGAAAAAAGTGTTTTTCTTGCAAATTTTTGCTCAAAAACAAACTTTGGACTGGATTTTTCTCATTCCTCGAAACTGTCCTTAGTCTTTTTGAAAGCTGATTTTCATCATAGGAGTTATCGTTCCAGTTTACTTAGAGTTCACTGGGTGATCGTCAATTCGTCATGGCCACAGATTAATGATATACAGATATGGAACTCTCGCGGGATCCTGTCGCCACTTTTTCAATGCGCATGCGCGAGCCTCTGGAAAGTGTCATGAACATTTTTAATCAAGAAGTAGATAGGAAACCCCCAAATTTTGCAATAAAACAGCGATTTTAAAGAGTATATCTGGATGATTTGTACGTCGTTCACAATTTTTACAAATGGGCTAGGACTAGAGCATTTTACTAAAAAAATGGATATATAAAAACGCTTTGGTACGGAAAAACGGGAAAAACATGCCTCGAGGAATGCATTTATCAGTATTTTCTATCAAATTGACTTTGACGAATCGATTTTTGCAAATTCTTCAACTTTGGAAGCCTATATATATCTACTTGAAATACTAAGTTTCCGGGGAAATCTTATACTTACAAGGTTAGTGGAAAGTTTTTTCAGATTTTATTCAAATTTTACAAGTTTTCAAGACAGATAAGGCAGGAAAAGTCAGAAAACAAAAAGACATGGCAAGCCGCGTATATGTATGAATTTAACCTTATCTTCAACGAAAATATTCATTAGCTACATGACTTGTTTATATACTTTTATACCACAGGTTTTTATACCATTGCTAACAGATGGGATACTTAATGTAAAAGACCGCCTTGTTTGTGTTTAAAGCTCAAAAAACTGTTCTACAATGCGGTTGTGTTGTGTCCTGATGCCAAAACAACCAGATATAAACAAAATGGCAATCTGTGACTTCCCAAACTTTGGCAGGATGTAAATTATTTAATTTTCGGTTTTTGCTTAAGAAAACATTAAAAACGATTAATCGCCGTGCAAACTATCAAGCAGCTATTTGGCTCCAATCACTTGAAGCACAAATGACTATCCCTCCAGTAAATGAAAACGGATGGCGTATATTTGAAGGGGGATTACAGATAGTGTGGATGACCAGTCCTCCTGCACCAGATTCGCTGCTTGAGTGTATCAGCTGTGGTTGCAAGACTGCATGGTTGCAAAACTCAACGTTGCTCGTGCAAGAAAGGTGTGCTGTAATGTACAGACGTATGCACTTGTGTAGGTTGCCCAATGTTGAAGAAAATGACGAACAGTCAGAGGAAGAGGACGATATCGGTTCGGACACAGATGAGGATGAAAAATACACTCTTTCGATAACTACGTCATAAACACTTTTTTGGCCTGGAAGCCTAGCTCTCATAGATAAAGACGTAAGGCAATTGGCTCGCGAAGCATGAAAGCGAGGCTCCCAAGCCTATGAGTGTTTATGACGTAATTATCGAAAGGATGTATTAAAAGCATCTCAGATAATATCCATGGGTTCATTGGTATGCATTAATAGTATAGTAACCAAATAACAATATACACATTGCGACGTTTTTAAGTTTTCAAAAATCAGAATTTATAGCAAATCTAGATAAATCACCATTACACTCCTGGATTCTTCCAGGAGAATGTGTATGTTTTCTCGTTTCAGATTGACCATGAATAACTGTCGCAGCTATGTCATATTTATCTCAAAAGAAAAGGAGTGGCTGGCATTTGTTTACGAGAAAGAATTAAAGGCAATGACTTCCATAAAGATTAGTAACGAATTCCACCACGAGAATAACAGACAGGACGAAGACAACGCTTATATACAATATCGTGTCCGGCTCAGCAACAAGTTGGAATCCTACAAACTCCACAGATCAGAAAACAAACTGAGGAAACTGGTGACGCTATTTATTCATTAACAAGTTTCAGAAAGGCTTCTGTTCGTACCTCAGTAACGGCTGAAACACTAGAATATGTGCATGTATAAAATATAATAATTTTAATTCTGAATAATAATAATTAAATATATAAATAAAATTAAAACGTTTTTATTACGACTCATGTTAAGCTGACGCAATGCATGCATATTTTTCGTTGATTATTCATTAAAGTAGAACCCGTTTGTTTCTTTAACTTGCGCGGTTATATTTCAGCAAAAAAAGTTTGAGTAATACGGTATAAAATTATAATGATCGCAACACGTGTGCCGGAAAAACGAAAAATTCCCTTCACGGGAACAAGTTTGCATATTGAGTAGTGGAAAACAGACTTTTATACTGGGTTATATAATTTATACTATATATTATTATAAATCATGGTTGTTTTTTTACATTTTCGATATGTGCATTATGAAAAAAACAGTAAATTTTAATAACAAAAATAAAATAACTGATTTGCGCAAGTTCAATGCGAAAATCTCTGTTTTACTTGTCACGCCGCACAATTCACCCCCTGTAAAGGGACTGAAACTGGTTCGTATAATGTATGCTACATGAAGTTTCCTAGGAAAATTCATGGGAAATGGTGGATTTCAAAATTTCGAAAGGTGAAAATGTTCGAAATTCAAACGCAAATTACTAAAAAACTGATCGTTCTTGGAAGTGGCAACAAGCAGATATGTTTTCAGTGAGTACAAATCTATATTATTTTAAGATTTTAATTTACTTAGGCGAAGTCGACAGGTAAACTGAACGATAATCGACCAGGGAATACGGACTAATTGGTTGCGCAATATAGCCTTAGGTTGCACCACACTAATCCGTTTTCGAATCTCTCTGTATTTGAAATTAGTGTGGACGGGGCCTTAGACGTAATTGTGATTTTGTTTAGTTTCGCACGATTGACCATCCTTAAATTGAAAATATGTTCGCCTTTAGTGGCTATATACATGTTATGATTCAATTGCAATCTTATCCCGACGCCGAACGCGTCATTTGAGTGGCTTATAATTTTTACATTGTGAAATCGCATGTTGATATGACGCTTGTGTGATATATACAGTACGTTATGCATCAGGCACATTTATTTTAAACATACGATTTAAAATCCAGCGATACAGATATGAACCAATAGAATCAAGTTACTTACCGTATGTATTAGTCTAATTTCTGGATTCTTTATGCGCTGGAACTAGGTTGTACAATTCCTGTACTGTTGGCAAGGGTCGCCGCAAACCTATATGAACAGGCTTTGTGATTGGTTGATTATCAAAAGAACGAGTCATAAACACTGATAACTTTTGTTTCAGAAAGCCAATCACAAAATGTGTTCATATTAGGTAGGTACTTACTGGTTGGCAAGCCCAAAGTTAGATATTTATACTCCTGATTCAGATTTCTGCGTTTCACCAAGTCGTCTGACTAATTTTGTGCATTGAAGACTTCTCTGCTATCATCATATTCGAAGATGAACTAGCTATTCTCTCCTCGATTTGAAAGAATGACATGTGTCCTCGATTTGAAAGAAAAAAACCGGTTCCTTTAGGAACCAACAATTATTTAAAAGTTTATAAATGAAATTTTGATTGAGCACAAACAATTTTATACGATGCCCTTTTAGTGAATATGGAAGGAGAATCATATCTTCTGTTGAAAAACCCTCAAAACAGTTATAATATGAATGATACAAAGCTTGTTTTAGAAAATAACCCACTTATATATTATATAATTATTTAAATGTATTTTCGGTCAAGAACAAAAACCAAAACTCCAATCAGAATCACAAAATGCATTAATATAGATAAGCTTTTCTGCTTTTGTTGCTAATGTTCATAACAGAACATAACATGAGAGCAACACCGACTATTCTATACATTTCCGCTTGATTGAGAAACACAAATACTTAAAATAAATTACTTACCTTTCGTTTAATCCATTCGATTGAAAATTCTATCCAGCGAAGTATCGTATTTGGTTAATGAAAATGCTATCATGAAAGGCCACTTGCATGCTAGAGAGTTTTGGCCGCAATATAGAGGTCTTTAGCGGCTACTTTTTAACGAAATCTACAAAAATATCTCTCCGGCCAAAAGAAAGGAAAGTTCTTTTATTGCAGGACCAACGATTTAGTCCAGCGCTTGGAAATCCCTCAAAATTGCGAATAACCAGCCTCGCTGACTCATTTCACAATATAACTCCATATTGTTTTCGCTGCAAAGTGGTAACCGGAAGTAGATTTGCACCGTTGAAATTGGCTTCATTTTTGTATTCTATAGAAGCTCTATCCAGTCTATTATTAGATCAGTGGGAGCATGTCCCCGGACTCTGGCATGTCCCCTGGCCTGTTATTCCTATTGAATTAAGGCGTTGTCCAACAAAATCCTCGTCAGCGTAAAGACATGCGCATGCCGGATTCCAAGAATTATGTGAAATTGATTTGTCAACTAGGAATGACCACACCAAGAGACCACGCCCTTTTGTCGGCAAATGAGATACATCCCCGCTGCTTATACCTGTTCGCGACGGCCCTGTGCAAATGGTCTATACGGCGTGGTACAACGCACTCATATCACAATTTGGAACATAATCTTTTGCGAAATGAACGCATTTTATGCCAAACGAGAAAAAAATAGTGCGAGAATTGTCTAGCAATCCCTTATAGTCATCGCGAAGGTATTGTTTTCGAGAAAATTTTCGGTAAACGTAATTCGAGATCCCTCGATAAGGGAATGTTCAGACGCTGTATATCAAACCGACACACTATCAAATTTAGCAAGTAAAAACCTTTTTACAGTAAGATCAAATTAGCGTTATAATGTCTACAATTTACCATCATATTTTGTCTACTGAACTATTAAATCCTAACATAGAGTCGAAGAGTATACAGGGTGATTATTTTGTTTTGTGGAAAAACGTAATGATTTAGCACGCGGTATTATATTTATCGCTATGCAAACAATTGAGCAAATTAAGGCTTCGACAGCACTTCGAGTTCCACGTATCACGCCGGATGGCGCAACCCAACGCGAAGCTTCCAAAAGGATCTCCATAGGTTAATCCTGGTATAGTAAGCGATAATTTGCTCAAGTTTATATATCAAGAACAGTACTCTATGTGATTTATGCATTTAAACATTTAAAAACAGATATTCGTACGACATATACAATTCATTGTTACAAGCATGAGTACATGTACATTATCAGTGTTCTAGGAATGAATGCACAGGTATATAGGTACACTGTATGGTTTCAATGAAAACGGTCAATTTTGAGCAATCTTTGCAGCAATTACACTTCAATTAAATTCTTTGAGATGCTTCTTTTACCTTTTGGTTCATCGGTTCGCACTGTACGTTTTTGGGAGCAAAACCCACCAATCATTTCTTTATACTCATCTCTAAACTTCGAGCTGCAAATTCCATATAGGATTGGGTTAACAAAGCTATTGCTCAATGCCAACATTACGAAGACCAAATGAACTGGTCCTTGAAGGTGCTTTCCACCAACACTTGTATACCGCAGAATGAAACTGACTTTCACAGGCGTCCAGCCTACCACTAAAGCAGCCGAAGCAGCGAGACCAATAATCGTGATTCGCCTTTTGTAGTCGTGCTTTGATTGCGCTAAAACTTTCCTCATTCGTTGTATTTTCCATATGATATGGGAATAAAGAAATATTATGATCGAAAAAGGGATCATACAAGAGAAACTTAATTCCAAAAAGGGGAAGATTTTTTCCCCAATATTTGGCTCCATCCACTCGCATTTTCCCGTTTCGAAATTCTCGTCGACGCTGATAAAAACAGTCGAATTAATGAAGAAAGCCCAATGCCAGATAAGTATAACAGTTATTAGTACGTGTTTGTTCTTAATACGGCGATACACGTGGGGTTTGACTACTGCCAACCAGCGTTCAATTGTAAGAGCTAGACAGGTGTATACCGAAACGTAACAGAGGCCAAATAATATGTAACCACCCCACAAAATAGTACAAAATATGTACGCCTCCGGCTGAGACTTGGGCATAGCTGGTAGGTACACGAATCTATTGAAAATCAGAAAAACTCCGGCAAGAACGTCAGAAAGAGCAAGATTGATGATGCAAATATCAAACGGTGTTAAGATGGATCGTTTTTGTTTCTTGAAATAACATCCAAGGACCAAGCCATTGCCAATAAATGTTGCGATGGCCATTGTGGTGAATATCGAGCGAGCAATCCAATTTTCAGAGGCAGCACTCATAATTTTGAAGTCTATATTAATTAGGAAAAAATAAATAATAATTATTTTTATGTTTTATAAAATATCAGCATGATCAATACTTTACATAACTTCTTATTAAAGAAATGAAAATTACTTTGTATTACCATACATATCTACTTCAGTCTTGTCGACTGCAAAATGTCGTATTAATAAACCAATTATATATCTTGAGTGTGAGGTCCCAGTTATATACACTTTTCAGGTATCCTACAGTCGTAAACTCGCGTTGTTATTGGTCAATTTGTACCACGTGTGTGCATTTTATATAGCAACAATGCACGGCCGTGCCGTTATAGTTTATATCAACACGGCAAGATGGCGCCCGAATTCACGAATGGAAAATTTTATAAGATTTCGTTTATTTTAAACCGAAGACAATCCCAAAACCACGAAGTGGCCAAATTTCTAAAATAATTCCGTATTTAAACGTAAACATGTGTTGTTTATTTAGTTTATTTTACGAATTTACGGAATATAAGTTGTGAATGAGTGGCGAAGCCGGTTGAAAATATATTCGTAATTCGGCAGTCTTCAGAAAAGTTGCTGTCTAGATCAACTCGTTGTTCCCTATTAGACAGAAACGACTTTATCCATTCAAGCGCCATACCCGTTACTCCAAACTGATACTCCAGTACGTCAATAATAGTTTTATGATCAATTGTATCGAACGTACGCTGAACTTAAGTCCAATAGCACAAGGAGACAAACTTCTTGCCTGTCCATACTCAGAAGACTATCATTTTGCACCTTTAGAAGAGCTGTTTCAGTCGAATGGTATTTCCTGAAACCAGATTGACAGTTTGGGAGAGGTGCATTTTTTCACAAAATGAAAATTTACATCTTCAAAGGATCCATATCATTTTGACGCTAAGCATTCCAAAATTCACACAGATTCATGCTTATGTAGCTAAAAGCTTTAGGCTTATAGTAAAATGATTTTGATAAAATGTCACCACAAAAAAATAATCAAGTTGAGTTATAGTGAATGTAGATTTCAAAAGGACATTCATTTCGCATTCCGGTGACATCTCTGTACATCAAATACCGTGATGTCACTTTTATTCCATTATTTATATAAGAATTATCAAAACAAATGCATGAGCGTAACTAAATGACAGTAGGCCTATGCCGTGTACTATATATCTTTATTAAAGTAAATTGATTCATCGACTGCTTCATTAAAAACTTTTACAGGAAAAATACACGAAACAAATTGACATACTACCATCCAATTGCACTGATCATATTTTATAGCCGACCGATTTATTAATTAAAATATATATTCTGTTGTGTTCAGATTTTGTAGTATGAAACATGCAATAATGTCCCACCTCGTCAGCAAAATTCATTTAGTAAATCTAACAGTCGACAAACACACGACTAGATCTTATATTAAAATATAGATCCATAAATGACAGTAATATTAATATTTAATCATTCCTGCGATCCTGATGCTGTGTTCGGTTTTCCAAATATTTAGCTGGAAACACTTATCTGATGACTTTTTCACCGCAGGAGATCGAACGGGCAATAATGTTTCTTTTAATGATCCCTTAAAATAAGGCTTTTTCGTGAGAAAAAAATAGTTGAGAGTGTTTTAAAATGAAGATTTGTGACACATGTATTTAAAAATAATTCCAAATTCGAGTCCTTTAAACATTTGCCTTGTTTACAGTTGGTATTTTGCACCACTTGAATTATACTATAATTTTCTACATTACCATTGGCATTGCATACAAACACGTTGAGAACTTAACATTCGGACAAGTAAGATGAAATCAATTTAAAGAATTTGCGTAGGATTTCTATTATAATTAAATACTATTGTATGACAACAAAAGTATACTCACTGAAGAAAGGCTTGTAATAAGTTAGTCGAGAGGAAGCTCGTCGAATGCAATAGGTCATTGACTAATATAGCTAAGAATGTAGTTGAAAAGTATTCCCAGTTTTGCAAGCTTGATATAGTCCGTAGAAGGCGGGTTTTAAGAGTGGCAATCTTGTTCTCTTGTAATATTGGATGCACGGTTCAGGCAGGTGTTTCGAGGTTGTCACATCTGCCCACTCCGGTAATGAAGGGGGAAAACCTCGGCACGAACGATACTCAAATGTGCACGAAACCTGCCGAAATGACCATTAGTATCTAATTCATAGCAAGATAAAGAAAGAGGCACATTTTGAATTAGAAAAATGCCATTTTGAGAGTCTATGCATCTATATAGAGTATAATGTTTGAGTGTGTTTTTGCTTTAACCCCTCATTTTCTGTCCTGCGTGAGCTTCAAACTTGATCGATTGTCGATTAATATATGCTATGCTACATATAGAGCACTGTATAATTCTGGACGCGGATTGAGCGAGTGGCATTGACCATCTACAAAATAGCATTAAAAACAGTCAAATTGTGAAAACAGAATTATAAAATGGGTAATATATACTTCAGATGACGTAATGCAGATGATTGGCGTTGGTGTCATTGATGCAGATGATGGGCGATTGGCGTTGAATTAGTTCTTGTCAAACATTTTTCGCTTATATTGGCTGAATATCACATACGGTGGCGTGGTGGCTCCAAAATTTCAAAGGGGGCAAGTGTTAAATTTGGCGCCCCTGAGAGTTATTTCGATACTGGCGCCCCCCCCCCCCCCCCAATAGTTCCCTATTCGGTATTGCCCGAATTTGAAGATTCTAACTTAAGCAATGTTACGGGACGTGACGATAAAATTGTTGCTAACATCTCGAAAACAGTTTTAATTTGTTTTCATCCCGTCTCTGTCATTGTTTACAACGGTAGTTTTTGCAGTTGCAGCTAAAACTGTTAAGTTATAGAGGCTCTTTCTTCGTCGCGTCTACGTACTAGATTAAGCATTGCTTGAAAGTTCGCCAACATATTTCGCCTACATAAAAAATATTATCGCGATTTATTGTGCCGCAATAGTATGGCGATTTATTGTTGTAGAATTTTAATTTAAAAATTGTAATTTTAGAATTAAATACTAATCCCTTCTTGGTGATTTTGGCGCCCCCCATGAAACCATGGCCAATGGTAAACCATGGGGCCATGCCCCCCCCCCCCCCCCAGCCACCGCGCCACTGATCACATAATATATTCTCGGATCATTAAAAGCTATCAATAACACATATTTGCCCTTTAGCGTGCCATTAATCATTAATTGAGTACACTACTGCTACATGAGATCATTAATTCTGCATATGTCAATATTACACATATGCATGCAATATATAGAAAAATGGAGTAAAAATGAAATTTACATTTTATAATATGCATGGCTTTATAGCGGTAAATGTATAAGCGCCCTTTTATATGAGCCCTCTTACCGATACATGTCGGCTAGTGGGAAGAATATTTCGGACGAATAATTTAGTGTTCATGTGGAGTTTTTCATGATTCCGCTTGACGGAATATAATGAGCATACATGTCTGTCACGCAACATAAATATTTTAACGACGTTGTTATTTTCTCGATTTGTTTGCTAGAAAAAGTATTGCTTTAGCAACATATGCTTGATACTTGTTTGTAAAACAAACATAAAATTAAGTAAAAATCGAAATTGGCAAGCGGGCCATCCCACTTTCTCATACGAATGTAAAAAATTTTCCCTGAGTCACGCGCAAAGCGCTAAGGTGAATCCTTAGCGAGGGTACTAATTCCGTTCGGCTATTTGCACCCTGGGGAAAAGGACGGCTAGCGGAATGAAAAGTCCATTAATGATCGTGGACCCATGACAGTGTAGTAGTAATCCAGTCTAAGATGATCCGATTCTATATTTTAAAAATTCATAATTTAAAAGAGAGCAGAATAATTTCAAGTTTATGGCAAAACATATCAAGCGAAAAGCAGTACTAGTAAACATTGAATACGGTATTAATCAACATGACGGTAGGGTCACAATGACTATTACATTTATTATCCTAACCGAAACAAGTCACCCGTATGAAAACGGGTAAATTGTTCTACACTAAATAAGCGGCGACCGAGGATGATCAAAGCCGGAACAAGAGGATGATTCGCATTGGGAAAATAATGATCCTCCTCGATCTGATTTTGGAACCGTGCGAAGATAAGAAAGGTACATGAAGCGAAACAAGCCACGAGAAACGCCAAATCGACCACAAGGGACAGGCAGACAGGGTGGGAAGCTTGAAGCGGCTGTTCTAGAACGCCTCGCTGCTGCTGCTCATCGTATATTCACATTAAAAGTTCATATAACATTTTCTGTTAACTTTCTTTTATTGTGCCAATAAAATACATTTAATTTTTATAATTATAAAAGTTTTATATAATATCAATAATATATTCAAAACTAGGTTTATATAGAATGTCTAATAACATACCAACATTATATGTTTCCGGGATTGAAATTGTATATAATCAATTTTGTACAAAAAATATAGTAAAGACAGAAGATTATGTATGACAGTGTTACCATGGCTACCACTAATTTCACTGCAGCGACTCGCTCAGTATAGTCAGCTCAGTATCAGTACTTCATGTTAAAAAACATAAAATAAAACATGTACGAACAATGTATATTTGGTTTTAATTTATGTTTTCTTAAATTGTCTGCTGGAAATGGTTTACGCGGAATGTATTTCTATAGTGGTATAATTTGCTAGGAGGCGAGATCATATACTGTAATCAGACGTCTCGCCGTCTCGCTAAGCGGGTCCATAGGGCGAAAATAGGGCGATCTGATTGGCTAGCGAGCGTTTAAGAGCGGCCGGTTTTTCGCATTTGGACCGCTCTGAAACTCATCCGGAGCGAAACAATTTTTAAAATATCAGTAAAATCTGCCCAAAAAGTTTTAAAAACGCAGCCTAACAATAGTCAAAATACGAAAATGAATCGCATCAACCTCTAAAGACTTCGTACTAAGCACGGCGTACACCAGAATTGACAGTATTTTGAGAAAGCCTGCTGTGCACTTGCACCACATTCCAGAACAATAAAAGTTTCCTCCTTTTTGTTGACCAGCTCGTCAAGCTACAGTAGGCTGTCACCATGAAAAAAGCGCATTGTATCACTTACATCAGTCCCATCTTCTGTTTGCAGTTTAAGACTCAGATCTTCCAGGCACTCAAGATGTGTGTCAACATAGGTTAGTTGCTCCACATCTGAACTTCCTGACCTTGCTACTATGTATACTTCAGGCTTCTCAACTTTCATTTGCACATCCACGTTTTTACAGCCTGTAAGGTTTTGTTACTTTGCTGTTGTATATTGAAATACAGGATCATAATTCATAAAGGCATGACACCATAAATACCCATGATCATATGTAAAATAAGTGACCATGGTTCGCAGTTGTCGAGAGATCATGCCAAATCTGGAAAGGCCGTGTCCGTTCAATGTCTTTTTGCCTATGCCGTATTGACTCTACACTTACTCCCTCACTGTAATCATTTATAGCTTTCAGCAATGTTGTCACCGTCTCGTTAGTCATGATGTCATAGTCCTCATCAGAGCGATGTCTCATGAACTTCTCCTAATATATTAAAGTTATTTCCCTAATTTCGACCAAGAGCTGCTTCGTCCTTCAACCACAAACTCAGTTTTAACTATCTCTCCATTGTTGTTTAGTACCATCTTTTCATACTGAAATGAATGGAGAAGAAATTACATTTAATAACAGCAAAAAATTTTCATCTTTTTAATTTTCATCAATATATTTATCAGTAAATGATTTCATTGTAATTTTTGTTTAAAAACCCCTTCCTGTCTACACATTAGTAGATTTAATATTCACTGGCTAAAGTAAACATTGATTATTCATTATTGACAATTGCAATTACCTTTCTTGGTGCAATTTGCTGTCCAACAGTATATTCCCCTGATATGATTCTATTTCTCCACTCGGTCTTCACACTATATATCGATGGTTTATATTGAGTTGCAACTGTAATCGTTCCTCCTTCTTCCCTAAGTTTCTTCCTCCTGATTCGTTCACCACTTCCATCATGCTTTCGCTTGAATCTGGTTATATCAACTCCTTCTGACTTTATAGATAACGCATCTTAAAATAAATCCGTGGCGAAAAGTGAAGCCGGAAGTCATGCTGCCGCCACCCGACTCAGAGATCCCAGTTTACTATAGATTTGCATTACAGAACCATAGTTTTCGCGTGTTTTTTTCCTTTTACACGTTTCTGATCGGACTAATTTTCATATCGCATGGATAGAAGTACACGAGAAGTATTTTGAGCATAAAATTCTGGTTGTTTTTGGCTTCCTGTTGGAAAACGGGATTTGGAAGTTCGAAGGAGTGAACTTCCACTGCTTAGCTTTCATAAACAACTTGTTCATGGCTTCTAAAGGCAAGTCTAACAACAGTGTTTTCAACCACTGGTTTGCAACAGATACTGCTTAAATTAAAACGATTATGTGGATTAATGTGTGTTATTTCAATGCTTACAACTTTTTGAAAAGAATAGAGTGAAAATTCAACGTTTCATTTTTCAACAACAGGTTTTCCTAAATATCTTTGATAATTACAATAAATACTCACTGATGTTGCTGCACAGCGTTACTCAATTACTCCACATGCATTTAGTGATTTACATATATTTATCATTGAGACATTATTCAGAATTAACATAGAATGATATTGACAAACAGTAATATACACTATGATATGGCCTGGAATATCTCTAATCTAAGTTGTTTAGTTACAATGCGTAGGAAAACAGGCACTGAGTATCTGAGTTAATATATTTTTATGCTCTTTCAACATTTTCTTCTTCTTCAAATGGTCCATATTTTTAAACTATCTATAAAACAAAACAAATATACTGTAGAGCAATTTTAATATTAATAATCTCAAAAATTCCCAATCCTTGTCAAGGTCGGAAAGAGGAGAGGGGGGAGGGCAGAGGGGGGGAAATACCCAGTGCCACTGCCCAGGGATGTTAAAAGGGGCCAGGAAAAGTTGGGTAAGAATATGTTCATACATACATACATACAATTTTATTAGTTATCCCAAAATACGGGCTTTTCATAACTAATTTACAAAAACTGTTATAAGAAAATTACTAATAATTTTAGAATTACAAGAAAGTTATATTTAAAATTTGAATAGTAAACTAGTCATAAAACGTGTTCAAATGTCACATTGTGTTTAAGAAAGTTTCCAATAATTGTTTCTTTAGGCGATTTTTAAAAACTCTGTGCGACTCAACCTGTTTAAGTGAAGGGCAGAGTGAATTCCATATAACCGATGCTCTGTAAGCAAAAGACTTTTGTCCGGTGGCAGTTCTACATCTAGGAATTTGGATATCATTTGATTGTCTTGTGATTCTTCCACTTATTGATAATCTACTACAAAAATGCTGCGTTAGATAGGTAGGGGCAGTTCCTTTTATGCACTTGAAAGTCATAACCGCATCGCGTAAATAAAGTTCTTTCGATACCGGAAGCCAATTTAGTTCCTTCAGACATGGGGTGATGTGATCATACTTATGTATTCCAGTAACGATTCGTGCAGCAAAGTTTTGTACGCACTGCATCTTCTTAATGTTGCCCTGCGAGGTTGACGCCCATACGGAAGAACAATAATATAATTTACTGAAAACTAAACTTTTAATAATTTTTGCTAACAAGTCACGACCGAAAAGATGTCGCACTCTATTTATCTGTAACAGCATATTCATACATGATGAGACTACGTTAGTCACGTGTTTATCATAAGCCATATACGAATCCCATGTCATACCAAGATCCTTTGCGTTTATGGCCGGTTTTAACTCTTTACCCATCAGGGTAAATGTTACATCGGGTAAAAGTGAAAGCAGCTGGGGTACTCGAAGACCATTATCTTTGTTTTGTCTGGATTTATAAGGAGATAATTTGAACAGCACCATTCAAACAACGAATGAAGATCACCGTTAACTTTGTTTACTGCATCATCCAGTTCATTTAAGTGAAATGATAAAAATAATTTTGAATCATCTACAAAGCATTCAGTTTTACAATGTTTGCTAGCTGTAGGTAAGTCATTTATATAGATGTTGAAGAGTAAGGGTCCCAAAATCGACCCCTGGGGAACACCATGCTTTAACGGTAGGCTATTTGAAAGGGTCGAACCAATACGTACAAACTGTTGCCTTCCGTTTAGGTAGCTCTTGAACCAATTTACTGCGGCTGCTGATACACCATTTTTTTCTAATTTTGCAATGAGTATATTATGATTTATACTATCGAAAGCCTTACTAAAGTCCACCAGTACAAGAACTGTGATTTGCTTGCGGTCCATCGCATTAAGAATGAAATCGCTGACCATAATATTTAGGGTTTCTGTGGAATGATTTGATTTATTCCCACTCTGGTGTCTAGTAAGGAGATCGTTTTCCTTCAAATAATCTGTGAACTGTTTTAGAGCTATTTTCTCACAAATTTTACCAGCCGACTGTATCAAGGATATTGGGCGGTTGTTTCCGGCTAGTTCGTGATCCCCCTCTTTAACATGTGGAATAACTTCTGCTAACTTCCAGTTTTCTGGAAAAGTACATGTTTCAAAGGATCGATTGATGATATTTGTTAGCGGCATTGAAATATTGGCCAAACAATCTTTCAGAATTTTAACTGGGATCTTATCGGCGCCAGGAGATTTGTTTCAGGCATCTTGAGAATACACTCTTCTAAATCAGCAACAGTAACAGGTGCAAAATAAAATTGTTCTTGAGTCGAATTATTTGGAGGAGAAACAATTGGCATCATAACGGCATTATAGTCCGAAGATAACTGTTTTACGGTTTCTACCGTTTTTGACCCACCGATGTGAAATATTTATTAAAATCATTGGCAACAATCACAAGATCTTTAGTGTATTGTAATGTGGGTGTCAGCCCTCGAGATGTGGGAGTAATGCCACGGATAAGTTTCCATAATTGGTTAGATTTACCATTACATTTTCAACTTTTCTCTTGACGAAATTTATTTCTGCAGTTTTCAGCATCTTTTTCACCTCTCTCCTTTTAGCTTTAACAGCTATCCAATCAGAATTCAGATTTGTAGCTCTAGCTCGAGTTAATAACCGATCACGTAGTTTCATTTCTTCCCGAAGTACCGGTGTGATGCAGGGTTACCCTTGTGTTTAAAATTCATTTCCTTTATAGGGGCATGGCTTTCAACAACTTGGCCAAAAGGGAATTAAAAGTTTGACTTTATCGTCTACACCATTTATATCATCTAAGCTGTCCCAGCAAATTTTTGAAAATCCATATTGAAATCTGTAGGGTCATACTGCTTATAGCTTCTAGTTTTAATATTGATGGCTTGGGTTCGTGGCTTCTTTAAGTTCAAGGTAACAATTACTGGAAAATGATCGCTCATGGCTGTACATATAACATTGCTTTGGATAACTAAGTTTGGTGATGTAGTTGCTATTACATCAAGCAAAGTTCTTGAATTTTGCGTTACCCTGGTGGGTTGCGAAATCACTTGCGTCAAATTGAAGGATGTACAAAATTCCTCGAAAGCAGTAGACTGAGAATTGTTAGATAATAAATCACAGTTCAAGTCGCCTGCAATGAAGATTTCCTTTCCATAAGACAGGGCATCAGTTAATGACGGCGCTAGGACATTTAGGAAACAATTTAACTGAGTATCTGGTGGACGGTAAGCGACACAAACAATAATTGATTTTAATTTTGCGTGCTGTATCTTCAACCAGAGCTGATGAAAACCGCAGTCTGATATATTTGAAATTGAGGTAAGAACTTCAGCTTTTAAGTTCGTGCTCAAATAGGCACACACATCACCACCTTTTTTGTATCGACGGTCAAGTCTGAACACTTTATACCCAGGTATGTTTATTTCTTTGTTTGTGACCGACGAATTAAACCAAGTTTCGGAGACAGTAAAAATTCCAATGTCATTTTGAAGTACAAAATTTTTAACCTGAGTAAATGTGGTTCTATTTTTCAGCCGAGATCTAGCGTTAAAGTGTGAGAGTCTAAGTCTTTTTAAGGACTTCGTCATAGTTTGTAGTGGTTGGGTTTGGATACTAATACAATTTGAAAGATCGTTTGAACGAATGGGATGTGGTTTTTCCCTACTTCTGTCCGTAATTCTGACCTGGATTAAATTGTTTTGCTCGTTATCCGGAACACCAGGTCTAAGTGGTCTAGCCAGTCTTTCTTGCGATGGCCTGCAGTACGTATGAGTTTCCCGAAAAAATTCCTGGTTCATCCCTGTTGTTTGCTTTTTCAGGGGACAGTGGGTGCCTTTCAAAGATGGTTTGCCTTGCATAACTCTATGGCGGAAATATTTGTTTTTTGGACGATCTAGCCAAGATTTTTTGCGAGGAAACGCAACGCTGGTTGTGTGGTGGAACTTATTTTCGTTGCGGTCACTTAAAAGTGATGCATAAACAGCGGTCTTGCTAGTCATACCATTTTTTATTTGTCTGGATGGGAATTCTATTAGAGGCAAATTGGCAAAACTTGGCAATAAACTGCATTTTCGGGATTGATTCCGATTATTACAATTTATTTGATCTTTTCCAGCCTTGTTTATGTTTTTATTAAACGATAAGGCGGTAAGTTGGTCATCAATAACAGGTATATAACGATCAGCGTTGTTACAACTCCTTTGTCGTTCATTCTCTGCCATAAAAGAAACATCGGCACAAATAGCATCTAATGCAGGCAATGAGTTTAGTTTGGTCTGGGGAAAGGCGCTGATATCAATTAACTCGGTCACTTGAGAATCATTAAAAGTGTGATTGTTATAATACTGATGTTCGGTTTTAGGACCATCCGGTGAAACAATAGGACATTCAAGGTTAGATATAATTTCGCACGGTTGAGGACATTCGATTGAATTTAATACATCCGGTGAAACAATAGGACCATCCGGTGAAACAATAGGACATTCAAGATTAGTTAAGGTTTCGCATGGCTGAGAACATTCGGTTGGAATTTCCAGGGACTTAACTGTACATTTCAAATTTTCGATCTCATTATTTTTTTCTCGAACTACCTCTAACATATTCAGTTCCAATCGCCTATATCGTTCTCTCTCATTTAAAAGATCATCTTTTAACTTAATTATTTCTTCATTCTCACGTGTCACATCAGCAATGGCAGACATTTCAGACTCAATAGTAGACATTTTAGACTCAATAGTATTCAGCATGATTGTCATGTCTAGCTTGACCCCTTCCAATTCAGCAGTAACCAAACTACATTTACAGCCACAATCACGATTTTGCTTTGGCGACTGATTGCAAAGGGATGTTTGCTTTGCTGGATAAGACACGTCAGGCTTTATATTATTAAGGGGCAAATCTTTCGATAAATAAGATACGTCGGACTGTATGTTATTTAGAGCCAAGTCTTTCGATAAGTCAATAAGTTGGCTATTATCCCGCTTCGAAGATGGCAAACCGTCCGTGCTCGACTTTACATATGTGATATCAGCTGAATCTAAGATATTCGTCAAACCTTCCCAAAATCTCTCACCATCTTTACCATGAAATAATAAAGAATTTGTCTTACCAGGATACCATGTCATTACAAAGTCACAGTCCAAGCCTTGGAACTGCTTCGCCTTGCCACCAGGAGATTTCCACTTGCCATTCAATCAAACAACATTTTCGATAAAATCTTTCAATAAACAAAGATTCTGTGTCCATCTAATATACTTTCCATCGTACATGGGGCTTCGGTGGCGCAATCGTTAGAGCACGCGCCTTTCACCTCTGACATCGTGGGTTCAAGTCCCGTTGGGGACGACTTATGATAGCCATGTGAAAAGAGTTAGTCAACGCTCTGCCGAAAGTCGTGGGTTTTCTCCGGGTACTCCGGTTTCCTCCCACAGGGAATGTTGACAGGGTGGGTTGGGTTTAACCCCTAACTAGCCCTTCCATCGTAGCTGTGCTCCGTGATGGCGAGCAAAAGGTGGCTGCAATATGCGCCCTAGAAAGCCTTCGACTTGGTCACGTTGAGCTGTGTCCTTCGCAATTCAGCTTAGCTCTCAGCTGCAAGTAAGGATAATAAGCACCCCTGCTTACTTACTTACTTAAATGTGACTGACTATTTAGCACTTTTATAGAGTTGATATCGACATTATCGAAGCTAAAATTTGCAAAACTTCGCGAGCTCAAAGAAACATACAAAGTGTGTGTGCACAAACACAAAGTGTGTGCGCACAAATTTGGGGGGGTGCACTTTCACCAACCTGCCCTGTGACTGGGTCTGGCCGACCTTGATCCTTGTGACATCACTTCAGGATCATAATATATTAAGTCACCCTAAATGTCACCCCATTTTTCATGAAATTGAGAAATTTATGTCTTGCCAAACAATTTTGACATGTGAACAATTTCTTAAATTCAAAGTTAACAAATACAGGAAAGTTACTAGGCTCAGACACTGGGCTCAGATTCCAGCCATTGGGGTTCTTGGCACACACATTGTGGAGGATTGAGTGCACAGAACTCCAACAACTGAGCCTAAAAATCTACCAGCCAGTATAATATAGGACATATAGTCGTTTCTTGGAAAGTTTGGAAATATTTGGACCAGAGCTGAAGCTGAGTTTATTCATTTAATATGTTGCATTCAAAAATGTTGGGCCAGCAGAAAGCTTTGATTGTGAATAAGCAACAACAGTGATGGGGAACCTCCTGTTGAGACCTCTCAGGGTTCTGGCTGAAGATAATATTCATGATGTCAGTTGATCACATTCACAACTTGGTTATAAATGGATTGACAAGTCCTGTTGCAAGGTCAGTCTGTCAAGTATATTGTCTGGGCAAAGAAACCTGAGCCAAACAAGACCTCTATGGCAACAAACTAAGGAGGAAATCTAACAAACCTCTTCCATCTTTAATGATTAACAATACAATTCATCAGTACATGGTTAACTTAGTTTACCTAGATGGACTGAACTTATAAACCTGTCTGTTTACTTTGCACCACATTACCAAAGCTATATGCATACGATGTATTTTGAAGACTTACCTCAATTTCGCTTTTGTTCACAGTGTAGTTGGTTCATTTCATCAAACTTCCAGACTACTTTATTTGTGTAGCAGTTACTCCATGTCTTGAGTGGATTTTGAATGAGAATGTCCTGTTATCTGTTTCAGAACAACCTTGTTTATCAAAGCTAAGCAGTGAAAGTTCACTCCTTCGAACTTCCAAATCCCGTTTCCATGTCATAAGAAAATTGGTCCGATCAGAAACGTGTAAAAGGGGAAAAAACGCGAAAAACTATGATTCTGTAATACAAACCTATAGTAAACTGGGACCTCTGAGTCGGGTGGCGGCAATTCACTTCCGGCTTCACTTTTCAGCAATAGATGCGTTATCCAGTCTATATCCAGATCAATACTTGTAGTAAGCAATGTTTTGGCAGCTTGTAGAGTAATTTGTATCTTAAGCTTATGCAAAATAGCTTGTACAGGTATACACCCTAGTTTCCAAAGTCAGCTTTTTAGCATGATAAAGTTTATCCCAGTGACACACTGCAGTGTCAACGGGATAGTGCGTCGACATTTACTACTTCAAGTTGGGGGGCACTTTCTACTAGAAAATGGCACTTTTCCCATTGTTTTAGATGAAGAAAAGGGTACTTTGAAGAACATTTCGGGGGGAGGGCACGTGCCTCCTGTGCCCCCCTCGGTTCCTATGCCACTGACTACAGTATATATACAGTTGATCAAAACGAATTCTATTGATATTCATTTTTAAGCGTAAATATCTCAAGATTTTTAAAAGTAAAAATAGAAAATGTGGGTTGCTTGTACAAAACAATGCGCTATATATCAGCGTATTTATCTTAAAATGAAATAAATATTTAAAAATTAATGATTATTAACAATTGGTCAAAATATATGGCTAGAATTTCTATCTAATTTTCTTAAGTTACTACAAAACACAATTTTCGAAGCTTCCCAGAGAAGGGTCAGCTTAAAATTGTGCGATGAAATATGAATAATATACACGCAAAGGCTGCCAAAACAACTACTCACATACCTTTATCTACAGTTTAAATGATCATACATTAATATCAAAAATTTGCATAAAAGGTACTCTTTTAAAGAGCCGAAAATGGGGAATGTTTGGAACTTGGAATGGGGGGAACTTGCCGAGCATGCGCAGTTGATCATTTTTTGCCCGGCCGCCTGAAATCAGGTGGGTACACGAAAACGTAAGTCTCCCAAGTGTTTACGACGGCCCGTCCCACCTCTGTATGATCTCTACTCTGTGGCCTTAGTCTTGTCAGCAAATCCAGTAAATCACATACGTCAAAAGGAGAATCAGATCCGACAAATCGAATCCTGTGAACCAGCCTTTACAGATACGAAATCTAACTATCCAGTTCATCCTTTCAGCGTATCGCGATGTTCAATGCATATGCCACGTCATTCATGTGTCGAGAGGGATTTGAGATTCTTGACGTACATCCGCTGACCGCATCGTATCCAGGTGGCACAGGTGGGCCAGAAATGGAGTATTTTAATTAAAGAACATGATATAGCTCATTACAAAACTCACGTGACAAGGCAGTTTGAAAATATTTTGGCCGAATACCTCATGGAAAATATACCAGAGGAACTAACTTTCGAAAGTATGGCACCAGAGAAAAATGTTCGTTGTAGAGAGCTGTCTGTTTTATAGAGGCTGCACGATTAAGACTTTGAAAGAACGAACGAACGAACGAACGAACGAACGAACGAACGAATGAACGAACGAATGAATGAATGAATGAAAAACTTTATTTAATGAGGGTAAATACGTGACAGTATGGAATTACTGATGAATTTGTGGCCCTCCTACTATAGCTATTACTTTAACCTTAAAACCTAATTATATTATATGATAAACTAACGTACTATATTACAATTACAAACTATTTACATAGAACTAAGAGAGCTAGATAAATCGTAAGAAAGTTTTCTGGCATTCTAAAAAATGTTCAAATAGCTTATGTTTAAAAAGTTTGGCACTATGAATTTGTTTAAATTTAACTTCCAAATATATTGTTCCATTCTCGTATAGCCCTAACTGTAAAAGTTCTACCACCTTCAGTGGATTTTTTAAACAGAGGACACACTAAATTTACATTTGAAAATCAGGTGTTACGATCATGAATGTCCGAGTTTCTCTTGAGCCGAGTGTCTAAGGACTGTGGTGTGTTTCCATTTAATCGTTTTAGAATAATAACACATCGATTTATCAGAGCTTCTTCTTCAAATGGGATCCATCCTAAAGAGTTGAAAAGTTCCACAGATAAGGTTCTAGGTGGCACTCCCAGTATAATCCTGGCAGCCCTTTTTTGCAGTTTAAAGATCCTAGATTCATGTTCTTTACTACACGAAGACCATACAGAATTCCCGTAGTTTAACAGAGGTGTTATTAGAGCATTATAATAGAACGCGCGTTGTTTTGATGTTAAATATGGACTGATGTGTCGCAGAAAGCCAATTCGTTTTTGTTGAGTTCTAACCATAGAGTTCTAGTCTTTTTAGGAGGATCTCGTGATTTATTACGTCGAAAGCATTCTTTAAATCTATAAAAACCAAACCAGTTACATTATCGTCGTTCATATTCCATAAAATATCGTCTACGACTTTAATTAAGGCAGTTTCAGTTGAATAGCCAGGACGAAAAGCAGACTGCGAGTAATAAATGAGGTTATTCTGGCGAAGAAAATGCATGAATGAACTTGCAACATGTTTTTCCAAGACTTAGAGAGTACAGGGAGTATAGAAATTGGACGGCAATTACTCTTGTCGTCACGAGGTCCTGCCTTATATATAGGGGTGACCCGTGCTAGTTTCCATTTCGATGGAAAGGTTTCTGTAGTTATCGACAATGGCATAGCGATAGCTGGAGCTGCTGATTTGTAGAGTTTTGTCTATAGATAACTTACCAGCAATGGTTAGTGTTAATTCATGTTGTACGAATTTGTCGAATGAATTTTCGAGCGAGATATGTCGGTCTGTGATCGACACAAACAATATATCGCCTGCACGTACAGGCAAAATCAACATCATCAACTATGATTGTGACAAATAGTGATTTACCCATTGTAGTAGAGCCCATTGAGGCACAAAATAACATTGAACTACCCATTGTGGTAGAGCCCATTGAGGCACAAAATTACATTGAACTATCCATTGTGGTAGAGCCCATTGAGGCACAAAATAACATTCATCTGCCCATAGTGGTAGAGCCCACTGAGGCACAAAATGAAAACCAAATTTGGTTTATAAATTATGGACAAGAGCTTCAAGGGCTTGTTATAACTGACCGAAAAGTTGAGTCTCCCTACTGTGATATTCATATGGCAATTTTGAATACTTTTTTGAATGATAGCCATGCTATTTCAATATTAGAAGGTTATACGATGGCCTTAATAAAGCAAATGGATTATTTCTATCTCCTTGACTCGCATGCTAGAGACTCTAGTGGCATGCCCGATCCTAATGGCACTGCATGCTGTTGTCATGAAATTCACTAATATTCTAGAATTGAAGCAATATTTGTATTCTCTGTCAATAGAACTACATATCAACTTATTTGAAAATTGTACCTGTGCAATTAAATAAATGTATAGCTATAGCTTCCAAAAGCAGAGGTAAATGTGTAAATGATAGAGAATATCAGAAAACGTGGTATTCCGGAGAATCGGAAAGTGATAAACAAGCTAAGACTTAAAACAGCTAGTGAATATAAAAAGAAAAAGCAGTCAGGGGAAACTGGCAGTGAAAGAAAAATGAGACTTCAAAAAGAAAGTGAGTCTAAAAAAAGAAAACGGTCAGAAGAAACTGACAATGTGAAACAAATAAGACTTGAGAAAGATAGACTTTATCAAAAACAAAAGCAAGCAAAAAGAGTGTGACAACCTCAACATGAAATAAGCCAACATGATTATTTTTAAAATATATTTGACATCACCAATAATTAATGGTGGTATTGAAGAGCAATGTTGGGCTTTGCTATTAAATTCCAATTCGGTGTTTTGTATTTCAAATGTGTTTTACTTTTCCATATGTGTTTTGCGATGTCAAATGTGTTTTGCTATCCGAAATGTGCTTTGCGATGTCAAATGTGTTTTGCTATTCCAAATGCGTTTTGCGTTGTCAAATGTGTTTTGCTATTCCAAATGTGTTTTGCAATGTCAAATGTGTTTTGCTATTCCAAATGTGTTTTATTTGCGATGACAAATGTGTTTTGCTATTCCAAATGTGTTTTTCGATGTCAAATGTGTTTTGCTATTCCAAATGTGTTTTGCGATGTCAACTGTGTTTTGCGATTTCAAATGTGTTTTGATTTTTTAAAATGCGTTTTGACTTTTTGCAATGTGTTTTGCTGATGTTAAAATTGACCAAAAAACTTTTTTACTTCATAAACGGCTGACTTATACAGCAATAAACAGGAACTTCTTTTCCTTGTTTCATGAGTCTGTACACCATATTTAAGATGATATGCTGAACAGAACGTTTGGGATTCTAAAATACACTTCTCTTATGTTGAATAACCATTTTTCCAGTCTATGAAAAACCACAGTTGGTGTTTGGAAATAAGAGAATGTATAAAGAATCGGTTTTTTGGATCCTATTATGGACTTGTCAGAAATTACCAGGGGGGGAGGGGGGGTGGAGACTTGAAAACATAAGTTGAAAAACTGTGACCCCCCAGCAAGGACGAGCATGAAATATTGTGACCCTCCCCTTGGCCGTGGCCAAAAAATTCATGACCCCTCCCTTTCCTGCTGCGCAAAATCCATACATATCCTGGCAACATTTATGCAGATATAGTATATTCAGGGATGGATTTACTGGGGGGGTGCAGGGGGTGCACACCCTTCCTAGCCTTGGCCAAAGGGGGTGCAAGAGGGGTGCCAATTCCCATATCAAATCCAAATTTTGGATTTGACAGGGCATTTATCAAACAAAAATATAATATCGGGCCACTGATGGGCGTTTTTGACCATCTAGGCCATCTTATTTGAAAATAATTTTGTGACAAGATAACTCCCTTGACCCTGCAGGGGGTCCTCAGTGGTGATTCACCCTTCTTCGGTCGCCGACCAAGCCCTGCTTCATGACCAAAGCCCGCTTAGCACCCTCTCTATCAAATCAAGCTGGATCCATCCCTGAATATTGTTTATACTTTTTTATAAATATCAAATATAAATATTTAATATTAACACTCAATCTGAATCAGGATCTGAATGTATACTGTTTTAGATATTGTACTATTTATACAATAATCAATGTGATCTGTTTTAGAATCATGAGGGCTTAAATTTTATGACCCTCCCTTTTCAATGGTTCAGTTTCTAATGACCTACCCTTTTGAAGGGCTGAAAAAATTAAGACCCTCCCCCTTTCTCCCCCCCCCCCTCCCCCCCTGGTAATTTCTGACAAGTCCCTTATAAACTATGTCCCGTCTCCCGAAACAGTATGGACACGTTCCATTCCTGCATTATGTATGTATAATTGAACATTTGAAAATGTATTACATGAAGTATTCAAGATGTAAATTATATATTCTGTTGTGTGACGGCCATGGCCAGTTTTGATTTAACGTATTTTAGCGGGAGAGCATTTCGGTGTGAAGACAGATGCAAATCGTCTTCATATCATTTCTATTATACAATGGTTCCATTTCTAAAGTTGTGACTGACTCAGGACATGATGGTCGATCTGTCTTAGCCTTTCAAAGAATCGAAGGGTTAAACAGCTGTCTTTAAACAGCAGTCTTTAAACAGCTGTCTTGTTTTGCATTGCTGTGTAAAAATTGCATTTCTAAATTTTCGAAATATGTCAATTTGACTTGTCGGCCAAAAAATATATACCTGCCTTTCTTGTTAGAAAATTGTCTTTCCGAGGACAATTCTTCCAACCCCCCACCCCCCATCAAAAATCTAATGGTCCACCCGTTAGTAAAATTGCATATTAAATATTTCTCTCGTACCGTTATTACGTGCGCTTATTACCGATTACCGACTTGTTATTCATTACCGATCTTCGCATCCTCGAACAGAATTTAAAGAAACGGTCAAAAAACTTGCAAAAACTTGTCGTTTCCCGTTTCGCGATTTCATTTCGTTTCCGCGCATGCGTTCCCCTCTCACTCCTCATTTAAGGCACCATCTTGATATTCTCGTCGTGTACATCAGTTTTACTTTGCCTGCTTTTTGACAACTGTTGGTTGCGATATTTTGAGCCACGATTACTGGATTTTCTTTGAGACATCCTTGAAATTGCTTTGATTGCACTGGAAAGAACGACTGATAGACTGAATATCTGTCAGTGGAAACAGCCACGACAGTCCATCAAGTTATGCTCAGCCTTATGGTCGACCGATAATGTCTTCCAGTTATCAGCGGAGAATCTTCAAAGTATTGCTCGCTTTCTTTATTTTTCCTGGGATTCCAAGTGCTGATCTTTTTTACGCAAGTCTGGCAGTTTCCTGAAACGTTTTAAAATCAACTGCGATTTCTTGGATGTAAACATTTGGCCGAAGCGTTCGTGGATGACTTGTACACTACGCACACGATGCTGATATTGTGTTTCATTAGTGTTTTCATTGTCGTTGCGTTTTATCTTCTCCGTAACATCTTTTGTGAAGTGCCAAATAGCGACTTTAGCGAATCCACATGTATGTGGATGAACAAAGGCTTATTACTGATGATAAGGTTAGAAACTATGCGAATATTATTGTTTGCGCAAATTGAGAAGCTACTCTACCGAAGCAAATTTTGACTGATCTGGCGCCTAAATACTATTCATGCGCGCCTTATTTTGACAGATTTATGTATAATCTGCACTCAGATATGAATCGAATTCCTATTTCGTCATACCTTTCGATTATTATTCAATAAATTATTGACCTTGGTATACTAATGCTATGGACTGTAAATTCTTATAACATCACTATATTTTTTAAAGACGATTGTACATGGTGTGTATAACCTTAAAGTCAAATGTATGCAAAGCGCTTGCCCAGATTTCAAGTGCGTGTACTTTATTGGGTTATACGATAATGTTAATAAGATTACGCATCTAAAATTATTTATTTGAACGATGTACACAAACCAATTTTACTTAAAGTGTACAATAATCTGGTCTTTAAATTATGGTCGCCATTTTGAGCGTCTTGTGTTGTCATGGTAATTCGAGATACCGCTGTATCCGTAACCAAGGCTCATTCGACAAAAATGGCGATCGTTTTACGATGTGTTTAGTCTCTCAGAATGCAGGCATTTGCCATTCCTGAGACCATTTTTTGAATTTTCATGACAATTTGTATGTATATACATAATGATTAACTAACATAATTTTTCTGAGATATATCGATTATTAGGTACCTTAATTTGGTAACATGAGTCATATATTATTTATCTTACAAAACAGACAGACTAGACTTACGTTAAATTGTGGACGTTTAAAAGGTGTGTAGAATTAACACACCTCGTTAGAGTGTTATATATAGTGATAAAATAAGATCGAGCTAGGTAGATATTGTAGGATATTTTGTAAAAATACTGTAATTCAATATAGGTTAAAATCAAAGAGGTATTATAAACACAATAACAATTGTTTTGTTGACGTAAGAGACAGATCAAATGTCAATATAGGGAAAGAGAGGAGACGCACATTGATTGTAGACACGAAAGAAACAACGAAATAATTTATACGTTATATTGATTGTAAGCGAAGATTATCGTAATAAATACGTGCGTATGCGAGTGTGATTGATTGTAGATCGTTTCGACAGTATACAGTCCCCACGAAGCACAACTGCCTTAGTGTGTGAGGCAGAAAAGTGTGACAGATATATAGGATATCAAGGTACATACACACATACATACATACTTTATTTGTTTTAGCAGGTTAAAAAGATGGCAGCTAAGAGCTGATGTGGACTTGCCATCCTACATTAATTACATCATACTATAGATCTATTTACAATAAAATCCTATTTACATCTATATCCCTATATAATACAATAATTTACTGTACTAAGTGTTCTTGAAACGTCGTTCTGAATAACTTCGTATCATTAGTTGCAAGGTGAAGTCGCTCTCTATCTCTTGAAGGCCACAAAAAAGGGAGCCGAAACCTCACAAAATATAAAATATGATTATGCCCAGAGAACACGTTAACACTTGGCCGCGCTTCCACCATATTTTCATACTTCGTAGTAATACATAAAATGTTATGCAGTTTGACTGAAACGTTATATAGAATTTAAATAGAGAACAAAAATTAATTAGAGCAAGCAAGCTATTTTGCCTGCATTTTCGAATCAGTTTTAAATATGTATAGTGTCTTAAAGTCGTTTAGGGTAACAGGAGCCAAGTATATTATCACGTTTAAAACCGACTAAAGTACTCCAGCTGGCAACGATTAATCAATATTATATTTGCTTGCAGGCCAACTCAATAGAATCCTACCTAATGACAATAGGGCCATTTATGCGGGAGAAAATAAGTCGCGACTTACATAAGACGCGAACACATTCGTATAAATGGTCAAATTCTAATAAGTCGCGACTTATTGTGGAACAGCCTGAACCGTTGTTCTTATTTAAGTCGCGACTAGAATTTGACCATTTATACGAGTACACACTTATATAAGACGCGTCTTATGTAAGTCGCGACTTATTTTCTCCCGTATAAATGGCCATAATGTTTCATTTATCCTAAGACAATTCTGTGCATGTCTCGGTCTATTTCGAATTTTAAGCGCTCTTTTACAAGGTAGTTTCTAATACACGTCTGAGGTTCGCTATTTATTTCATCTATAAAATTCAGATAACTAGAAATTATAGTGCTCTATATGCTTTATTTAATTCTTGCTGAATTTGGAAATTTTTTACTGTATGTGGGATTCCAAAAGTCACCCCTTGTTCGAATGTTGAAGAACTGCGCCCAATTTCTCTCACTAGCATCCTATCAAAGGTAGAAGAGTCATACGTTGTTGAGTGGGTATATGATGACATAAAAGAGAAAGTTAGTGAAGCGCAGTTTGGAGGATTGCCAGGATCTTCAGCAGTTTTGGCTCATGTGAGTCTCGCACACAAGTGGTTTTCTGCTATGGAGGAACATGGTAATGTGGTAAGAATAATTTTTCTTGATTTTGGAAGGCATTCGACCTGATCGACCATAACAAGTTACTGCATAACTTTGAGAAAATTGGTGTTAGACCAGCTGTGATAGCTTGGCTCGGGTCATATCTCCAACGTAGATTACAAGTTACAAAATTTGGAAATGTATTTTCCGATCCAGTTAATATCAAAAGCGGTGTGCCTAAAGGGTATAAGATTGGCCCCTTAGCTTTCATAATACATATTAATGATCGCCCGTTGGTGGTTCATTCATCCGAGGACAATAGCGATAGTGTTGGGAATTCCCAACGCAATTTAGAGAGTCTGGTACAGTTCACGAAAGACAATAATGCAACTTATCCTAAAACCCCAACCATAATCGGCGAGCAGGCCCTCACTACAGTAAGATCATATAAGCTACTTGGTTTGTGGCCGTTCGACAACGACATGATGTGGAGAACAAACACGGAGTATATAATAAAGAAAGGAGCGAAGAGACTATACTTTAGGAAGATTTTAGAGAGCTATAATGCGTCAAAAGAAGCCTTGAAGACTTTCTATGTAGCAGTAGTGAGATCAGTGTTGGAATAAGGAGCTCAAGTATGGAACGGTAATTTGACATTCAGCCGGAAAAGAGCGTTAAAGATAATCTACTCAGAATTAGAATATCACCAAGCATTACTGGAACCGAACCTTAAATCGTTGGCAGACCGCAGAGATAATATGTGTGTCCAGCTACTTAAAGATATGTCAAATCCGGAACATAAACTTCATGATCATCACCTTTTACCAAATAAAACTCCCAAATAAAGCAACGAGAGACAAGATCAAATGGCGCAATGTATTACAACTTTCCATGTAGATCTGAACGATTCAAACATAGTCTACTTGTTTATGATCTTAGTTTTGAAAAATGTATGTAATTACGTAATGATTAATCTAGTTTTAATATTTATAAATATGACTCTTTTTTAAATTTAAACTTTTATATTATACCATATCTATACTTAATAGAACTTGTTGTAAACTGCATAATATGTTAGCTCAACAGCTATTTAGTGTATGTAATAAACCATTACCATTACCATAATTGTAAAGTAAAGATACAATTGCAATTGTCCATACTTAATTGGTTTCCGCAAGTTCAAACATTCCCTTCATCAAATGCGCAGCTCCAGATAGGTGGTCTCCTCCAACACTTGTAAATAACATCATATAACTAATCTCAGTTGGTAACCATCCGACGATCAAAGCAAGTGACGCTACAACAGCAATGATGGTTAATCTTCTTTTGAAGTCTTGTTTGGTTCCTTGTAAATTTTTCATATCTCGAACTCTGTAGTAAATGTGGGAGTAAAGAATGACGATGATCGAGAATGGCACAATACCCTGCATGCAGATTTCGACGACGACAAAGCCATTGCCTGTTTTGGGAGGCATCCAATTGCAAGATCTTTTATCAAAGTTCGCTTCGACGCTAAAGAAAACGGAGATGTTTATAAGGAAAGCCCAGATCCAGACAAATATTACAGATACAAAGGTAAATATGGCATGTTTGGCTTTCACCCGTCGGTAGAAATGAGGCTTGATTATTGCCAACCAACGCTCAATTGCGAGAACAAAACATATGTAAACTGACACATGGCCTAAGCCGAATAAGATGTAACCAGCCCATAATAGACTGCAGTACATCATTGCTCGTGTGTAGTTTTCCGGGATCGGAGGTTGGAAAACGAACCGACTGAAGAACATAAAAAATCCAGCGAGGAAATCTGACACGGCTAGGCTGATGATGAATATATCGAATGCAGTTTTCTTAAATTTATTGCGCTTGTTGACGAAAACCCAGAGAACAAGTGCATTTCCACATATCGCTGCAATGCCAATCAGAGAAAATGCCAAACGTGAAATCCAACTTTCATAAGCATAACCCATTTTAAGGTTCCTGGAAAAAGAAGAAGTATGCAAAAATTGAGCAGCTCTGAAAGGGGAAAAATCCCAAAACGGCAGAACTTGGTTAAAAGTGCATATATTTGCCTTTGATATTCAGTGATGTATCAATCGATCGAGTCAAGAACATGTACTGCGATTTCGACAGTACTTACTCGTAAGTTTCAAAGAGAATATTGACTTCAAAAATGGCATACTACTCCTCATTAAGAGAAACTAGCGGAAACACATTTGGAAAATCTGAAGCTCTCTTTGGACTAAAGCACCCAAATACCTATATAGGTTGATCCCAACACATTTAAAATCAAATATCTTAAAGTTACCTGACTAACTGTTTTCGCCGACCTCACGGTGAAGTAGTATATTTTTCAGAGTACAAACAGGTTGCCGATTATGTAGAAGCTAACAGCGTCTATCGTATCCAATTACAACGCAGTCAATGTTTGACAGTGACGTTTGTTTGTAGCTACTTATTTTATTGAAATACTGATTAGAAAGCCACTTTTGCAGTATTCACAAAAAGTCCAATATTGTACTCTAATAGTGCAGATATCAGATAGATTAAGTTTCCGTTTTGCGTCATGAATTGTTCTTGAGAAAAGACAGTAAACACGTCTGCATGTGACATTAGGGAGCTTACGCATAAAGCACGCGACGCATGGACGACGGCTATCAGAACAACGAATTTTAAGATATATAAATTATAGACTATAGATAGTACGTCAAAATAAAGAAATGAATCAGTAATTAAAAATTAAGGGGAGTTTTGAATGCCATCTAAGCTATGTTTACGACGGCAAAATACATAATTTTATTTTCAAGTCTCTTATACAAAGCTGACATTTCAAGCTTGACAGGTAGTTTTTCTAACAGAAATTATAAATTTGTTCTAAAATGTAAAGTTTCAACTGTTTTATCCTTTCGAAACTGTATTAAATTCATACGATAGTTTATACTGTACAAGACACGATTTTCATACAATCGTACCGTTAAAAGTCAAAGAGTTTGTTTTGCCGTCGTCCTCGCGTTGCCGTCTTTCATGCGTAAGCTCAGTAGTATATATACACAAGTTTACTTTTAAAATGGGGGGGTGGACATTTTTTTATTTACGCCTAATGTTTTATAGTAATTATTGCGCAATAGTTGTATAAAAAAGTGCAAGATCAGCAAAAAAAGGGGTGTACGGACGGGGGGAGCTGAGAGCAGATTAGTATTCAAAATGGCTGCCATAAATCATGGCTTTATAGAGAGTCGTGTTTGTGTTTTGTTGGCAATTGTATTACGTTGATGACGTAGGCGTTGTAATTGGATCCTTTGAATAATATTATTATTAAATAATATTATTGGGCAGCACACACAAGTCTACACAAAGCAGGTGTACACCCAAAGCTTTGAAGAGCGCGTCGTGGTTTATATGTGTGTAACATGGTGTTAAGGAACGTGGTTGCGTGTGCGATGTGTGATGTGCGCATGCGCGATGTTGTATTATTATTATTATTATTTAAAATTATTTGGAAACGGTAGCCCTTCAGCGGTAAATGAAAAACTGATTTTCGAGGGGCCGTTTATCAATACATACATTGATTAAGAATACAAACACTTACTATATTAAAGTCACTATTGGCTTCTAACTATATACAATATTTCAACTATTTACAACAATTTTATCACAAAAAAGAATTTGATTAAGTTGTCGATGTGTTTCCCTCCAAGTCCTTGTAGTAATGATTTATTAAAGTCTTAAAAGAAGACAAGGAAAGTTGATCGTATACATCGACAATTTCAGCTGGAAGGCTATTCCAGGATACAGCTCCGCGGTATGAAAAGCTATTCTTCAAAAGTTTGTGTTTGGTTTTTCAAATAAAGTTTTCGGTCATTACTTCTTAATTGATACGTGTCATTATGACTGGCGACAAACAAGTCTGACAGGTAGTCAGGCTTTTCAACCCATAATGCCTTGAATGTCATAATGTGTTCACGTTTTTTAAGAATAATTTCAATCCTTTCCCATCCTAATTTTTCAAATATCTCGGTTGATCTTATTTCATAATTTGAACCCGTTATCACTCGAGCGGCTCGCTTTTGCAATTTATATAGTTTTTCGATATGTGCACAACTACCATCATTCCATACATTCGAACAGTATGTGAAATGAGGTAGAACAAGTGCATTAAACATGTTTAGAAGTGTATCTTGACTTACAAATTGCTTTGCTCTTCTCAAGAGAGCAATTGAATGTGAAATTTTCTTGCATTGTGCATCATTATGTTCCTTCCACTTTAACTGTTCGTCAGAATGACCCCAAGAACTTTCTTACTTGGAACCTGCTGTATAATATGGTTGCCAATAACTATTTGAGGATTACTTGGAGATTGTTGTAATCTCTGTCTAGAGCCTATCAGCATGTATTCAGTTTTTCCTGATTCAATGTTAATTTGTTGGCAATTAGCCATTTATGTACGTTGTCTAAGTCCGTATTAATTTTGTTTTCGATTTCTGTGGACGATTTACCTTGACAAGACAAGTTTGTATCGTCCGCAAACATAGAAGCTTGTGTTTCTTCTAGGCAGTTAGGGAGGTCATTAATGTATAATAGAAAAAGTAATGGACCAAGGTTTGATCCCTGGGGAACACCGCAAGTTATATTAGCAACTTCCGACATTGTATTTTGAAGTTTACATATTTGTTTTCTTTCAGAAAGGTAGGATTGAAATAAGTGTAAAGCAGTTCCTCTTATTCCGTATTGTTCTAGCTTTGAGATTAGAATTTTATGATCAACATTTTGAGGTCTAGAAATAAAAAGCCATTAATCAGACCTTTGTCCATATTAACAAGACATTGGTTAGCAGAATGTAGAAGTGTAGTTTCGGTTGAGTGGAAGGACGAAAGCCTGATTGTTGGTTCGCTAAAATTGAATTTTGTTTTAGGAAGTCAAATATTTGATTATAAATAATTTTTTCCAAAATTTTAGCGACAACAGATATTATGGAAATAGGTCTGTAATTCCCACAATCGGTCTTTTCTCCAGACTTATAGATTGGGGTAACTTTCGCAAGTTTCATATCATCTGGAAAGATACCAGTGTTCAAGACAAGATTAAATAAGTACGTGAGTGATTCAGTTATGGAGTTCCCTGCTGCTTTAAGTAGTTTAATAGAAATCTTATCAAGGCCTGGTGCCTTAGAAGCTTTCACCTTCTTTAACACACTTGCCAATTCTGCCCTAGTAATATTTTTAAATTCGAAAACATTTGTTCCAGGAATCACATAACGTAAGGGGTCGATCTCTGATGGTGGTATATTTTCTGCAAGTTGTGGTCCTATCTTACAGAAAAAGTTATTAAATTCATTTGCAATATTTTTATCACCTGTTATCAGGAATAAAAAGGAATTTAACCTTTTCTTTTTTAAAAAAAAGCACAACAGCGTATGTATTTGTTTTGGGTTTTTTTAAAAACCCTTTAAAAAAATTTTAGGTAACAATACTCTATTGTACAGCACGGAACAGCACGTTCGTCGACAGGTAGCTTGGTGTTGTGAATGCGCGTGTGTGTGTGTATGTGTTATATAGTAAATTTTTAAAAAAAATCAGTATTATTTATGTGTGTGAATTGCGTAATACACAAAAAGGAATTTAACCTTTTCTTTTTAAAAAAAAGCACAACAGCGTATGTATTTTGGTAGGGTTTTTAAAAAACCCTATTAAAAATTAAAGCTAGATATCTTGGACAGAAGCGATAAACATTGTGAGAGGATGAAGACCGTTATAAACAAGCGTACAATGTGGTATTATATAGAAAAAATTATAAAAAAAATTAAAAATTATATACCTACAGGAATTTAACCTGTAATTTTTTTAAAAAAAATAACAACAGTTGGTATATTTTATAGGATTATTTTTAAAAAAAATTGAATGATTAAACAAGCTGAACATGACGACTACCACTAAAAAATATTTGCATGTGTGTTCTTTATATACAAACAGGAATTTAACCTGTTCTTTTTTTATAAAAAAGTACAACAGTATGTATATTTTTTGTAGGGTTTTTTAAAAAACCCTTTTTTAAAAAATTTGTTAGGATTAACCAACTAGCACAATCAGAACTCGGTCAAGACTCATGAACTGTAGAACTCATGAACTGTTAAGTTTATAACAACTTGTGTTTATATAGACACAAATTTTTTAAAAATATATATAAACAGGAATTTAACCTATTCTTTTTTTAAAAGTACAACAGTATATATATTTTTATGGGTTTATAAAAAACCCTTTAAAAAATTGTGTATAAAATTGATAAATTGACAAAAACCCGTTCGGACCAAGAAAAGACAATGTGTGTGTGTGTGTGTGTATTTTATACAAAAAAATATACAAACAGGAATTTAACCTGTTCTTTTTTTAAAAAAAGTACAACAGTATGTATATATTTTTTGGGTTTATTATAAAACCCTTAAAAAAATTTCTGAACAACAACAGAAGTCATTTGGCGTGTATATGTTGTGTATGTTGTGTATGTTGTGGTTTTTATAGAAAAAATATACAAACAGGAATTTAACCTGTTCTTTTTTAAAAAAAATACAACAGTATGTATATATTTTTATGGGTTTATAAAAAACCCTTTAAAAAATTGAAATAAAGCTTGAAGAATCTCAAGGAGATTAGTAGTCAAAGAAGAATCTCAACGGGTAACGGATTGAAAAAATGTATGTCTTTATATAAAAAAATAAAAAAATGATTTTTGTATATTTTTTACTATATATATCGCATACATAATGCTTAATATCACTTGTCCCAATTGAATCCTACAGTTTAATTGAAAGAGCCAAATATAAAAAAAATTTTAACAGGTTTTTTAAAAAACCTACGTATATTAGTCCAAAATTCAACATCGCGCATGCGCACATCACACATCGCACACGCACCACGTTCCTTAACACCATGTTACACACATATAAACCACGACGCGCTCTTCAAAACTTCAGTCGGCTCAACCAAGGCTTTGGGTGTACACCTGCTTTGTGTAGACTTGTGTGTGCTGCCCAATAATATTATTTAATAATAAATATATTCGTCTACCCTGTTGGATGTTTGTCTCACCCCAACTCCAGATAAGTTAGTCTTATCTAAAGTGGTGCAGATTGGTATTAGCGATCACTATATGATTTTAGTTGTTCGTAAAATTAATATTCGTTCTAAACAAAACAACCGCCACAAGAAAGTCGAAATTCGAAACTTTAAGTATTTTAATGCTGAGAATTTCCTAATGGATTTGAGAAATCAGGAATGGGAATTGGTGGACAATAATTTCTGCGTTGACAGGATGTGGGAAACATGGAAAATTATTTTCTTGTCAGTTCTAGATAAGCATGCACCAATCAGAGAAAAGAGAGTCAAAAATATACCAAATATTCCTTGGCTGACTAATGCAATTAAAAAACTAATACGTGAACGGGATCGTCTCAAACTCCTTGCCGTTAAATACAATTCAGAAAATTACTGGACTGCATATAAAACCTCTAGAAACCATATTACTAGTACACTGCGAGAAGCAAAAACAGCATATTATAAAGCACAATTTGAAAGTGTTGAACATGACCCTAAAAAAGCTTGGAAAACCGTTAATAAAATCCTTAACCGGAAACAAGAATGTCGCGAAATAAATTGTATCCATACTCAGAATGGTCAAATTTCTTGTCCAAATGAATTAGCGGAGCGCTTTAACAATTACTTTACTGAGATTGGTCCAAAAATTGCCACAACCATTGGTAATACTGATAGAAATTTCACGGATTACATAACAAAAGCAACAAGTAGTTTTAAGTTTCAAACAGTGTCTGAAACTAAAGTATACAAACTTATTTCCTCTTTAAATCCTTGTAAATCTACTGGAATTGATAAAATTCCTGCTAAAATTATTCGTATTGCTGCGCCAATAATTGCAAATTCACTGACAAGCATTTTTAATACGGCAATCTATAGTGAAACTGTTCCTTCAGAGTGGAAACTAGCGAGAGTTATCCCTTTACACAAAAATGGCCCTCGAAACATGTTGAATAACTATCGCCCAATTTCCATTCTGCCTATAGTAAGTAAAGTTTTTGAAAAAGTTCTATATAGCCAACTATATGATTATTTTGCTGTTAATAATTTGTTGTCTCAAAATCAATTTGGTTTTAGGCAGTTCCATTCTACAGCTTCTGCCCTTTTGGACAGTACTAACGAATGGTTCATTAATATGGACCGTGGTCAATTCAATATTGCAGTATTTCTTGACTTGCAGAAAGCATTTGATACTATAAATCATAATATATTGATTAAGAAACTTGACCTTTATGGTCTACAAAAACCTGCCCTAAATCTTTTAGGATCATACTTAGAAAACAGATTTCAAATGTGTACTGTGAACGGCGTATTGTCTAGAAAAAATCTAGTTACTTGTGGGATCCCCCAAGGTTCAATTCTTGGGCCACTCCTGTTTCTAATTTATATAAACGATCTGCCTACAAGTCTTGAACACTCGTCATCAAGAATGTTTGCCGACGATACAACGTTAACTGTATCTGGTAAATCTCTTCATGATGTAGAAGTTGCCATCAATCACGATCTTTCAAACGTTAATCAGTGGCTCTGTGCAAATAAACTATCTTTAAATCTCGTTAAAACTGAGTACATACTAATTGGATCACGGCATAATATTAATAATATATTGGCTACCCCAAAGGTATTTGTTGGTGACATACCAATTAAAAGGTAAGAGAAACAAAGGCACTTGGAGTCTATATTGATGAATTTCTATCATGGGAAAAGCATATTGATAAAATTGCCAAAAAAGTTTCATCCGGAATTGGGCAATCAGAAAGTTAAAATCATGTGTAGACCGTAATACATTAATTTGTGCCTATAATGCACTTGTTTTGCCTTACCTGGATTATTGTTGCGAAGTTTGGGATACCATTGGTACCACACTTTCTGATCGTCTCCAGAAATTACAAAATAGGGCTGCTAGAGCTATCATGGGTCGTAAAAATGAACATGGTCAATCTGAACTTGCTCTAAATGAATTAAACTGGAAGCCTCTGAGCGAACGCAGAACCCAGTTTGTGGCAAGTCTTATGTATAAAATTACTCATGATCTAGCGCCCTTACGACTTACTGATATTTTTCAAAAGACGTCTTCCTCCCAGTATTATAATTTGCGGGGCTCTTCCACTAAACTCCATTTGCCCAAGCCTAAGACTGAATATCTTAAAAAAAGTCTTAGCTATAGAGGGGCCAAATTGTGGAATAGTCTCCCAAATGAATTAAGAGGAAAAGAATCACTAGTTATATTCAATAAAAACGTATGACACCTGGCTACTAATTAGAGTTTTTAAACCCATATTTACCTTGACTATTTAATCTATTAATATTTACTATTATGTATGTATGTATGTACTGTATGTACTATTATCTATCTAATTATGTATGTAATTGTAATAACTGCATGTAAGTAATTGTATTTGTATGTTTAACTTTTCTAAATTTTTAATGTAAATTTAATGCTACGCCCCCCTTGGAAATCAGCTTTCGCTGTTGGGGTTAGCGTAGTAAAATAAAGTTTTACCTACCTTACCTACCATTCAAAGGATCCAATTACAACGCCTACGTCATCAACGTAATACAATTGCCAACAAAACACAAACACGACTCTCTATAAAGCCATGATTTATGGCAGCCATTTTGAATACTAATCTGCTCTCAGCTCCCCCCGTCCGTACACCCCTTTTTTTGCTGATCTTGCACTTTTTTATACAACTATTGCGCAATAATTACTATAAAACATTAGGCGTAAATAAAAAAATGTCCACCCCCCCATTTTAAAAGTAAACTTGTGTATATATACTACTAGCTCCCTATTTTCTTCGATAACAGCACGTACCATCGACGCGCATTTAGAAACAGTAGACGGTCCTTATCATCGTCGAAGGTCGGTAGCATGATTCATTGGACTTCTTATGCGCTTCTTATTTCTACGTACGCTTCATTGTGCGACTCAATTTCATAACAGATGTACTGTACAACCTCATTAGGTTAGCTGGCAGTAGTCCAGCAGGAATTGGGTGGCAGTAAAGATAGTTGCGTTGAACATTTGAAGTTAGAAAATTATCTTGATTCTTGGTTAAAATAATAGAATTGAGAACATTTACAAAAACATAATTTTGTTCGAATGAAATTTCTTCGAAACAATGAAATATGAGAAGTATACTCTACCACAGGAACTGATATTTTTCATCCATTAGAACATGTATTAGTCCTCGTACAGATACGGATATCAACAGTATTGGCTTTGGAATACGTAAACAATATAATTCACAAATACCATGTGCATGGGAGGAAAATTTCAATAAAATAATGTTAACATACTTACTACATTATGTAAAAAAAGCATGCAATTCATTCAACCACTTCTGAAAACCGAAAAAAGCGCTAAAATAAAGTCCCCCTCTAAAAAGTAATAGCTCACTACTTTTTGAAGAAATTGTTTATAAATATTATGTATGTCAAAATTGTCATTCTAAGCAATAAATTGAAAGATAAATTGCATGCATAAATTGATTTTTACATGAAATGGTCTTTAATTTAACCGAACGTTTACCAAAATTGTTGAATTCTTAATACACAACAAATGGTTTTCACAGCGCAAAATGTCAAAAACGCTGGAAGAAAGTTGAAATTATGAAACGACCAACTGAAAGTAGAATTCATTCAATTAAACGACGTCAACAGTTATATATATTTTAACAACTGTTACAATATATTGATTTTTGGTTGGCGTCAAGCTGTGCACTTGACAAACGTTGAAATGAAAATAATAAAAAGAGAATTAGAGCAATACCTAGGTCCTAGAGGACATGACGTTATATGAACTATTTTTAGTAATGACTAATATACTCAACGGCTCTTATCACTTTCTTTGCTAAATTATGTATGAGATAATTGTAATATATTTGTATAAACTTTTCTCTTCAAAACCAGCTAATGCCTAATAGTTATTCAAATGTTAAGGATTCCAAAGTAATCAAGCGCATGAAAGTTGGATTCGTTAATCCAAAGGCGGATTCTTTGACACGAAACGACATTTCTGTTGTTACAATTGAAAGGAGCTGATTAAAAATATAATTAGATCAAGCCAACTGCTAAAAAGGCAAAACGAAATAATACGCTATATATGTTCACACGACAAACTTCGCTGGTGAAAAACTGGTTCATAACGACAACAACCAACAACCGCCAGCAACATCACTGCCAGCAGCAGTACCGACACTACCACCACCACTATCACAAAACGATAAACACACACAACACAACCAACAACCCCCACCACAATCATCTCCAGCATCTACAACACGTGCACCCGCTAACAACATCCATGCACCCCCACTCCACCAAAATCATCTGTAGCACCACCATCATAATACATACCACAATCACTCAACAGAAACAACAAAATCAACACCCACCACATCTTCAACAGAATCATCTCCAAAACACACATGCATCAACACCACCACCACACAACAACAAACAGCAGTTGTTATAGATATAGAATAGGTAAATAGAAATACTTTCAGTGCTAATAAAGTTTTGATAGGACAGAATTATCTGCATATATCCCATCATCTCCTACACACTACTCAGTCTGGTTTTCGACATCAACACTCGTCCCAAACAGCCTTAGCCAAACAAATGGATATCTACACTGAAAATATGGAAAAAGGTGAATTGAATGGTGTCGTCTTGTTGGATCTACGAAAGGCTTTTGATCTTGTAAATCACTCAATTCTTCTTGAAAAGCTTAGGATGTATCATTGCGATGATCATACAATCCGATGGTTTAGTTCATATCTTACAGATAGAAGTCAATGTGTTAACTTTAAGGGAAGTCAATCTGGAACGTTGCCTCTGGAAAATGGTGATCCCCAAGGATCGATACTGGGTCCACTCCTATTTATTGTTTTTATTAACGATTTGCCACTTTCTTCTTCTAAATCTGGTACTGACATGTTTGCTGATGACACTGTATTACACTCAAGTGGAAAATCTTTAACGGAAATTGAAACAAATCTTAATGCGGATTTGGAAAATATGGGAAATTGGTGTGTTGATAATAATATGGCAATAAATCCTGGAAAGACAAAGGCTATGCTGATTACCACCTCCCAGAAAGCGGCAAAGATGGATAAAACAGATTTGGAAATAAAGCTGAACGATGTTCGCCTGGATACAACTGCCTGTGAAAATCTTCTTGGAGTACACGTTGACAACAGATTATCTTGGAAAACTCACGTTGATAAAACAGCTTTTTACCAAGCAAACATACAATCACAGTTGGACTATTGTTCAGTTATTTGGGGTCCATCTGCAAATGTGGATAAACTGGTTAAACTCCAGAAACGAGCAGTTGGACTTATACTGGATAAAGAGTATAGAGCACATACAAGGGAACTTTTAAAGTTTTTACATATTATGCAAATTGTAGATCGAGTAAATTTCCGTATGGTTACATATGTTTATAAAGCCCTACATAATTTAACTCCAAATTACATATGTGACATGTTCACCTATGTGAATACCAATAGGTATCTATATATATCAATCAAGAGAATATAGCAAAATAAAAAACCCCGATAGTTCAGGATAAGATTATGAGAAAACCAGTAAACAACTGCAAACTATAACTAAATATGCAAAATCAATTAATAGAATTTTCATGATCAAGACTGCTTACACGAAGCGGCTTGTGCCTCGTAGGGCAGAAGTTTTACAATTGAGAAAGGAAGTCTGACAAATTTACTTTGATTGCGAATTATCATAATGTAATTTAACTGTAACGTCCTGTAACAATTAGGTTGATGAAAGGAATCCCTTTCTCAATATTAATATAGAACCAATATCAATATTAATATAAGGGCGCGTTGTGCTAATGCTCCAAAAAATTTCGTGGAAGATAAGTGCTATAAAAACTAATACGCTCATTGGCTCAACCATTTTGCTGGAAAGTCTATGTAGTTTAGGCAAGCAATTGCTCAATGACCAACTGAATGGGCTCCCTGCATATTGGGCAGGGATCTCCTCTATGTTCCAGTTTCTTTGCGCAATCAAGACAACAACACACGTGGCCAGTTGCGCCATGAATTATTGTGGCATCTTTCGGTTTGGTCAGACATATGATACACAATGCGTCATCTGAAATCGGAACTGAACCATTCACATCTTTTAATTCCTCTTCCGGTGAGGCCAGAGGGAATCCCGCTTCAGTTGTTCCTATTGCGCTTCGACTATACATGTTCGTAGATCGTCGAGGCACTAGTAAAATATAGAGAGGAATATATATTTATTATATAAACATAAGTGTTATATAGAGTTTTATGCCACTGAGTAAAATCGTATTTAAACACACGTAAAAAATACGATATTTTTACGTGTGAAAATATCATTTTTGCAAGCCAATCAAAAACCTATTACTATTTGTGTACTATTTACATATTTGTTTTGAGTTTCTATATGAATTGTCGTTTGTTTATAATTTCTCTTCAACACTCGAAATAAATTCCATATTTCCGCGCAACCATGTAATATTCTCTATATAATTATATATCTTGGTCAATAGGACACAAAGAAATACAATAGAAGTCATTATCTATATTAGCATTCATTATGCATGACCTCTCATATGTACGAACGTTATTCTTTGTCATGTTCGTCGTTTCTTTGGTAAATCAACCTAAATGTTAGCAGGGGTGGATTTACTGGGGGAGGAGTGCAGGGGGGTGCGCACCCCTCCCACTGTATGCTTAGCCAAGGGGGTGCAGGAGGGGTGCCAATTCCCATATCAAATTCAAATTTTGGATTTGACTGAGCATTTATCAAACAAAAATAAAACATCGGGCCATTGATGGGCCTTTTTGACCATCGAGGCAATCTTATTAATAATAATAATAAAGGTCTTTATTAAGGACTCAAAAACACACGTCTGAGTTTACATCAATGGATAAAAAGGATAAACTATTACTATGTTAAAATATATAACTATTTGCAATCTTATATAAATTTTGCATGCACTAATTGTTAAAAATATATTAAAATATATAATTATTTTATATGTGAGTATTGGTACAGTTATTATATAAAGTTAAACAAGCACCGGTTTATGAACGCGTTCTTGTATCGTTCCGTTTTCACTAATGGTAGTTCGAAGTTGTGTCTCCTAGGCCTAAGAATTCTACTTCGTTTTTCTGGCAGTAGTTCCTGTAATGCATTACCTTCATTAAGAATTATTTTGTCCCACAATTTTTTGTCTCTCTTGTTACTTACAGTAACTCCAAAATGTTCAACTTTTTAGTTATGTAACCATTTCTATGTGCACGATTAATTAATTTATCAATTTGGTTAATATATTTACTATAAGATGCTCATCTCCATAGTTCAATTGCATAAGTAAATATTGACATAATTAAGCTATTGAACAACATGTCTAATTGTTTCCTAGGCAGGCCATAATATTTACATACTCGCATAATATACATTCTTCCGCCAGCTTTCTTAAGCATTTCGTCAAAGTGCAAGTCCCACTTGCACGGGTTATCTTGTAGAGTGACTCCTAGGATCTTCAACCATTCTTTACGCTCAATTGAAGGGAAGGGATTCGGGAGAGGCGCAGATGTCTTTCCCCACACAACCATTTCGTATGTCTTTTTCATGTTCAAGGGCATCCTATTTTGTTCCGACCACAATTGAATACTGTTGACTTCAGCACCTGCTGTGTCTCCAGCCTCTGTGCCAGGTATTTCTAACGTCAGATCATCCGCAAATTTCACTAACTGGTTGGAAGAATCAACAGCCTTAATGTCATTCACCATTATTGAAAAGAGAACAGGACCCAACACAGTTCCCTGAGGCACACCTCGATTTATATTCAGGTATTCTGTTGTAATTCCATCGACCACTACTCTCTGTTTTCTGCCTTTGAGGAAACTGATTATCCAATTCACAACATACGGATTGATTGGTAGCTTTTTAATCTTCTCAATTAAAATGTCATGGGGCACATTATCAAATGCTTTGCTGAAATCAAACGAGAGTACTCTTACATAATTAGCATCACTGTCTAACCACTTTAGCCATGCATGTTGACATTTGATCAAGGCCATAGTTGAATTGTGTCCCTTTTTATATGCAAACTGATCAGAACCGATAGCATGCTCTATGACAGGCGCTAATTCAGTTTTATACACACCTCTCTCAAATAACCTCATGATAATATCCGTTAATGAGATTGGCCTTAGTTGATTACATGAATTCAGGGGAGCTTCTTTGGGCAGTGGTAAAACATTAGCAAGCTTCCACATTTTTAGGCACCTTGCCAACTCTCAGTGACGTATTAAAGATTTCTGTAATGACAGGTGCCAACTCTATAGCATATTCTTTCCAGAACCAGTGTGGGAGATCGTCAGGGCCAGATGAGGAACGTTTTTGACTCCGTAATAGTTCATGGACGGTGTTAGTGCACAAAAATGGAATTCTTGTGCCTTCTGAGATTTACCAAAAGCTCCGGGGTTATATAATTAGGGTCAGTGTTTATGCCTTGAAATATACATTTATTTCGTTGGGATCAATGAGAGCACTGACAGATACATTCCGACTTTTCCTCGACGTAATATTATTTACATTCGACCACCATCGTTTTGTTCCAGCTTTATGGTTATTCATCTCGTGTTTAACAGCACGCAATTGATTGTCTCGAATTAATTTATTGATCTTCTCCTGCAACCTTACATTAGATTCTGTATTTTGAGTCCGGATAGCCCTTTTTCTTTGTTTCAACAGATATTTTACGAGAGGAGACATAAACAGTGGGTCACGTGAAGAAGTTCTTACTTTCATTAATGGAAAACATTTTTCAAATATTGGCCATATCATTGCATAAAATTTCTCAATCATTTCATCTGGAGTTTGTCCATCTGCAGTTATTATGTCGAAATCAAGAGTTTCAAATTCCTTCAACATATTCAATTTTTTGTGTTCTCTTACATCTCTAAAGTACGAATCTGTTCTTTTCGCCTTGATTACGTCACGGGGATAGGTTATTATCATGTCATGATCGGATCTCACCAAACTTTTGGCCACTTTGATATTTTTCCAATAATGTGGGACGTTTGTGATGAAAACGTCCAATATATTTTGACCTCTTGTAGGAACCTTCACAAGTTGGGCAAATGATAGCTGATTAAGAAAATTTCGAATGTTCAACTTATTGATATCTCCAGCAATTATTATCTTCGAGTCTGGTTTCGAAGACAATAATTGTTCACACGAGTCAATCAGGAATTCCGTTAAATCTTGGTCATTGTAGTCATTATCAGGTGGGTGGTATATAGTTGCAACATAATAATCGGAGTTTCCAGTAAAAATTTTTGTCCATAAACATTCAAATGTATTATCCAAATTAGGTAATGTTTGCATTTTCCAATCATTCCTACAGATAATTGCAACGCCGCCACCACGACAGTTTATTCTGTCTTTCCTAACAATAGAAAATCCAGCAGGACAAACAAGGGAGTTAGGTACATCCGGTTTTAACCATGTTTCAGAGATGAAGCAAAGGTCAATGTTGTTACACTTAAGATCTGCATACAAGGCAGGTAAGGCATCTGGTTTGACAATGGATCTAGCGTTTAATACTAAACAGCGAGTAATTACGCGTGGGAGACTTGAGCTTGCATGTCTCGTTTGTTCTAGTAATGTTATACTAATGTTGTTAGTTGTGTTACAAGGTCTGGGTGATCTCGCCATACTGTGGGGGACGGCAATACTTCCCATGATGTGGAAAAAAAGACTGTTCGATTTCCCCTGCATTATTTCTATTTCTTCTATTCCATTACAGTCCTACGCGGCATCTGCTTTTTAGCTGGACGATGGCTAATTCGGACAGGGATCCGATATGTGTCTTTTGATTTAGACACGTTCGTCTTAACATTTAAAGTACCTTTGGCTTTGTTACAAGTTTTCTTTTGATTTTCATTAAAGACTTTTTTATGAGATTGTTTGGTATTGCTGGTGGCAGAAAATTTATTGCGATTCAGTTTGCCGTCATGGGATAGCTCGCCGACTCTCGACTGTTCACAGGCAGGGAGAACCACCTTTGTCAGGGTTAAGTCCTCTTGTGACTGATTGATGACCTTTGGTTTTGGCACTGTATTGTGGTGAGAGGCTTGCTCGCATGACTGCCGATCTGTAGTAAAAGTTTCCGTATTATCGGGTATTTTTGTTGGCGTGAGGAATTCCTCTTTGTAATGAGCTAATTCATTTTCTAAAGAATTGATTATATTCGTAAATTTCCCAGCTTCATTCTTGCGTTCATTTGCTAGCCATGCTAAATCAGATTCAAGCTTCTCGTTTTTACTTTTCTCAATACTGAGCATAGTTTTAAGATTGTCAATTTCACTTTTAGGAAATACGTCTTGTACGTTTGCCAAGGATTGCAACGAATCGGTTTTACTCTGCAAAATTTCGATTTCAAGTTTCATATTATCAAGTTCACTTGCTAGGCGCATAAACAATGACAATGAATACTAGCTGCAGATGCTGTTTGTAAAGAGTTATGAACAAATGTTGTGCTTAAACCCGTTGTATTTAGGGTGTAATAACTGAGTGGCTGTGAAACTTGGGAATTTAATGATTCTGCATTGTTTCCCGCAGAACTATCCGTATTTTCGGAGGTCTGTTCGGCAGGGCATAAGTTGTTATCGCGGTCACACTCGATGGAGTTTGAATTAAATGAGTTTTCAGTCACACAGAAATATATACATTTGTTCTTGATCAGAATGCTGTCTTTACCTCGGAAAACAAGAGAATTTAGTTCACCTGGATACCATGTGAGAACCATATCGATATTTGTGCTTGTAAATTTCTTCGAGTGTCCACCAGGTGACGACCAAAGTCCTTCCAGACCAAGTAAATCAAGTACAACCTTCTGTAGAGAACAAAATTCACCAGTCCATTTAAGACGAGAACCATCGTAAATTAGGTTTGATAGCTCGTTACAGGCACGTAAACTAGATGTGATAGCTTGTGCCATGATTAATGGGGCAGTTCTGCCGCAGCAACTATAGGTTTTGGTTGACATTTTTCTCCTCCGCAATTTTTGGTTCAGCCACAAAATGTAAAAATCCCACTGATCTCTATAGGAAGCACTGCATGGATCTTCACACGCACAAACGTTCGCTATTTTAATGGTCTTAAAGTCATCGTACTGTATAAGATATATATCAAATTGTTCGTCTAATGACGCTCTTTCGTTAGATAATTTTTTGGCAGAAATTTATCAAGAATTCGCAGAGTTATCGCGATGTTTCACTATCGAGGAGCGAAGTCGATTTCGTATTCAATTCGTCGAACGTGTATAAAAAGTACCGATTCTCCGATTCGCGGAATGTAAATATTTGAAAGACTAATAGAGTAATTAAAACGCTTATGTTTATATTCAATTTATAGAGTATCCATTTACCTTTTCAGCGGTGGGTATCTTTTAAAATTGGAACAATTGGTCCGCGAATAATACCATTTTAAGTGAAGTATTAAATATTAATAAGTGAACCTAAAATTTGAGATGCGGTCTAGCAGTTGCTAGTACATATTCATTTCAACAAAACGATAAAATTGAACATTTTGGAAATTGAATCGTCAAAATCAAACAGCTACGGCTTTGCATACACAACTTTCAGTTCATTAACTAACTTTACATGTGTACGGTTGGGGATTTATAGTGCATGATTTAACTGTTTAGTCGCTTGATGAATCAACTTGCCAATTGAGTGCGATAGGCGGCGTTCGTGTCGATGGTGGATGTAAATTGCTTTTACTGCTTTTTCGGATTGCACTTAGGAGTATGAAATGTACAAAACGTCCGAATATCTTGTAAAATGTTACTGATAAAAATCTTTCTACTCCTTTTTCTCGAGTGGAAACGACCACATAATTCAAGAATTTCACACGCCACTATGAAATATAAACATAGTACAGTATAAAATTGTATAATATTGATTTATAATTAAAGCGGCATTTATTAACAACTGATGGGTTCTACCAGGGCGTCTATAAGAATGGGCGGTGAAACGCCAGCTGACGAGCTGAAACATGTGTGATGCACTTTAGGTATGGGGCTAGCGCGGCCAGCAATGATTTATCAAACTAAACAAGAAATCTTTTTACTTTCGAAGACATGGATAAAACTACTTAAAACTTCGTAACTATTTACTGGATGGCTGTCAAACTTCTTCTGTGAGTTATCGTGGATGTTTGCTATTGAAATGATGTCACAAAATAAATCTGTAACCATTAAACGACGACTTTTTTCGAAGTTTGAAAAGACCTACATGTCCAACTCGAATGCTCCAGTTCTTGCATGGAAAGTAAACATTTTGAATTTTCTCGACCAGAAATGGACCATTTGGTATTACATTCCAGACTATGGTAAATGATACTCTAAGCTTTGCTTTTGCAATGACCTGTTGAATTTGATACAAACACTTTTTTGTAGACGACATACCTTCCTGCCTCGAAGGCTTGCAAAAAAACACCAACATTGTAGTGAACACGACGTTGTTTTCTTAGTTTAATGTAGTTAATTTGAAGAAAAAATCTTGTCTATTTGTGCCATTTACTTTTCAAAGCTCAGAGAGCAATATATAAGAAAAAACGTAGATTTATTTCGGAGGAAAATTTGATTGCCTTCCATATCGTGGCGTGCAATATATCGCCGTACACACTTAAACAAAATTTTCAAAAATTTCCAGAGGCCAATTAAGAGGTTCGTAACTATCATATCAGGACGTTATACTAGATGGTTTAGACTATGTATGTGCAAAACATGACAGCGTAATTTTTTGAGCTTGTTTCAATATTCTCGATCAAACAGTTGGATGCTACCGTTTCAAAACCAAGAACTGGAGCATTCGAGTTGCACATGTAAGTCTTTTCAAACTTCGAAAAAAGTCGTCGTTTAATGGTTACACATTTATTTTGTGACATCATTTCAATAGCAAACATCCACGATAACTCACAGAAGAAGTTTGACAGCCATCGAGTAAATAGTTACGAAGTTTTAAGTAGTTTTATCCATGTCTTCGAAAGTAAAAAGATTTCTTGTTTAGTTTGAAAAATCATTGCTGGCCGGGCTAGCCCCATGTCTAAAGTGCATCACACATGTTTCAGCTCGTCAGCTGGCGTTTCACCGCCTATTCTTATGGACGCCCTGGTTCTACTGAAGACTTGTTCGACAGCGAAAAGAACAGGCTTTAAAATAAGACCTAAGTATATCAGTTTATAAGGTTTGGTATTCCGAAAATTAATGAGCATAAAAAATAAACTCCGTTTTCTTTTCGATACAGAGTAATGGCAGCCTAGACAAATGCGTTGTTTGTCAAAATGTACGGTACTACGGGAAATCTACAATATAGCCTATTTAAAAAAGAGGAATATTCATAACCCCAACAACTTAACGCTCAATGGAGCGTCTTGTTTTTCACCCTGTGGGGGGGGGTCCTCAGTGTTGATTCACACTTAGGAATTAGGAGCCCGCTTAGGAATGCAATATAATGTCTATAAGAATTACATGATGTACAAATAATATAAGCGTAGCGTGATCAATCCAAGATGTGTTAACACGACACGTTTATTATTTTCGAAAAAGATAAAGTAACGTGTTGTTTTCCACAAATGAATTATTCTGGTGATGCAAGGAAGGATTCATACCTTTGGAATCGCTGATTCTCATAACAATTATCGCACAAATCAAATTCACATATCTGACAATTGTATGGAAATTTATTTGTGGAAGGATGAAAACGACTTGCACAGCTATCACAACGCCATCCACCTGAGAATCTCTGATAAATCAACTCCGTATCTGCTTTGTAAAGATCATGGAGATGTAGAGTACTGCGCTGGGGTTGACAGCACTTTTCACAAAGATCAAAATTGCATAAAATATATCAGTTTATAAGGTTTGGTATTCCGAAAATTAATGAGCATAAAAAATAAACTCCGTTTTCTCTTCGACACAGAGTAATGGCAGCCTAGACAAATGCGTTGTTTGTCAAAATGTACGGTACTACGGGAAATCTACAATATAGCCTATTTAAAAAAGACGAATATTCATAATCCCAACAACTTAACGCTCAATGGAGCGTCTTGTTTTTCACCCTGTGGGGGGAGGGGGTCCTCAGTGTTGATTCACACTTAGGAATTAGGAGCCCGCTTAGGAATGCAATATAATGTATATAAGAATTACATGATGTACAAATAATATAAGCGTAGCGTGATCAGTCCAAGATGTGTTAACACCACACGTTTATTATTTTCGAAAAAGATAAAGTAACGTGTTGTTTTCCACAAATGAATTATTCTGGTGATGCAAGGAAGGATTCATACCTTTGGAATCGCTGATTCTCATACAATTATCGCACAAATCAAATTCACATATCTGACAATTGTATGGAAATTTATTTGCGGAAGGATGAAAACGACTTGCACAGCTATCACAACGCCATCCACCTGAGAATCTCTGATAAATCAACTCCGTATCTGCTTTGTAAAGATCATGGAGATGTAGAGTACTGCGCTGGGGTTGACAGCACTTTTCACAAAGATCAAAATTGCATATGTTACAATGTCTTGACAAGCTACAGTAGATAAATTGAACACATTTCATTTAAATAGTGTAATCCAACCAAGTACATATTTAATTACCAAGTTAATGAAGTATAGATTAACTTCATGATCAAAAATGTCGTTTCGGCAATGAGTAGAAATTTGAAGAATGGGGCAGTCGACGAGCACGCATGCGAAAAATTAAGTACTAGGCAAACCAAACTTTCTCGCCAAAATTATTGGGGTCCAAATGAGCCTGGTGGTTTCTAGTAAGAGGCTAGCGCCATTTCCCTTGTGGTCGTTTCAGCACTCTGGTCCCATTTTGCGCATGTCTGGATGCGTTGATGTCACCGCGCTTAGTGCATAAGAGCAAACTCATGTGTATAAATACGATGGTCATCTCGTATCTAGACGTACCAAGCTGCACTGACGAGGCGTTGGACGCCGAACCATGCATGTCTGCAGATTGTACTATTTACGCTCCTTCACTTTAGTGTTGTTGAGCACTCCGCGAAAGTTAATGGGTGTCTATTAGCGAGAATGCAAAGCTCACTTCTCTTGTGGCCGTTTGAGCACTCTGGCCCCATGACACTTTTCGCATGTCTGGATGCGATATATAGTATATGTATATATCACGCTACTATACGTTGTCATAAAAACTGTGAAACATGGAGTTAAAAGTAATTGTAATTGACTTACTAGTGTCCAACGCCATTATTTCCGCTACAACAATCGCACTTCCAGGAACCTCGACTTCCATGGTAAATGCATCTTACATCAGTTTTAGTTAAATCATGCTGATGTAGTAAATACTTTTTTGGTTCGAAACATCTTCGACAGAGGTAAAACTTACAAGAATCGCAGAAATAGCAACTGGTATCCTTTATCTCTGTACATGATTTATTACAACCGTTGCACTTCCATATTTCGTGTATTATATTCACCAAAAATAAATAGTGCGCGATATGAGCTGGATGGGCGTAGCCTTTAGTTCGGTCGCAATTAGAACATAACTTGAAGTCACATGGCTGACACTCAAATGCTAAGCGTGACTCCTGTACCGTTTTTCCACAATTACTGCACAGCTGACTTGTCGCCGCATCAGCTCCAATGACAACGGCATCAACTTCATCTCTACCAGTATGGACACGATGTAATGGATGCGTCATGACTCAGAACGGGTAAAGAACCTAATAAATTGGGGAAGATAACGTGTTCATCACACTTGCTTACCCAAGATAGAATGTGAAATGCTAGACCTTCAGTGGAGATTATCAGGCACTAATTAACTGTATAAAGCTATTGTATATGCAATGCCTATACTGTATGCAATATTGAAGGAATACGCCTTAAAATACAGTATATATACGAAATCAATATTCTGTAGCAGATTTTTGTTTTCTTGTATTGCCTCTCCTGTGTTCTCCCAACATGCCTCTTGTGCATTATTACTGTACTTGTGACTGGTTTTCTATTTCTTAAATATTCAACCCACTAAACCAGCTCAATTCATTTTGGGCGACGGTTAAATATGGTGACAAATGTTTCGCCAATGTTATGCACTATTCTGAATGTTGCATTTGATAGCAATTTCCCTATTTGAATTTTGGTCAAATGTTTTTTGTCCCAGGTTAAAGAAATGTGGGGTATGCTAAATGCCTAGCCAGCCCTAGGTGTGATATCCATGTTTCAGTAAAGAATACATGTACATTGCAAATCCCGGATTTTAACAACACAATACATTACCAGTACTTTTCATTACAGTTCTTTCATCCTTTCGGTCAGTAAAAATTATACTCTGAACATCTTACTCTTTCTAACAATTGCAACAATCTAAGTACACAAACATTAGATTCGGCAGTTGAGTTGTGTGTAAAACTACCTGAAAAATACAGGTAATCTTATTGTATTTTTCAGGTAGTTTTACACAACTCAACCACAGAATCTTCGTTATACTCTACCCACACTGGCACCGCACGTTCGAGATATTTACACAATCATTAGTCCAAGTATTATTATAGAACACCTATCACTGCTGTCTCATACCATGAGTAAAGATTTTTTGCCAACAATATTAAATATCATTTTGCATGTGTATATATAACTATATACTTAGAATTTGCTATCACATTTAAGCATCCTGACTTTTTCAGCATTAAGGTGAAAGTACCATGATTGGTAAATATCAAGATTTGTTCTCGGCATCTCGTTCGATGGGACTAATAGTAGAAGGTGTTTGTAGATGGAATACTTGAATGACCTAGCCAGGAGCAGTTGCGAAAAATGCAACTTAGGCCCTCTGGCAGGAATTGAATCTGCGGCCCTGCAATTCCGGTGCAGTGCTCTAACCAACTGAGCTCCAGAGTCCAGTTGCTGAGCATTAACCGCAACTATATATGATGGGAGTGATGGTATTAGGTATGGGTACCTCGATACCTATTGCAAGGTTGATGATCAGATATAAGGAGCGCGCCTACCGTTACCTCTTTTAAAACAGATATGGAAACATGAGTGACGATGTCACTAAATAAGGCATACTTAACAATTATGCTTCTTTTGTAGATAGTTTACAAATTCCTATGTATATAGTTTAGTATAGGTATATTCTATGATCTATATTTAACTTTGTTCTTATCCAGTCGTAAAAGGCATCATGTAAACCAGCCTTTGACTGCACTGATTTTACCTTCTTTAAATAAAGCTTTTATTATTATTATTATTATTGTATCAACTTCATATCTAGTCAAATACTGTACCTGTAAGTATTTATCAGTTTCAGTTAATAGGGCCATGTTAGGGTAAATTCTGACAGGAGACATTGCATTGAAACGGCAACATATAGGAAATAAAATAGTGACATATGACACAAAGTTTGTCTAAACTGCAACAACAACATCAAGGTGGATGTGTGACATGCATACCCCTAAAAGGGCTCTATTTATATTTGAATTCATATTAAAACTCATGTTAATTATCTGTTGTTGGAATTCATAAAATGTGAACACTTGGCAGTGGTGCGACATTGTGAAGTGACACCCTGTGGGGTTTGTGATATCTGATTGGTCTGTGAGAACACTCCACTTACTGTATACATTCCCTACTTCTAAAATATTTTAACCCATTAATGCCTAGGCATTTCCCTTGACTGGGATTTGGTGTACGTCAAATAATAGCAAAGGAGGGAGCTTTCCGGCTAAAGTTGAGTTGATATTATTCTCTGAACAATTATTCTCAGAAAAAAGCTTTTAAGTATTATTAGTATGGCAGTTGTCTAAGTTATATTGTACATTTCAGAGCATGTATCTCTGGTGTAAATTATTCAATACCTAGAGAAATGCTACAGCCTGTGAAAGCGAATGCCTGAGCCCGGGAACAGATGCATTCACCAAATGCCAGTGGGGGAGGGGGGAGATGCACACTCACTAAAATGATTGAGAAATTACTTAAAGTTCTGTCTGACAAGGGGAGACTATTGAACTTACATTATATATAGTATAGTGCACAGTAAAACTATAGAGATAAGTTATGTCATACCTATAACCACATTGAGCTTGGCTAAGTCGATGCTATCAATTTCTGTTCAACTTTGTAATTTGGACAATATTGAATTGCTTCAGTCTGTAATATTGTTTCATACATGTATTCCAGATGGCAGAAGCTCATAATGAATGAATCTTATACAAGGAACAAACTTGAAAACACGGAAACTCTAAAAAACAAATATGATTAATCACAAGCTAAATGATGTGATAAATCACAAGCTAAAACATGTACGGACGGCCAAACTGATTGTACTAGTTGGATTTGCAAACACCAACACAGGAAGTTCTGGCTCAAACAAATTGGAAACCTCTGGAGAAGTTATACTCTCAGAGATTGCTATTTTTAGCACAAAATTGTTATTATGGTCATTCCCCTATTTCACTACAGTCATTATTTTTAAAATATTTTAGTAATTATAATTTAAGAAGAAAATTGAATATCACTCTTCCAAAGCCGAAGACTGATTTTCTAAAGAAATCAATTTCGTACCAAGCAGCAGTGTTATGGAACTCCCTTGACAACAATACAAGAGCAATAGATGACACTAAAAGGTTTAAACTAGTAATTAAGAAACTGTCATCATAAGCGATATAGCAACTGTAAGATATTTATTATTGTAGAATAGGATATTATAATGTAAAATATTATTATAGTGATAGTTAAATAGTACAGTTTGTGTACAGATATGTTAACTATGTAAATGCACGACCACATCAGCTATGCTGTCAATTTAATCGTGTTGAAATAAATGCTTTTATTATTATAAATTATTATTATTATGTAGTTTCGATTTTCATAATGCTACAGTATTGGCATACAAGTATATTTATATTTCAACACATGAAATGAAGCTTCAACAACTAACCTTAAACATCATTCATGTTTTTGTTCATAACTTTAACATTTTAAATCATATAAAGGCAAACCGTTTCTTTAGTCTTTACAACCAAGTTGATATCCACGTAGTGACGTTTAGGTATTTCCCCAGAGGAAGAGGTATTATTTCAGACAAAATTTGTTCAAAAACCAACAAGAATAACCAAGGCCAGGCTACTAAGCTACACAATGCCACTGATCTATATAATACACATGCAATATGGCGGATTAACACATTTCGGCGAATATAAATCAATATTTTCGCCTTTACTACATTAACTAACTTAACATCGTGGTCTGTTAAAGTGTTCCATAAATTGAAGGATAAAATACAGTGGAAATTGGATCGAAACAACGCATATTTCGCCGCGCACAAGACACGAAACCTTCGATTATTTAACACGAGTCATATTAGTGTTATAAATATCATTAATAGCTCTTCGAATTCACTCGTGCGACAGATGTAAAGGGCGCGGAATGTTTTTCTGCATTACCGTAAATGCTCGTTTTAGCGCCGCTCCCGGTTAAGCGCCGCTCCCGCTTAAGCGCCGCACCTAGGATTAAAACTAGAAGTTACTATCGCAAGGGGAGTGCTGCCTTACGACCAAAGCCCTGGGGATTGATTATACCAATAAACTTCATTTAATTAAATTGTCTTATACACACTGTATGTATGAATTTATTTTGTTTAAAAAATATCAAAATTACAACATGCAATAATTACTATATATACTGTAAAGTGTACTTCGTAACTTCGGATTTTCATATTTACATGTATGCACGTGATTGTTGGTACCAATGTTTTAAATCATCTTCACTTGTCAGAACGTCTGGAAGAACACAGTCAATTAGGAATATACACAATATGTGTTTTAACGTGATACGACTAGTTTTTGCAAGTTTTCATATTCTTTCCAAGGTAATGATAGTCTACTGTCCTTACAAACCTGAAAAAATCACCACGCCTAATGGTAGCTTGCAAACAGCAGCATGTATGTAGATATATTTGAAAAAGTTGATATTTGGGGTTATGTTTTGGTTACAGTTGGGATGACGAAGTTATTACTTTGTTGAGACAGACAATTAGCATGCATGTAGAGCTTGTTGTATTTGTAGAGCTTGTTGTATTACGAAAGTCACCGAACTGTGGAATCGCATCAAAAATTTGTATATCGACCACTCCCACAAACGTCTACAACCGCGCCTACATAGTTTTGCATGTTTACAATTCTAATTTTAAACAGCCAATCGACGTTTAATTGTAATTGTTACCAAGAACCTGATTGGCTGTTCAAAATTAGAATTGTAAACATGCAAAACTATGTAGGCGCGGTCATAGATGTTTGTGGATTGGTCGATATGCAAAATTTTGATGCGATTCCACAGTTCAGTGACTTTCGTAATACTTTCATATTTGAAAATGTTGATATTTGGGGTTATGTTTTGGTTACAGTTGGGTTATTACTTTGTTGAGACAGACATTTATGCATATAAAAACAACTTTCTGTACTTTTGTGTTTGAAATATTGATATTATTTTGGGTAGCTTTCTTTGTGTTTTCTGCACAGACAATTTTCTTTGAATGTCGACCAGACCACACCCTAAAACCTGGCTGGCTAACTGGAATTGCATAATCATCCATATGTGGCCTTGTGTAGTTCAATCTTAGCCAGGCTTGGCTTCTGGCAACAGATTATCCCAGAGCCTTGCGTTCCTTCCCGAGGATCGCAGGGTCGGGGAATGAGATTGCTTACCGGACAGAGGCAAGATCACGAATAATATATATATATATATATATATAATAATTTGAGATTCAAACACACTCATGCAAATGGTCAAATTTAATCAACATGTATAGCAGAACATACCTATATATAAAAATAATAATTGTACTAACATGCAAATTTATATAACAAAGATCATCATATATACAACTAAGAAAGTTGCTGAATAGTTGTACATGCGATTCATTTGTATTGAATACAACAATTTATTAAATGCAAACTTAATGCAACAATCGAATGTGCAAAACAATGCAAACTTAATGCAACAATCGAATGTGCAAACGGTCTTCATATTAATACGTCTGTGTGTTCAAATAAAATAGAAACACTAGGAATGAATTATGTTAGTATTTTGCATGAAAAAGGACAGCCAGTTGATCAATGACTACAATATGATGGAATAAATATCGCTTCTGGACTTGGGCCCTTGGTTTGGGTATAAAATATTGTTTACATCATGTCATCATTCAGATCAGTATAAAAAATAAATAAATAATGTGTGATGTATATCGTTTCTGGACTTGGCCCTTAGGTATAACTGAATTGTTTAATTCAGATCAGCAGAAAAGTTTGTATGAAAGAAGATCGCTCTGGTGTATAAAATATCACTAGCAGAAGCAACTGGTGTATAAAATATCACTAGCAGAAGTAAATAGAAAAGTAATTAGTCATACTAACCTGATCGATTTTAATCCGTATTTAGTTTGCAAATTGTAATTATGTAATGTTCGAACACATGTCGTTTCAAGTGTGAACCGAGCCTCACTTCACAAACTTCTCTTGCGCAATGTCCCCCCGTAATACGACATCTTACCGGACAAACAGAGCCCAGATCGAGATTGACTATACATAACTCCGCGAAAAAGACTGGGGCGAGTAAAAACGGGAAGCACGTCAAGAATAGGGTGCTGCCTGCGGCAGCAATAATTTAATAAGCGCCGCTCCCGATTAAGCGCCGCACCTGTCTAACTATAGTGCGGCGCTTAATCGGGGTAATTGACGTTTACCGCAATCGGCTAGCGCGGCGTTAACTTGATAGGATACACAAATAATCGCACTAAATAAGCCGTTTCAGTTTTGCTGTTTGACGTTAGTAGAGGCGTTCATGCAATAAAAATTTTTGGGGTGAACCTTTAGTCGAAAATTATTTAATAAGCGCCGCTCCCGGTTTTAATGCCGCTCCCGATTAAGCGCTGCACTCAGGATCAGAAAAATTTAATAAGCGCCGCGGCGCTAAAACGAGCATTTACGGTATTGCTCTTTCCCAACCCACATTCATCAACATTAAGCTTGTCGTTTTGGCGTATTTTAATGCCACATCTCCTTCCAACAAAAACTTCATCTATTCTTATACTGCAGTAAGTAGGCTTAGCCTGACACCAATTCATGATGCAAAAAAAACTGGAAAGAAAGATGACCAAGTGCACTTTTAATGCTGTCTAAACCTATCACAAATTAGTCAAATCATCGTTTCGTCCGCCTTCGTTTTCACCATAGTCCCTTACTTAAAATGATTCTGAAAGTCCTGCTTTTGCATCTCGCCACAATGACAAATACACTAGCTCTAATGCGTACACAATATACTTACACCAGCAGAAATATATTAACGCATTCAAACTTTTCAGCGCGAACTGCCGCACAGACTTAAATCAACGTTTATTACGTTGTGCAATTACCAACTTCAAAACCAGGTTCGATGATTAGCATAATGATCGGCCTCATACCACAATTAATCAACGTTGGCTATTTTCGTACAAAATTTGTCACAAAATAGCCAACCTCAATTATTTAAGCTATTTGGTGCAAAACACACCAGCAATAACCATATGTGACAGTATAGACTACACTACAGTCAATTAACCAACGTTGGTTATTTTTGTACAAAATTTGTCACGAAATAACCACCCTCAATTATTTAAGCAATTTGGTGCAGAACACACCAGCAATAACCATATGTGACAGTATAGACCATACTACAGTCAATAAACCGACGTTGGTTATTTTTGTACAAAATTTGTCACGAAATAACCAACCTCGATTATTTAAGCTACTTGGTGCAGAACACACTAGCAATAACCATATGTGACAGTATAGACAACACTACAGTCAATATAACCACATTTGTCGTGATAAACAACACTGGAGTGAAATATACGGTGGCCCATTAGGGACACGCTTCTTCCGTAGAAAAAAATACTCGCTCCGTAGAACATAGCATGTTTTCCGTACAAATGCAGTGTTGTTCCGTGTAAGTGTAGTATAATTCCGTAGAAATGTAGTATTTTTCTGTAGAAACGCAGTGTTTTTCCGTAGAAATTTGTTTATTTTCCGTAGAACGTGTTTGCATTTCCGTAGAAATGGGATACTTTTCCGTAGAAAATCATCACTGCGTGCTAGAAAATCATCACTGCGCGGTAGAAAAATACAGCTCTGCAGTAGAAAGTTAAAACTAATGCGCGCGCATGTGATTGTGTTGTCGTCCCCAGACTCTCAGCTCATAACTTCTCTCGCTTTAATTCCCTTTAAAATATGGCGGCGGCTTGTGAGCAATGCTTTGCCGAGTTCGCTGGTCAAGTTCACATAAAGTTTTGTCCTTTTTGTGGCTTTCAAAAAAACGGTAAGACACCATTGCATGTTATATATAGATATATAATTGTTTTCAAAGTATTCTATGCTAAAAAATGCTTCACTTCCAGTTCCAAACCAAGAACTATTTAATACTGTCGACAAATATTAGGTTTCGTCACGCTTAACGGTAAATTGGCCGCAAAAGGACCAATCGTTGAAATATCACTGCTGCAAAGGCAAATGTTGCCAAAATTTTTTTTCTTAAACGCGGACCTTGCCGCTAAGGAGGACTCTGGAGGAGTGGGGAGGGGAGTCAAGGCCTCAGTGGTCAATTTGCCGTTAAAAAGCGTGACGAATCCTAATCTGTGTTTAACCATTTTATTTATATTCTATTTATATAACCATTCCCCATGGGACACTCCTGGTATTTGCTTAGTTGACAGTCTGTTCACAGGGGTTGGGAATTTGGCGTTGTTGAATGGGCATTGTTCTTGTCACATAGTCCCACCCCCGGATTTGATACCGTTTAAAGAAGTGACTACAGGATATTTTGCCATATTTAAGATCTCATTCAGTTTGTATTCCAATGTAACTTTGGCAAGTTTTGTGCTAAGACTATGTCATCCTCATAACACAAGTAAAATACTATTTTTGTATCAACAGAATGTCCTTTATATGGTGCAGTTATAAATACTCTTACAGTTGTGGCAACAGGAGTGTTCCTAAAAATGTCGATCAGTTCATTTCCTCTCTTTGACAAATTCCTTCAAAAGTTCCTTGACCAATTAGAATTGTATGAGTAATTTTAATTGGTCAAATTAAACAGGAAGTTAGGAACTCTCTAAGGAATTTGTTTGAAGTGAGGAAATTAATTGATCGACATTTTTAGGAACACTCCTGTTGCCACAACTGTAAGAGTATTTATAACTGCACCATATAAAGGACATTCTGTTGATACAAAAATAGTATTTTACTTGTGTTATGAGGATGACATAGTCTTAGCACAAAACTTGCCAAAGTTACATTGGAATACAAACTGAATGAGATCTTAAATATGGCAAAATATCCTGTAGTCACTTCTTTAAACGGTATCAAATCCGGGAGCGGGACTATGTGACAAGAACAATGCCCATTCAACAACGCCAAATTCCCAACCCCTGTGAACAGACTGTCAACTAAGCCTAAATTTTGGCAACATTTGCCTTTGCAGCAGTTATATTTCAACGATTGGTCCCTTAGCGGCCAATTTGCCGTTAAGCGTGACGAAACCTAATATTTGTCGACAGTATTAAATAGTTCTTGGTTTGGAACTGGAAGTGAAGCATTTTTTAGCATAGAGTACTTTGAAAACAATTATATATCTATAATATAACATGCAATGGTGTCTTACCGTTTTCTTTGAAAGCCACAAGAAGGACAAAACTTTATGTGAACTTGACCAGCGAACTCGGCAAAGCATTGCTCACAAGCCGCCGCCATATTTTAAAGGGAATTAAAGCGAGAGAAGTTATGAGCTGAGAGCCTGGGGATGACAACACAATCACATGCGCGCGCATTAGTTTTAACTTTCTACGGCAGAGCTGTATTTTTCTACCGCGCAGTGATGATTTTCTACTGCGCAGTGATGATTTTCTACGGAAAAGTATCCCATTTCTATGGAAATGCAAATACGTTCTACGGAAAATAAACAAATTTCTACGGAAAAACACTACATTTCTACGGAATTATACTACACTTCCACGGAACAACACTGCATTTGTACGGAAAACATGCTATGTTCTACGGAGCGAGTATTTTTTTCTACGGAAGAAGCGTGTCCCTAATGGGCCACCGTAGAAATATACCAATTTAGCTATTTTAGTATACGTTGTACAAAACTGCCACGAATATAAGAGGGATAAAAAATCATCGGCCTAAGTCAGATGAGACCATGTTAAAGCAACGAGGATTTTCACATAAGAAAATGTAACTATATTGGCTATATTCCCTGGTAAAATTTGGATAATCAGTCTTTCAATTGATCACGGTTAATCAGTTTTAATCAAAATACATGCCTAAAAATGAACCTATGTGTATGAAATAGGAATCAAATATTGAGACATCAGGCCCCAATATTTCCATGTACAATAACATCGAAATCCGAGCAACCAACTCGGCTAAGTCGGCCACAATAATTAACTTCCACATCGCCCCTCATTCAGTAATGATACATCCATATTTGACCCAAACGAGACTCAATACATGCAAACAAGTCCTATATTGTCCTCTTAGTTATAAAACATCAATTTGCGCAACTATATTTCCCCCATATAACATCGATTTTTGAATAACCAACTTATTGCTGGTGTGTTCTGCACCAAATAGCTTAAATAATTGAGGTTAGCTCTTTTGTAACAAATTTTGTACGAAAATAGCCAACGTTGATTAACTGTAGTATGGTCTGTATTTTAAAGTATTAGGCCAATCATTATGCTAATCATCGAAGCTGGTTTTGAAGTTGGTAATTGCACAAGGTAATAAACGTTGATTTAAGTCTGTGCGGCAGTTCGCGCTGAAAAGTTTGAATGCGTTAATATATTTCTGCTGGTGTAAGTATATTGTGTACGCATTAGAGCTAGTGTATTTGTCATTGTGGCAAGATGCAAAAGCAGGACTTTCAGAATCATTTTAAGTAAGGGACTATGGTGAAAACGAAGGCGGACGAAACGATGATTTGACTAATTTGTGATAGGTTTAGACAATATTAAAAGTGCATTTGGTCATCTTTTTGTCTAGTTTTTTGCATGATAAAGTGGTATCAGGCTAAGCCTATTTATTGCAGTATAAAATGGATAAAGTTTTTATTGGAAGGAAATGTGGCATTGAAATACGCTATTAAAACGACAAGCTAACGACAAGATTAATGTTGATGAATGTGGGTTAGGAAAGAGCAATAATGCAGGGAATGATTTAGAGAGAGTAGCCGGTTTTAATGCTCGTAACACCCGCCCTAGCTTCGCCGGCTGCTGGCGTATTTTGAAAACCCCGCGGAGGGCTGCTGTTATTAATATTACATCAAGACAGACAAGATTTATTCGTAATTTTTGGCGGTCAATATCGACAGCGTGTTATGAAAAAGCCCAATAAAGTTGTGATATTATCTTTAGAGACTCTAAAAACATTCCGCGCCCTCTACATCTGTCGCACCACTCGCACGAGTGAAGAGCTAATGATATTTATAACACTATTATATCATCGAAGGTTTCGTGTCTTGTGCGCGGCGAAATATGCGCTTTTACAATCCAATTTCCACTGTATTTTATCCTTCAGTTTATGGACCACTTTAACAGACCACGATGTTAAGTTAGTTAATGTTGAAAGGAGAAAACCTTCATTTACATTCGCCGAAATATGCCCGCATTCGCTCCTTTGTAGACCCCTTTGTACAATCCGCCATGTTGCATATGCATTATATAATATATAGATCAGTGGCATTGTGTAGCTTAGTATCCTGGCCTTGGTTATTCTTGTTGGTTTTTGAACAAATTTTGTCTGAAATAATATCTGCAGAGGAGGTTCGTCAATATACCGTGATGCATTGCGGTTTCGCACATATTAATACAGTGAATTATGTCCGAATTTGTTATGATGAAATTTCAAACTTTTGTCGCAAGAAAACTTTGATTTCACGATATATTAATTTCTTCGTTGCTCAAGTCCACATTGAAAGAACGTTTGGTGTTCATTTTCGGCCTGCATCTTGCGTAGAATGGGTCATACTAATTACCGTCAAAAACCGTCAAAAGCCGTCAAAGACCGTCAAAAGCCGTCAAAAATCGTCAAGAAGCCGTCAAAAACCGTCAAGAAGCCGTCAAAAAGTCAAAAGCATTTTTAATTGGATGTTGTGTCTTTAGTATAAACCTATTAGTAGACTATTACAAATCCTGTGCTGTGATAGGCCATTACTCGCATTACTGGAAAATTCAAAACAAAAAACCCATATTTTGCAGAAGTTTCTGATGAGTTTCTTGATGATGGTTAATATGTTCTGTATATAATAATAAATAAAATTAAAACGGCAAAAAAATATGCAGTGGAAATTTTTAATAGTGAGGAAATAGCTAAATTAAATAAGATACATTATTTGAAGTTTGAAAGTTTGAAACTAAAATTAATGGCGCGCGACTTCTGGGCAAAATGAGCTCTACAAAATCGTTATATATTGTTCGTTTCGAAAATTGTTCGTAGTAGGTCTATACTAAACAATTAGTTGTCTCGACCTCGTTGTCTAATTGTTAGTGCAAGTCTAGAAAAACCACAGCAATGTTAACTATGTGGAATATTTTTATTGCATCGAATAAGCACAGAACTTGTTCTTATTTGAATTTACCAAATAAAAATCTACATTTCCAAAAAGGCATTTCTAACAGTTTGCTATTATTAAAAAGATACAAATTGAAGTTTTTGGAAGAACGCTTCTTGCGAAGAAATCTTTTTACCAGGCTAAACAGGAGTTTGTTGTGTTTCCATGCGGTAACTCAACAGAACAGAACTGAACTGGTTTGTCCCGCCCCATTCCCTTTCCACCTATATTTTTCAAATGTAATTCTAAAATGTACCTTGACTTAATACAAACTTATGCCTGGAAACACAACATTCCTGTTTACTGACCTGCCATATTATAATGTACAAACTTACGTTTATTAAACAATTAGACAAAACTACACACATCACAGTAGTGTTCGTCACTCTCTAATCTGTCTTTTTGCGCTTTTGAGTTCTGGTCCTTTCAGTGCGAACACGTTTCCGTTGTCCTGGTTTTCTAGCAATTGATGTGGTTTTAGGAATTTTAAGTTCACCATCAGTTGAAATGATAACGTTGTCCTTTTTAGCATTTGACACTGAAATGAATCTTTGAAGGTGTCTAGATTTCTCGTCTTCACTTTTTTGACACCATGCTGCATTTGATAACACGAATGACTTCAGCTTTGGTACAACTTGATAGTTTCCGTGTACGTGGATGCAAGTCTCATATCAGTATATTGTAGCTTAGAATCACAATTGAGTACATTTTTTCAATTAGGTCAGGCAGCTTAAGAACTTTCCAATTGGTGGAAAGTTTCAGAATGTTGTTCAACGACTCGCAATTGTTGTTTGTCCAATTAATAGGTATGAAACTGGCCGAAAGTTTGGGCTTAAAAATGTACTCTCTCACATGTGGAACAAGGGAATTTTCAAATAGTCCACGAAATTTGGAGCAGCATCTAACACTGTGTTTGACAACGACAGAACCTTCAATTCAAATTCTACAAGATCTTTTGCATTTATCAGTCCCAAAGATCAAAGAAACTATGTCTTTCTTTACCTTGTCGGGAACGCCCACCTTATGTTGTAGGTAGCGTCTGACATTCTCTTCCAGATGGCGCTGGCAAAGTAGCTTTGCTGAACTGCCTTCATTATTGCCTTTTCTTCGTCAGATCCGATCACTATGTCACAGAATCCCATCTCAGTATTGATATTTGCATCAAATTTTGTTCTTAAATGACTAAAAAAGCGTTGATAAGATACGCACGAGCCATCCCACTGTAAAAATAGCGGTCCCAGCATTATTGGAGGACTTTGAGTTGAACGTCTTAATAAGTGAGTGTTTTTAAAGACGGTCAATGTAACAAAGCAAGCCCCGAGATTGAATGTTCTGTCCACACCAAGGATAGACTTGTCTCTGTTTGTTACACAAAAGTTTTTGACATCTTTCACCTGATCCTCCGTGTATAAGATGACCATTGGCGGTTTACCCTTTGTTTGAATTATCTCCTGAATAAACGGATGATCGTTCATCTTGTTTATTATCGTTTGGACATCATCAGCATTATTCTTCCTGTTCTCAGCAGGGACTCTTTGTTTGCGTGCATTTGCTTGCTTAATGTTCTGGACTTGTTTCAAGTTACGTGGAGCATCAACGGAGTCTTCAAGTACCATATCACAGTAAATGTTTCGTGGAGGGGCGTTCGTGATTCTATCAGTAATTTTCTTTTTTGTACTTTCGCTGGTTCTCAGTTCTTACTTTTGTACTTCCGCTACCCTTTTTACTGTTTCCGTGCATGCTAGTCTTTGAAGGAAATAGACCAAGGTACTCTGCAACCGCTTTCCCATGACAAGCAATATCCATTTGTGACGACATCTTTTCGGTCCAAGTTATTCGTTTTTTATAATCCGATTTTCGTTTTAGCGAGGTATAAAATCGTTTCAGTATCATCACTTCTTCATCAAGTGGTTGTGGTTCCAGAGGTACCCAGTCTTTCAGCTTTTGGTACAGTATTTCCCATCCCTCATTTCAATAGCTTTGGTTTGTGTTAATTCAGGGACCAATCACAGGCTTTGTTTACAAACTGCTTGTGAATTCATTATGAACTTTGGAACTTTACAACGAACTTGCGAAGTTCGGAATATTTTTGGCAAAAGTTATATGAAATCGACTGTAATCATTTACAACTTTTTGTACTTCACAAGAAGAAATTATTTCGTTTCGCAGGTTTTAATGACTGTAACTTGCAAAATGAAGTTTTTTTGCACAGTGTTTTTTAATAATAATAATTTCCCGCCATTTCGTATACACGGCGTGTATCAAACTGCTTGTCAGCGTTTATCATTGTGAAGTTATTTTATGTTAATCCACGTTAAAACTACCCCACGTAAGTTAACTGCGTGATTAGTTAACTGACAGTAAATAAAGCATATGTAATACAATATATGAACTATTTTATGTCTGTGTACTACATTATTGTTTTTAAAAATATTCAAAATTGAGATTGATATTCATGAGGTAGTTGCATTCATGATAAATACATTCTAACAAGTATTTAATTTCCTGACAACATGCATGGACTATTGCAAGCCAGCCAAGCCACCTGAGATTGGTTTACGATCATTACTGCTATGCAGATGAATGTGTTGGAAATAGATTTTATAGACACTCAAACATTGCTGCTTATATAAAGTACTGATTAGTCAATACGGACGCTAATATTGCAGGCGCATGTATACGTTCACGTTACGTTTTGTTCTGTCGTTTTAAACAATAAATTTATATTATTTCTGCTGTATTTTGGCCGGTATTTCTTCTTAAAATCAACAGAATGAACATCTAAAGTTACTGAACTTGACAGACTCACCCCAAGCCAAAATGGACATACATTATTTTTAAAGATGAAATCTCATCCCTCATAATTATACAACATAAACTTTTAAATATATATATACAATAAAACAGGTGGGTTTTAACAAATTGCTACCAAACAGATGGCCAAAGTATCTGAGTTAGCCACCATATGCTGCACTGTTGCACTTAATGAATACACCTATAAAGACAACCATCAACAATATTAAGGCTACTGCAGTGTATTTAATTATTCATCGATTAGGTTAGAAATCAAAGCACAACATGCTAATTGTAATTAAAATCTTAAAATTATATGGACACAAATACATAATTTTTAAACTAATAGTTTATTTTTAAATGACTTAAGGTTTAGTATCTTTGAGATGGACTAATATATAAGGTTGAGGGTATTGGACAATAATCTAAGGAGTTGTGGATATGAATGTTTTTACCTTAAAGCAAAACAAATTTGTTGCTAGAGGGCCAATTTTCATGTAAACATCCCTATAGCACCAGAGTGCATTCTATGTGCAGGGGCGGACAGGCCAGTCGGGCTCACTGGGAGAAGCCCAGTGCGCCCCTACTTGTAATGCTCCTTTGAGCCCCTTGAAATGGGCTTTTACATATGACTCAAAAAGTACAGGGCCCCCCTCTAGCCCAGGTCGCCCAGGCCCATCTGAGGTAGCCAGTCCGCCCCTGTCTATGTGAACTGCTCGGTGAAGTTTGATATGCCGATTTTCTTACACAGATATATCTCATTTTTTCAGCTTTCATTCTCAAAGTTACATAATGGCTGGTTTCAGACAGAGTGTGGATATATCTCTACTAGGTACCAGACTGGATTTCATGTATGATTCGCCGGAGAAATCCGGCGTGGAGTTCTCGTCGTCTTCGGAGTATTGGCGCAACTTCACTATATATCACTGTGTGCGTTGGCGCATCAGTTATTCAGTGACTTGGCGTGCGCCGTGTTGAGTATTCGTGTAAAAAAATAAAAACTGTTGCCTTTTGTTGGCTAAATAAAAATATTTTAAACAGATATTCGATATCGTAGATCACTATTTCTGTGTCTGTGATTCGACTGATCGTGGGTGTGAGATAAATAAATTACATGAAGTGTTAATATTGAGGCAAAGTTAGTATGACTATAGGTAAGGTAAAACTTTATTTAGACACGCTAACCCCTTCAATAATTATTGATTTCCAAGGGGGGCGTGATAAAATTTAAAATTACATATATACAAAGTTGAATAATATAATACAAAAATAGTAGATAGTATAACAGGCTAGTTGCATGCACGTGAAAGCGAGTTGAAACTTACTAAGCTCTCCGCATTTCTAACTTCAGTTGGTAGATTATTCCACAATTTAGCACCGTTGAAACCAAAACTTTTTTTTAAATATTCCGTTTTAGGAAAAGGAAGATTTAGCTTCTTGTCAGAATTTCGTAAATTGTAATCATGAGGTCTGACAACTGAAGCAATGGAAAATATTTCAGTAAGCGCTGTAGGAGCAAAACCATGAATTATTTTATAAATGAGTCTGGCTTTAGATTCTAATCTTCGTTCTTTAAGTGTTTTTCCAACCGAGCGCGGTCAAAGCAGCCTCTGACCTAGACTTGCTCCAAGTCTGTCTCTTGCGAAAATGCGGGCGGAAGGAAATTAAGGCGGACGGCGGGCGGGCGGGACGCGATAAAATTGGAAGAGGAGAGACAGACTTGTTTCCCTTGCAGCGCGCCAAATTTACCGGTTGATTTTTCAACCGGTAGGCGGGGCCAGTAGCCTACTGCTCATTCGGAATTAATTAAATAAAAGCTGTCATCAATCATCATCTGTAGGCTGTAGCCTCTGGGCTGTAGCTTCGGAAGTGAGAGAAATAATCACAGCTTGTGGCGATTAATAACTGAGACTGACAATGCGATCTATAAAGGATGCTCTACGGTATGGAGTTATTTAACTTTAATTTATGAGACTTATGACTCACTGCTTTAGATTCATTTTTCAATTTACAGTTTACTCACTTGTTTCCTTTTATAAAACTATACTTTAGTTATACTTGTTTCGTTTTATAGAACTATGGACTTTGCCGAGACTTCTCGCGTAGCGGGACGAATATTCCCTTGTTTAATTCCCATGGAACATAATGTCTATGAGATGTTGATGTGGTTCTATAATTAGCACTGCAGAACATGTACATTTCATGCACAGAATTACTGTAACACGACTATTTTAACGATTTTGTTGTTTTTCTTGATTTTTTTTGTGATAAAAAGCATTGGTTTAGCAACATATTTGTTGCTTGTTTGTAAGACAAACACGTAAAACTATGTAAAAAGCATCAAATTAAGCGGCAAAATCGGAAATTTGGTTTCTCTATTTCATCCCTGTATTCTGTAAGCCGGCTGGCGTTTTTATATGATCGAAATATATTCATCCCGCCTATACCTATGGTCTCGGCTCACTACTTGGGTGAGATCTCGCCAAGCGGCCAGCTCGCTTTCTCATATGAACGCGATGTATTTTTTATACTGAAAAGTACTTGGAGGCGAGATCATAAGCAGGCGAGATCATAAGCAGGCGAGATCATAAGCAGTCTCGGTAAGCGGGATTATATGAACATGCAGGCCCTAGGTTTGTTGACCTTAATAGTATGTAACTATAAGTCCTAAATCTGTTTGGAATTCATGTAAAAGCTCTAAATTTAAACAAGCTTTTGTTTTTTTGGATGCTGTACTAAATAATTTTCTTCTCACGTCGGCTTTCACGACAACGGTACAACACAGAACGCAAGTTTTATTCTTTGAATTTGGCGATATATCTACACGAGTACGTGTAAGCTTTCGTTGGAGTGATATTACTATTATTCTCTTGCATAACCACACATCATTTGCGGCGGTTGACATGCAGATTTGGAAGTTAAAGAGTTGAAGTATTTATAGAGTGTGAACAATGTGTGAACCTAGGTGTCGAACAGATTAAAGCACCGCAATGCACAAACTTGTCAATCAACTTTCCCGCCGAATTTATAATCTGATTCAAATTCCTGCAAGGGAAACAAGTCTGTCTCTCCTCTCCCAATTTTCTCGCCGCCCGTCTCCCGCCCGCATTTTCGCGCGCCCTAATATGCTCCCCCTATAAGAGACAGACTTGGAGCAAGTCTACCTCTGACCGACCGTGCTCGTTTGGATAACCCATAATTATTCTTGCTGCTCTGTTTTGAAGACTCTGCAATTTATCAGATAAGATATTGCCAATCGCCGGATCCCACACTTCACAACAATAATCAAAATATGATTGAACCAAAGCGTTGTAGACAGAGATAAGAATATCTCTGCATGCAAACGGTTTAAGCCTAGAGATCGCTCCGATGCCACTAGAAATTTTCTTAATCAATTTCTCAATATAACAATCCCACGAGAGAAACTGGTCAATATGAACTCCAAGAGATTCAGTCACTGTCACTCGGTTCAAAAGTTTACCACCGACAGAAATACAAGGATTGTCAATAAGATTATTGATGTTGTGCCTGGATCCTATTAGCATATATTCCGTTTTACTAAGATTCAGACAGAGCTTATTTGCCATAAGCCAATCGTTTACATTATTAAAATCATGATTCATGGCAGACGAGATTTCGTGTGTTGATTTGCCGCACACAGTGAGTGTAGTGTCATCTGCAAACATCCTAGGCGTGCAGTAGTTTAGACAATTTGGCAGATCATTTATGCACACTAAAAAGAATAGTGGCCCCAAAATCGATTTGGAATTTGATAAAGCACCATCTACAACGCACTTTTGTGACCGATTAGTTAAGTATGACTCAAGTAATTTTAATGAGTGTTGTTCTACTCCACACATACTCAATTTTTCAATCAAAATCTTATGATCAATGGTATCCAAAGCTTTTTTAAGGTCTAAAAAGGCAACAATATTAAGTAAACCTTTATCCATATTTGAATACCATTGATTAGTGCTATCAAGCAGAGCCGTCGTTGTAGAATGATACCGTCTGAAACCAAATTGGTATTTCGACAGTAAGTTAGCATTGTGTAAGTAGCCATGTAACTGCTCATAAAGTAAACTTTCAAAGACCTTGCTGATAGCTGGAAGGATAGAGATTGGTCGATAGTTGTCTAACATGTTTTTAGGACCTTTCTTATGAAGTGGAATGATCTTGGCTACCTTCCAATCTCGAGGAAAAACTCCGTTTTGGATTGCATAATTAAATAATTTAGTCATAGATGGTGCTATAATGGCTGTAGATATTTTGGAATTTTATCAATTCCGGTTGCTTTAGAGGAGGATAAAGCAAGAAATGAATGTAAAACTTTATCCACAGATACTGTGTCAAACTCAAAAGTCGTGGTTGATTTACTTATATACGAACTAAAGTGAGTATTTCCAGAATCAACGGAATTTGCAATTTTGTGTCCAATGATAGAAAAATACTCATTAAACGTCTCAGCAATTTCATTTGAACCAGAGATGATATTGTCATTAAGTCTTATGTTAGATATTGAGGATTTATTTTTGCCTCGCCCAAGGATTCGGTTTATGGTTTGCCAGCTTTCTTTCGGATTATGTTTATGTTTGTAAAGCAAATTACTATAATATGATTGCTTATCCTTTTGTAGGGTGCTTGAAACAACGTTTCTAGCCGTCTTATATGCATTCCAATCTGAAACGGATTTGGATTTTATTGCCTTGAATTTAAGTTTATCCCTTTCGAACATTAATTTTCTAGAATTTTTGTTCAACCAGGGGATATTGCTTCTCGTTCTTATTCTTTTCAACCTAAGAGGAGCATGTACATCGAGAACTGATAGAAATAAAGTTTTCCACAAACAGCACTTAGAGTCCACGTCATCCTCACTATCTAAAAGTTCCCAAGGTTGAGATAGAAGATCGTCATTAAATCTGGTGGGATTAAAATGTTTAAAATTTCTAATTTCAACAGTCTGATGGGATCCCATCTTTTTTTGCATGTTAATTTTGCGAACAACAAATATTAAATTGTGATCGCTGATTCCGATTGGAAATACATCCGAATGAATTATTTTCTCAGGCAGTGAGGAGATACAGACATCCAATAAAGTGCTTGTAGTTTGTGTTATACGAGTAGGTCAACAATTAATTGGGATAGGTATTCAAAAAGTCATTTAGCTTTTAAATTGCCGAGTTTGACGGATCTAACATATTGCAATTCAAATCACCAACCACAATAATTTCTTTACCTTCACTATCAAGTAGATCAATAAAATATTCTATCATGGAAAAATACTGAGAGTTTGCACTAGGAGATCTATGCAAACTAGCAATAATAAATGGTTGACTGTTTGGTTTATGAATTTCTACACAGACTGCTTCAAGAGTCGCAGGAATTGAATCAATTCGATTAAGATAGTTTATATTACTTCTAATATATAGGCAAACATCTCCACCTTGCCTATTCCGATCAGTACGAATGAGATCATAATTATGAACAGACATTGAATCATCAGTAAAGGTATCGTCAAGCCTAGTCTCATTCAAAGCAAGAATATCAAGATCATGCTTAGCTAATAGAATTCTAATCTCATCAATATATTTCGGTAAGCTAACAATATTTAGCATGGCTACTTTAAAGCCACGAATTTTAGGAAAGCCAGACTCAAGTATACTTGATTGATTGCAACTAGCCCGGATCGGATTTCATATATTATTAGAAAAATTACTACTAAGATAACCCGATCCTTTTCGATTTAAGTGTAGACCTCTCTGATTTAAACAGCTTTCATCAAGATTTGCATTGTTAATAAAGTGCCAGTTATTAGCCACACAGGTTGACTGTAATAATTTGTTTACAGACTTAATCTTTGTTGTTAAATTTCGGTCCTTTCTAACTATTAAACCAGAGATAGTCACTTTGGTATTAGGTGACTTCTTGGTTATCATTGTAGCTAAATTAGAAATACCTGCAGCAAGAACATCAGGCGAATCTTTGTCTTTGATATTGTTCGTGCCAATATGGAGAATTATTTTATCGGGAGATCTTCGTATAATAGTCAGTCATGTCATCAATTGTAGCACAAGAAAACGATTTAACAGCAACGCTGACTTCTGTATTCGACATTTCCCAACCATGCACGTGTTGAATCATTGAATCACCCGCAATGATAACAGATTTTCTATCCTTTTTGTTGTGCGACTCATACTCATGTGATTTCTGAGCTCGAAAACCATGTCTCATGTTCCTTTGTCTTCGATCATCCGTTCTCGGTCTATCATCGACTGATCTTATTGATTTCGGTAATTTCTTCTCTTTCTGTCTTCTATTTGAGTTATTTTCTTCAATGTCCGAGTCAATGTTAGAAACGGGGGCCTCTTCATTTTGAGACTCTTCGACTTCCAAATACGTTATATTTATTTGCTTCAAAAATAATTTTTAATGTAGGCTGACTCAATCCAGTTTGATCGCCGTTATTTTCCTTGCATCGGCCTTTCGTTGTAGACCAGTTTTCTTGAATTGGCTCGTTAGTTGGGTTGCGTTTGATATCGTCTTGCAGGATACGAATTGCACAAACCAAACTTGCTATTTCATCCTTGGCTATCTTGGCTTTGTTATTCAAATCAGATTGGATATAAGCAAGATTGGTGATGCGTTTAGTTAACTCATTGTTCTCGGCTATTAACTTCTCATTTGCTTGTCTCAAATGTTTTAATTCTTCATCGTTGTCTAACTTCAGTTGGCGGTTTTCCTCTTGCAATCTATCAATCCCTCCTTTCTTCTGCTCATTCAAACCTATTCATCTTTGCTTTTAAGGCATTGACAGTGCTAATCATTGGGCGTATATTTAAAAAACGTCTTGAAAACGTCTTCATTTTTGTCTTCATAAATAATGCAATGCTTTGGACCATTGAACTGGTAGTTTGACACTTTGTGTGGGAATTATATCGTATTTGTTGTTTGTGACGATTGTCCAGGTACGTGGTTTTGAATAATTCATAATTAAATTGTCAAGTTGAAATTCTCGAAGCAATTCATGGCCATGAGATTATGAGAAAAGTAAGTCGTTATTTAATAATCGTACGTATAAAAATCCGGTATCCTATAATAAATATACTGCTCAAAAAATTGAAAAAATATATATATATAAATTTTGGTTTTGAAATAATGATGTATAAATTGGGAAGGTGGTTATAAGTGGTAACAAGGAAAACCTTGTTTTTCGAAAAAATTATCAATGTCTCTTAAATAAAGCGCTTATAGATTAAGTTTGTTTAGTTTAAAAATCAGACAAAGAACGCAAAATATGACTGTTTTAATAATGCTTTGTTTATTATAGTATTTATAATCAATTACAGTATTTATGTACTTCATGATCACATATTGCGAGAAGAGGAAATAAATACCACAAACTGTTTCACTTTAATAAGAGTTGAAATTGTAGGACTAAGAATAATGCTGACATTGTTTTTTTAGCTTTTACTTTTTGGTGATGCTGCCCTGATGGACATAGCCATAGATGATGTAAGTAAATGTCATGTTTGTAATGGAGGTGTGGGAGATGCCCATCAGTGTGTGAAATGCCACAATTTCATTCACATATTTTGTGGGATTGGACAAGGCGAAGAAGGGTATGGACAGCAGGCTATTTGCAAAAAATGTAACGGTAAATATAGATGGTTACTTCCGTCTACATTTGTAGATCAAAAATTGTTTAATTACAGTATACTAAATGTTATCAAATATGTGCATTTATATCCTGTAAGCACAGTTAATAAACCTGTTGAAACATCTGTAATTACGTCAACTACGACCCATAAGCGACACATATCGAAATCACATACAGCTTATCGCAAGGGCACACCCCTGCAAAAGTAAAGAAGATGACTAACACAAAAACAGAACAACAGCAAAAGTTCTTTTGCATTGATTGTCTCGAAGCATCTCTTCAAGGAAAAAATGACGAAAGATATGCACAAGTTTGCAGGCTAGACAGCACTAGTATTAAACGCTATAAATCAAGGTGGTCTTGCCAATTTGTCCCTTCAAATTCAGTTGAGGTACAAGCATTAAGAAAAAAATATGCTAAGCCGAAAACTGTCCAATCTAGTGTCAAGGTGTTAAAGCAAACAGCACCCAGGCTTCCAGCTCGGTACATGTAGGATTGCAGTCTTCAGTTACCAACGAAACAGGGCAGCTCGAGCATACAAAGGAGAAGGTCAACGAACAACATCACACCGAGGGTGGGCGAAAAACAGAAGTGCATGTCCAGCCCATTGATATCCATGATCCTGATCCAGTTGGCGGTTCATCCTCTACAATGGTAAAAATGCAATCCACGTTACTCCAGTTTGGAACGCCGCAGCACTCAGATAATGCTGGGACCAAGGACAAGGTCACCTTGCAAAACGTTATGGAAGCCATCGAAAACCTAACTTTGAAAGTTAACGATGTAGCAAAGAAGCATCCCACTGTTACACAGTTCGCCTGCCAAGACAGTGACACTTCTAAAGCTATTCTTCGCCTTAAATCTTAGTTGTTTTAGCCAAATAAATCTGAGATATATGGTGTAGGTATGTTCTTATGCATTCTATAAGCTTCAAATTAATGTTTAAATGCAATATTCCGTTCACTAAAACTGATAAATTAGTTTTTGAAATGAAATCAGATGAAAAAATACAAATTCTCTCGTGTGAAACGATTTCGCTTTCCTTTTAAGTTGGAACTTTTTGATAACATAAAATATAGGATAGTTTAATTGGAAAAAAATGAAAATCTATGTAAATAAAACAACATTTTTACGGCTATATTAAAATACAATTACAACGCGCCCGCTCATTCAAGGTCATAATCCGACATGGTATCACCGTAAGAATTCATGCATCGAGCACTCGTGCCTGATCGGAATCGGGTCGAAAGTGCATAAGAGAGCGATGGATTAATATAAAAGAAATATGCAGGTAGAGCAGCAGAGATCAGCAGCAGCAATGAACATCTTTCGTTCAGTAATCCCTGAGCCAACGGCGCGAAGCGCCGTTCCGGGCGATAGCCCGGGGCGAGGGTACTAATTCCGCTCGGCTATTTATTACACCCGGGAAAAAAGGAAAGCTGTGGGAAATCTAAAGTCCATCAAGTTTTGCGGGCGCATGGCTATGTTTCATCTCACTGATCTTTGTTAGGAGTGGAATGAGCGAATTATAAAAAAAGATGCGTAAATCATATCAGTAAGTCTGAATTAGTCGCTTTTTGCGACTTCAGGAAAAGCGGCGGAACAAATTTATCGTTTATACTTTATACTTTATAAGAAAGGATAAATAGAGCAAGATGGTCGAAAAAATATGGCAAGTTTCTTATAATTGTATTTTAATATAGCCGTAAAAATGTTGTTTTATTTACATAGGTTTTCATTTTTTTCCAATTAAACTATCCTATATTTTATGTTATCAAAAAGTTCCAACTTAAAAGGAAAGCGAAATCGTTTCACACGAGAGAATTTGTATTTTTTCATCTGATTTAATTTCAAAAACTAATTTATCAGTTTTAGTGAACGGAAGATTGCATTTAAACATTAATTTGAAGCTTATAGAATGCATAAGAACATACCTACACCATATATCTCAGATTTATTTGGCTAAAACAACTAATATTTTATTTATTTTTGTAGTTTTTGTACTGTTTTGTACTCCAGAAAAGAAATTTATATTATTAATCGTGTTGCCATGGCTACTGTGCTTCGGTTAGATAAAGTGGTGAACTCCCTCAAGCCGGGCAGTCAGTATAATGAAGTGAAACTTCTACCAGGCTGGGTAATTACAAGTGTTCAAGGCACAGGTGCAGACAGAACTTATACTTGGATAGTGAGAGATGAAGAAGATGTAGAGAGAGATCATGTGCAATTTGCCGAGGATTTGATGTTAGCAATGGAGGACAGGATACTTCCAATCCGTTTTTATCAGTATTAGAGGTCTTTGATGCTAAGTCCCTGGTAAGTCTACAATGCGGACGAAAGGTTGACGAGGAAATTCAGTTTCAAATCTCCGACGGTGAATATGACTGTTATGGTGTCGACAGTAGCGTAGCCAGCCCGCCGATTTAGTCCCGCTATGCAAATTTGTTCGTGTTCATTGACGGTGAAAACAATTAATTTCTAAAGAAATGAATAATGATAATCTTTTGAAATTTGCATAGCGGGACCAAATCGGCGGGCGGGCTACGCCACTGGGTGTCGAGCAGTGCAAGGAGGTAAAATTCTACTACATTCGACATTTTGTTTGGTAATTTCAAAATATTATATACCTTTCAGTATTAATATAGGCCTCTGATTTTTAGTTTAATTTTGCCTTTAAGGTTATGAATGTCATTTCCAAGGTGCAGCATATTAAGGACTCAGGTACATGCGTTATCTGAAAGAAGCAGTGTCAGCAGGAGTTTGGAAAGGCTTTTGGCGAAGGGGGGACCAATCGAATGACACACTCGTTCGACGAACGAAGCTGAGTTGGTGCTTGCCTTCAAGGGTCATAGAGGGAATGAATTCTTTTCGGAAAGGGCGAAATATTATAATGTTTCCAAGGTCGTGGATCGTGTTGATTCAGAAACTGGTCGCTGCCATTTCTTAGCAAAGAAATGACTAATGCTAACTTTTGTTAGTGACTTTTGCCTTGTGCTCATTTTGTTCCGTTTTTTCCCAATTTACATTATTGTTAACATTATATTATATTACATATGTAAATAAAATCTTTATATTGATTAAATTTCTTTTCCGAGTTCCGCTGCCATTCCATTTTGGCGTCATTTTTGGCCAAAAACAAATTCAACAAACGACGTTGGCGCATGGTTGAAATGATTTGGCGTATCTCCGGCGTGACATAAACATGGAATCCACCCTGGACCAGGTAGAGTAAAAACTGATTGACATAGAGCACACAAAAGACAAGACAGACCCACACTATTTCTCATTGTCAAACATGACTTAGTCATGACAGTTACAACCAAATGGAAACCAGGCCTAAAATGCAAACTGTCTATGGCACTGTAAAATGATAACAAAGCTTCAAAACTTTATATAATTCAAGGTTAGCTAAATTAGGTAATGCTAGGTTAGTATTATAATAATTTTCAGACAAGGAATGTTCTATCCCATAAACTTGACTTTTACCACTCCAGTAGTGCTTTGTCTACAATATAAAGAAGAGAAAAACATCTCAGTTGATACCCTTAGGTTAAAATTACTAACTACTTCAAACTCAAAGAGTTGTTTACTTAGTATGTAATACGATTGACATTGTGCATACTCTAATAAAGACATTATAAAATTTCGAAATGATTTTCTCTACACTATTAATGGGTAATTCATATAAATTTGGGCTTAGAAACACAAAGTTTGTGTCCTTAGGGTTTTTGAACAAATCACTTTCGAAGCAGAGCGCTCTAATTGCATACTAATTAGCAGCATGAATATCACAAAATATCCCATTTTCAAAATGCGATCCTTCGTTGGTTTGTGGAGTCTTTTTTGATTTCTTGGTATCAATTGAAAGAGAAACTATTCATGAATACAGTGATTTTTACGCCTTGAGTAGTAACCCGAAAATTAGGTCAATACATAATATATTATGTAAATTAATATAACTAAAGCACATCGTAAAAAGAAAACAAACTCAAAACCGTGAAATATGATGCACATACTACAATAATTTCAACATGTACCTTTAAAAATATCTGATTTTCAAAGAGAAAATACTAAGTAGAAATCAGCAATTTTCTCGCCGCTCCTGCCAAAAATCTTGATTTCGAAAAAAACTCCAGCGCAATGCATTGTGGTATACTGACGATTCCTCCTCTGGTATTTCCCCTTCCAAGTTTTAATTTACACGTAGCCAACGTCAAATACAAGGTGTTTTGTATAATTATTTTAAAGATTTAAGAAATTAACCATTCTCGTTCCCAGAGGCCGTCTTACGCGCGGTCGCCAAAATCAATCAGCTCAAAAATCAGCTCAGTTATGCAGTTCAGATACGGTGTTATGCAGTTCATGTTTGTCATCATTATCAGGGGCGTACCGAGCGGGGGGTGTGGAGGGTGCGACACCCCCAGTTTTTACGAAAACTGTCGGTAAATTGATCTTCGTCGGTTAAAACGTAGAATTTGAAAGTAACTTTGTCGGTAAATTTCAAAAACGGTAAAAATCTTCAATTCTAAGGTGTAAAAACCTCAAAATTTTTATTAAGAATCCTCTCAGGAAACACGGAAAACGCACTTCGATTCTGAGGTTTCAAAAATGAAAAATTCTCCTGGGGGAGCATGCCCTATGTCCCGACGCCCCTATGTCCCTCCCTCCAATAGCAATTTGCTGCGAGGCAGACTAATAAGGTGTGCTCTAGTTGAGGCTTAGCAACTAACATCGCCTTTTTTTGCCTTGCGTCGTCGGTAAATTTTGCCATGAGCACCCCCCCCCCTCCCCCAGTTGAAACCTTCTGGGTACGCCACTGTCTCAAACTACTGTATTTCTACAAATGCAAAGTCAATTTTACTTGAATTTTTACAATTCCTAGGTGTATTGTTTAGTATATAAGCGAATCATTATTTATATTATACACTGGGCTTATTTATTTTCAGCTAAACTTTGTTTATGAGGTTTTAATATACTTATATTCGTGCCATGTCTTCGAGCATGCGCTGTGTTTAAGGTGGTCTTATACAAAATTTTAAAAGAAAATCCTATTTAGAAATTAGCCATATTATGCATCATTAATGGTCCCTTTTTCGTTTTCTGGTGTTAATTTTTGTATTTGTTTGGCGTAAAATGGATAAATAGGGGAAAATAGCAGGTTGTTTGAAATTTTGTCCCGTAGCAACCACCATAGCAACGACATGTTATTGGAAAATCGTGAGCATTAGAGCATTTACGAAAAAGTTTTTTCCTCCAAATGAGTACCCACCTACCCCTGCCTAGCTATATAGTGATTTTAAACGATTTTATTTCAAATTACACCAAGTACAAGTCGGTTATATTTAGGCGGGAGAGGCGTTATAATGGCGTGAAAGCAAATTGTTTTCGTGCTATATATTTTGTGTAATTACGGTTCCACTTCAAGGCTATGACTGATTGAGGACATCATGTAAAGTCCGACGAAAGTCGATCTGCCATAACCTTTCAAAGAACCGAAGGGTTAAACATTGGTGTCTTTTTAAAGACGGCAACGGCGGAGGTCACAGCTGGGAACCAAACTTAGGTGTTGAAATAGTGCGTGTTAAACATTTTTGAAAAAATCTAGCATGGCATTTTCATGATATATATGCCTACCTCTCCCGTTTAGGATGTGTTTGGCTATGTGATTTCGACCCCGAATTAGTCAACGTATATTTTGTTAGCATATAAAAATGTAGGGAGCTCCATGCCCAATTTTTCATTTGTGCCATATGAAAATATAGGGTGCTCCATGTCGAATTTTTCGCTTGTGCCATATGAAAATATAGGGGAGCTCCATGTCGAATTTTTCATTTGTGCGTATAATATAAGTAAATAAAAGGTTTCCCAATATAAGGCGCATACACTTGCAAATATGTTGTTTATTTAAATTGGCATATACAACATTTATACACCGAAACATTTATATACGGCACATTTATATACCGAATATATAAACTATAATCAACTATCTATCACTAAAAATTGTAACACTAATCCACAAATTGTAACAGTGAGTGATTTTGTATCAGCCACCCATATTCTATAATATTAGAGTAAAAATGAGGAAAAAGTATTAAATTAGGAAAAATAGTTTTCAATGTATAAGACCACCTTAATGTGACGACAATGTTGATAAACCGAACATTGAACTTTAAATACATTTTTCTCGAATTAGCAAAACTAGCGATTTCCATTATTGCGCGCAGGATATCTGAAGAAGCATTGAAGCTATCTTGACGAAATTTTCAGCATAGACTCAAAATATCAAGCTCTAGGAGTTGAACTAAAATAATTAAGTTATGCTGAATAGTTTTGAAGTGGTGACAGTTTCCATGCGAGTTTCCAATGTTGATTGTTTTAGTTCAACTCCTAGACAATGTTATTTGTTAGTAAATAAAAGGTATTCCAGAATTTTATCATTATTGCTTATTTAGTTATTGTGTTTATAAAATTGCATGAATTTCACCACAGGGGGTGCTTTATCTCGGTAACCATGGCAACGATGTTTTGCAGCAACATATTTTTTTTGTCAGAGTGTTGAGCCTAACAACATATTAACAGTAGAGATTCAATAGTAATAAAAGATAGAAAAAATTTTTTTTGTATTGGACCCCCTTAACCGGATACTATGTTTTTGTGGTATTCGCCATCCGGTTTGGATTTAACCAGAGCCCCTTGTCGTGCTCCATTGGCTGCGCGTAAGACGGGCTCTGGGTACGAGAATGGAATTTAAGCAAGCTACCAGCCTCGTACCCAGGCGCTTTAGGGGCCATTCACAAAGGATGTTCGAGCCGAGGGGGAGGAGGGGGGTTGGGAAATCAGGACAAACTCGGACTTGGGGGGTAGGGGAGTTTTAAGCAATCTGGATGTCCGAATTTAAAAAAAAGTTCAAACAAATATTTTCTGTTTGCCATCAATTTGAACTCTCCTTCCATTATGAAACAGACATTTTGAATACTTCACAATATTACCTCCATTGAAACAAGTTAAGTATATGTCATTGCTATTACTATGAATTAATTTTTTCATTGATGAATTCAACAGTGTTGTGAAATAATAAATAGGTTTTTGAATTTAATATTATTAAACCTTCCTTTTCTAGACAATAGGTTGCCACAATTGCCATAACACAGGTGCTTGTTTCCTTATTAAGTGATTGTTCTTGTAAGAGAAGATTTTTACAAACTTATTGCGTATTACGCGCTCAAAACAGATCGTGAGTTTTTGCAAGACATATAAACGGATGTCCAGAGGGAGGGGGGGCTATAAATTCGGACAATGCCGGACAAGGGGGGGAAGGGGGTTCAGGCTTTCTTGCCAACCTACTTTTCGTACTTTTTCGTACTTTTTTTTCACTCCTACTTTTTATTAAAAATTGCTTGATTTTCCTACCTTTTCCTACTTTTTTCTTAAAATCCTACTGTTTTAAGAATCTTAACCAGTCCATTGAAAATGGCAAAACTCTTGTTGGAAATAAAAAAAAAACCTTTGGAAATCTCGTTGGAAATCCAAAAAATCTCCTTCGAAATAAAAAAAATCTCCTTGGAAATCCAAAAAATCTCCTTGGAAATCCAAAAAACCTCCCTGTAAATCCCAACGATCTCCTTGGAAATTGCAAAGATCTCCTTGAAATCCCAAATATCTCCTTGGAAATACCAAAAAAAATTCTTCAACTCAAAAACCCCTCGAGTCCAGGATTATCAGCGATAAGAGAGATTAAATAATATTTCTGTGGTATTTTCATGCAAATTAATCGCCAAATATTCCTTTTTTACGTATGTCTGCCAGAAAGCCTGATAATTTTGTCGGACATCCTTTGTGAAAGGCCCCTTAGAGGAAAAGAGAACAAATCGCACTAAGCTACTATAAAGAGATCAGTGGCTAAGGCACAGATTAATTATTGCGTTCGACCATAGAACGCTTCCTAATCTTGACGTCATGGCTGGATGCTATGTCAATTCGAAATTTTTGTATTTGGTATTTGCCTCAGCTGTATACCAGCTGTGGACGTCATATTCTGGGTAAGTACTTCATCTTCTGGAGCTGTAATGGATCCTGACCCAACCCCACCCTAACCCAACACCCATTCTAACCCAACCCACATCCTAAACCCCACCCTAACCCCCATCATACAAAATGGTGCTCAACCGGGCAAATTTTGTTTGAATTTTGGCACATTTGTCAATATAGTGCATGACGTATTACGAGTCACCAATCTATGACTCCTGTATCTATGGCTAACACAGATATGAAACTCGAGCCAAAGTGTGTCACACGCTTTACTGCGCATGTGTTACCTGGGTATACATTCGGCACAGGCGCCCTAATTATTTATGCGGGTTACATTCTCCCCTACTTTAAAAGTTCATCACAAATTATGCTTAATATAGTGTCAACATGTCTGGAGTCTAAAGCTCCTATTTCGTCAGTAACTCCTTAACATTTACATAGAAAGTAGGTTGATCAGGCCTACTCTAAAGGTTGATCAGGCCTAATTGTACTCACACAACCATTTTCTACAGGGTATATATTTTCTTCGCCGTACAAGGCATGCTATTAAACTTAATGTCACTTTTACATTAACTTCAGTTCTAATCTGTCCACACAAGCTTTCTACCATCGTAGCATATTGCTTAGCATTTTTGCATAATAGGTTTATTCAATAACAAAGTTCAACGTCACCACATTCCTACTTGTCCAACGGTGTAAAATGGGTGAAACATTTGCTAAGGGCACTGTATCATCGGTTGCCAGCAGTACGGTTGTGTTAACATCCTGGATTAAACGGCGGATAAGAGGCCATGCATTTGCCAAGGTCGCACGTTCGTATTCATAGCTTGGCAGAATAGAGCTGGATTTCCCGGTGATCTACTGTACGACGACTAAGATGTATTCATATCCACCCTTGCTCTTCTCTAACTGAACGAGGTCGATCGATATAAGTTAAAAGGGCGCTGTAGATGTGAGGTGTTGTAACGGTGCTTTGACGTCTCTGTTTCAGACAGGCACACTTGTTTATGATGTAATGTTGTATATCCCGTTGCATATAAGGCCAATAGAACCTCATCTTTGCCAATTGAAATGTTCTCTCCCATCCTAAATGGCCATCTCTTCATGAAGTTCACGGTACACCATACGATGAAATTGTCTGGGTAGCACCAGCTGTAGATATTTGCCTGCACGACGTCGCAATACCCCATCTTCTCCAAGTTCCAGCTTTTTCCATTCATTCATTAGGCGTCGTGTTGTCTTTGTTTCGTCTACTCTGTCTCTCTTTGACGGCTTTTCTTTGCTGTTTTCCAGGTACTGGATTACTTGTTTTAGAGTACGGTCGTTTCGTTGTGCGTTGTATAAAGCTGTTGGCGAGATCTTCTGTCGGGTCGCACCCTTCGTTTCCTCTTGGTCTGCGATGTCCGTGTGAGCGGTAACAGCGTTGATCCAAACAGTTTCTCCAGCTGCTTGTGCTTCCACTCCTTGAACAATAGCTTCGATGGTCTCCTGACTTGTTTCTGCAGTACATTGGCTTATATATTCTTCGACGTTCACGGGCATTCGCGACAAGGTATCAGCAACTTGATTCTTACGGCCGGGATGATACTTTATGGTGAAATTGAAGTCGGCAATGCAAGTTCCGCTAACCAACGGTGTCCCGTTGCATTTAACTTGGCTGACGAAGTGACATAAGTTAGTGGATTATTGTCAGTGTATACAACGAATGATGGCGCGTAATAAAGGTAATCTCGGAAATGTTCACTGATAGCCCACTTCAGAGCCAGGAACTCAAGTTTCCCCGAATGCTAATGATAATTCTTCTCTGCGTTTCTTAGTGTCCGCGAACCCAATCACTCGAATTTGGCCTTCTTGACGTTGACGTTGATCTTGGTGTAGTTGTAACCACGTAACAGGTTTAGAAAACCGAACACAGTTCCCTTTTGGTGCTAAACTTTGGAATAATCTTTCGCAAGAAGCTAAGGAGGCCGAATCAATTTACTCTTTCAAAAATATTGTAAAACAAATGAATTGTTAAATAGAATTAAGAAACAACCATGTATAGATATTAGCATACGGCCGGATCACACCAATTCAATCTTCTTTTTATACATATATCTCTCTCTTATAAATAGCTATGTAGTTATACTATTATTTCTTTGTAAATATGTTTTTATTGTGTTAGGGACGCCCCTTGTGGAAACCAACTTTTGTTGACAAGGCTAGCGTCATTAAATAAAGTTTTACATACATACATTTTCCAGTATCGTTCAGTAGATCGAACAACGGTTTTGCTAATCTTGCGAAGTCGGGGACATAGCGACGACAATAGCCAAGAAGTCCTAATAACTTTCTAACTTCCCCCAATTTCCCATTTGGCGGCGTCTCCTTAAGCGACTTTAAAGCGTGAACGTTTTTGGGGTCGGTCCAATAGCCTTCCTCCGAGACAATTCTTCCAAGGTAGCAAACCTCCTTCCGAAAAATATTGCATTTCTTTGCCTTTAGTTTGACACCATGGTCGTGCAGCCGCTGCAGCACGGTCCTGACGTGATCTATGTGTTCCTCGAAGGTCTTACTAAACACTATGATATCATCTAGGTAGGGTATGCATATTTCGTCTCGCAGACCTTCTAAACATCCTTCCATGCAACGCTGGAATGACGTTGGGGCATTGGTAAGGCCAGGCCAAAATGTATACGCACCCACTCGTATAACCCCCACGGGGTTACGAAGGCGGTCATTGGTCTACTGTCCGCGTGCATATAACCTTGGTGGTACGCCTTTCCCTCGTCCACTAACGAGAACCACTTGTTCCCACCCAAGCCATCTAGTGTATCTTGTACTCTTGGTAACGGATGTCTATCTGGTATGGTATGGTACGTTTGTTCAATTCGCGATAATCGACACATAAACGTAATTCACCATTCTTTTTACGAACACATACCACAAGGGATGAACATGGGGACTTTGACTCTGTTATCCACCCACGGTTTAAAAGATCTTCGATATGTTGTTTGACTTCGGGGTACAAAGGTCGTGGGACAGAGTTGTAGGTTTTCTGGACTGGTGTTTGGTCCTTCATATTCAGTTTCAACTCAAGTTCCTCTATGAAGCCAATATCATCATCAGAATTTGAAAAAGCTCCTTTTTCTTCCTCCAGCATTTGTTTAACCCTGACTTGTTGTTGTGTTGTAAGACCACTTAGGTCTAAGTCGTCGATGGGGTTGTAGTCACGATCTTCGTTTTCCGCGGTGTTTTAGGGTTTGAATTTTCTCTTGCATTGTAGGCATTGTACAGTTTTTGGGCTCAGAATGAACTGAGTTGACTGTTTGAGTCTTACATGAGTCAACATCCTCTAGGCGAACTTCCTGTGGTGTTACTGATTTCACTAACTGCAGTGTTCACAAAACTGTTCGTTTGTTAAGTGTGATGTCATGATTGCTAGTGTTCGAGACATTAATTTGGACTCGACAAGATGACCCATGGGGGATGGTTAGCAATTCTTCAGATATTTGCAAACCACTTGGCCATGATTGTTCACTACTAGGTTCAAAGAGTACTGGTGTTCTCTTTTCCACAGGTCCTGTATTCGCACGGCATTTCACACTCACAGTTGTCTTGCGAGGGATAACTATATATGTCCTGTTTGATGGTCTTTACAGAACACGGTTATTCGGGGGATGGGGCTTGAATAAAACTGACAAGAGATTGTATCTTTTCACAATGGATATCAGGAAATGAGGCGGCCCATTCCCTAGCTACTTGGTCTCGTACTTCTTCTTTCTTAACTAATTCTTCTATGACATTATATCCAATGATTGGATAGTCAAGTGTTTCATCAGTCACTAACATAGGTACAAGTACTGTCCGGTCAACACTTGATGTCCCGAATTTAAACTCAACTACAACAAACTTTCGCTCATTTAGAATGGGAACAGATTGAAAACATCCTAAAGAAAAGGGAAATAAGCATGACGTTTAAAGCATTAAAAAGACAACTACCAGAATATATATCAGACATGTTTACTATTACCAACAACGCCACGTATCGTCTTAGAAGCAACGACCGAAAACTTCACTTAAACAAACCCAATACTGATTTCATGAAAAAGTCCTTCTCATATAGGGCAGCGTCTACATGGAACTTGCCTTTTGATGTAGTTTCTGATTACGAATCTCTCTCTATTGCAAGATTTAAAAATTTAATTAATAACTATTTCAAGAATTTGGAAGATTGCAATTCACAATATCTTCAAGACAATTCATGTCATTTCATGACACTTGTTTGAGTTTTATGGAGTTTGGGCCTGTGTACATGTCGATTCATAAAAATTGCATGATTGTGTTGTTTGTGTATATATTTTTATAGTAATTTTTCAGAATTAATATTTTTGTAAATTGAAACGGCCCCTTGAAAATCAGACTTAAAAATCAGACAGAAAATCGGGCTACCCTTTTAAAATAACTGTAAATAAATAAATAAATAAATAAACCCTTCATATGGCATAAGGGGTAAATCAGGCAAGTATTCATCCAGCCATTTCTTTGAGATCAGTGACACTTGTGCATCAGTGTCCCATAAAGAATGTACCTTTTGTCCATTTAACTGACAATGTACCATACATCTTTTACCCACTAAACCCACAACTGTTGAATACTCTATTGGGGTTAAATGGCTAACGTATGTTCCACTAACCGAATTTCTCTGGGCATTATCTACTTTAAATTCTCTAACTGACATGCACAGTACTTTATGTTCTCCCAAGTGTTGCTTCTGGCTATCTCTTGAGCAATATCTTACTAGCTGACAGCCAGAACAACTTGAAAATGGTTTTTGGCACTGTTCGATCTTTTGACATTTAGCACAAGAATGGGACTTACTTGATTTACTGGCTACTTAATTCCTGTCCCGCGGCGGCAGCCCTCTTCCGTTTCCCGAGTTCTGTTTCTTCTTACACCCTTTGCAAAGTGATCAGAACTGCCGCATCGGAAACAGTGGTGGTTCACTTCATTGGTTTCCTGGCACTTTGCGCATAATCTTCTCCTTCGACCAGCTTGGTCTTCCTTGTGGATCGTTTCTTGCTCTTTAGCTTTCACTTGTTGATTTGTAAGAGTTTCCCTAAGCTCGGCAAGTTCTGCTTGTACTGTCTTTATGGCAGTAACCAGCTCACCTTGCTTTGGTACTTTCTTTTCTTTTACTGGTTGGTCTTGTCGGTCTTGTTCGACTGGCTGTTCCCCATCAGATGTAACTTAACATTATTGACTTTTCTTTGTCGCATCTGACTTGCTCTACCATATTTCTTTGCCGCTATGTTTCAGTTGATACAATCAGGTTCATTTGTTCAATTAACAGTTCATCTGTTATATCTGACTGCTGTAAGAATGGGCGTAGCTTTGTTCTTACTGCTTCATCGTGAAGTCCAGTTTCAAGTAAGTGCAAAAACAATCCCTGAACAAGGCTTTCATCATACTTAATCTTTACTCCTGCTTCTTTAGAGGCAAATAAGACATTTTGACGTAAGTCTAGAGCTCTTATCAAAAAGCTCTGTGGGCTCTCTTCTGGTGCTTGTATATTGTTGTTAGTTTTTGATATAATTCAGTTGCACTTTTCTCTTGAAAGTGTGATCTCAAAATAGCACGTAATCTTGGCAATGCCAAGTTACTGATAGTCTCAAGATAACTTCGCAGTTGCATACTAAGAGTAATTGTTCTTATTACAGCATCACCACTTCTGCTTCTGGGTAACCCTTGGATCATTACTTTCGATCTGTCTGACCAAGCTTAAAAAAGTGAGTTTCTCTTTTTGACCAGGTTCTCCTATTTGCCCATTAATCTTGAATTCCCTACGTAATACTTGCTTAAGATCATTCGTGATTGGTTTACTTACAGTTGTTGTTGTTGTTGTTATTGTTGTTGTTGTTGTCGCCGTCAGTTCTGTTTCTTCCGGAGGGCTTTGATTTGTTTTTGGTGATCTTTCTCCAAGTTGTCAAGCTGCTGTTTCAAAACTTCCAGTTCCTTGTTCACTGTCTGCTTTTCAGGGGTTTCTTTCTCAATAACCTCGACCAACTGTTTCCTGATTTTCTCCAAGAATGAGTGGCATTCGCTCTCATCCTCAATCTGGGATACCTGCTCTTCGATATGTCTTCGTAATAATCGAGCAATACTAAGCTTTGATTTTCCCTGATATTTCGCCTCTTCCCACTTGAAAAATACTGAAAGTATAATCAGTGTATCTTGACTTACTTCGCACAGTTCCTTTTCTAATTGAAGCTGAAGTTCTTTCAAGTCTATTGCCATATTTGTTTAATCTTGGACACCCACAAAATCCCAAATTCATAAGAAATATCTCATAAATATTACCAATATATAACAATATTTATCGTTTCTAACCGGTCCTTTTGCTCTCAAAATCGTGTATTTACCTGGAATGCATTCCACATCTGACACCAAATGTTACCCTGGGTATAAATCCATCGAAACACACGCTTATTTAATGATTTTATTAGCTTATTTTAATACAACAAAACTGTTTTCGTAAAAATATAAAAAAAACCATGCTTCTCTTTGGAGTTCGGCTCGCGTGGCCTTATGGGCCACATTCGGCACAGGTAACCTAATTATTTATGCTGGTTACACATGCCCGACCTTCTGGCAAGTGTCATGAAAAATTTTAATCAGTAAATAGATAGGAAAAATCGAATTTTCGACAAATAAATGGCGATTTAAAAAACCCATCAACACGATATCCTATTTTACTTGGGCGCTTGTCCTAGCTACTGCATTTTGTGAGCTCAAAACGTGGTTTTACTTGATATGGCAGTGTTATTTCTTACAAATACAAGAAAATACAAGATCAGTGGTTAATTTAAAAGTATTTAAGGATGGTATAGAATAAATCCGAAAAAAACAACGGCAAAAGACATCGATCTTTGTCGGGAAGCGTTCCGTCAGAACGAAATCGTCCCCTAGTTTTTGACTACAAAAAGCAATCTTGACGAGAGACACGTTTGAATATTTTCTTTAGACAGGCATAGCTCACAAGTAAAACAATTTATCTAGAAATAAATACTGTATAACCTTGAAGGGACATTTGAATCATGAATAGATTTGAAATGTTAAGTCAGAAAAAATATGGTAGACACAAGTCAAAAGTAAACTCATCATACTTTGAACAATAAATAAAAGCTGTACAGAAGCTCAACTGTACAAAAGAGATTATACTATTATTATTGAGATTTTTTGTCTGAAATTGACTATAAAAAGCGCCATTTCTTTAAAAAAAGCATTTTTCACCTTTCGAACTGTGTTTTCCCTATAACTTTCCTGATTAAATTTCAGCCCTACACTTGCCAGAACTTGCCCGGAAGGCCGGAACACTTTGCATTGCGCATGGAATGACGTGCTGACGAAAAGCGTGACTCGAAACAATCAGCGTTTTGACTACGTATACAGTTTCATATCTGTAATATCTGAATCTGTATAAACAGGTGGGAATTTTGCCAGCGCTGGTCAACAAATTGCAGGAGCACGCAGAAAAAATCTTTCAAAATTTGTTAAAATGAGCAAAAACAAGTTTCGAGTGTCTTTTTTGGCCAGAAAACAGTGGATTTATCAGTATCAAAATACTTTTCTACAAAGTTTATGACAAAATAAACAGGAGGAAAGAAATTGGATTGAAATCAGAGAATTATAAAGGATATTATTCTACGACGAAACATTCTACTTTGTTCAAAGATGCTAGCAGTTTTGGCTCCGTGAACAGATAGAATTAAAACGTTAAACTTACGGTTGGGTTTGAAGTTTAAATTTTCAACACATTTTTCTATACAAAAATTATTGAAATAGTTTTCTTATTATCAAAACCTGTGAGATTTCTTAGGGCCAAAATCGCCATTTTGCGAAAAATAAGAAAATTAGCCAAATTTTCAACTTAAAATTGTAAAACATCTAGCCGAGAGCCTCAAAACGACACTATCCTTAATTTAAACGGTAGTTTGAAACTTTCTTAATCCATTAATCAAAGTAATATGGCATATAAAAATTCGCGCTGATACATAAAAACGGCGACACTGCTTATGTGATCTGTAATTGTTTCCATAAGTACCTTTGAAAATCCTGCCAGAAATTCCATGTTTATACTATTCTTGCTTGTTAAAGCGTATTTGAGAAATTGATTCCAGAAATACAGATAGTTTTGAAATCATGTGAATATCTTGCCCTTTCTCTCTAATATTATAAATACTAATTCAAGCTGTGTAAATCAGCACAGTGAAATGAAAAAGAAGTAAAATATTTCAAAATTTTGTAGAGAGCCCGAAAACTAAATACGGTTTAAAATACTTCTAATAGCATATACTTTATGTTGGGGGAAAATTTGTTTACCTCAAAATTCGCAAAAGTAGGAATTTTGGAGCTTTTCCGTCGAATTCCGATCTAGCTGTTCCGATACGTAAGAATTTTTATTCCTTTGCTTGCGCCCTCAGTCAATCAATCTATTAAAACTTTCGATTGGTAGAAAAAAACTAGGTATCAAAATCTGTAAAAATCGCTCGGAAATTCAATAGCCGAATATACTCGCCCCAGGTCTCATTTCTAATAACCGCGCGAATTCTAACGCATGCTCAGACAAAATTCCCACCTGTTATCTGTATATAATTAATCTGTGGCTAAGGTGAACACCATAGATATAGGAGACATAGATTGCTGACTCGAGGTCACGGCACGCGCCAACATGAAGAATTCAAAATGGCGGCTGAACCGGTCAAAACATCAAGTGACCTAGTCAACGTACGACGCTTTCAGCAACGTTCACGAAAAGATACTTCTTTTAATATGTTTATTGCCCTTGTGGACGTATAAACACATCAATTTGACAGGGAAAATAATACAAATTACCTTCGATTCATGCTGATTTAAGTTCGGCGAAATCACATATTTAGGCCGCCAGCTCGTAATACACAAGTTTGTCGCCCTGAATCCACTTTATGTTGTTTAGAAATAATCCAGGAATAACTCTTTTAACTTTCTATTAGACATCATTGCTCTAAGGGGCAAAAATATTGCAAAACGTCAATCCGTGAGCTCACTGAAACCAGCCAAATGTTTGTTATTCCAAAGAAAAACCGTCCACAACACGTCTATATTGAATACACTCCACGGTAATGTGAAATTAATGCTGTTATTATCTAGCAAATGCTCCCATTAAGCTTCGTTCATCGAGTCACTTGAGGCGCCATCATACAAAATGGCTGCTCAACCGGTCAAATTTTGTTTGAATTTTGGCGCATTTGTCAATATAGTGACGTATTACGAGTCAGCAATCTATGTCTCCTATATCTATGGTGAACACTTATCTGAAGGCCCAAGCATCCCCACGCGCTCGCTCAGCTTATCTCAACTGATCTCTATATAGTAGCTTAGCGCGATTGTTTTTCTTTTCCTCTAAAGCGCCTGGGTACGAGGCTGGCAAGCTACAGGAAGTAACCCGCACGACGTAGACAGAGTGTGAATAAAATGCGGATGCGGACAGTGTTTGGGTAATTATTATATTTTTATAGGTTATCTGCTCAGGGGCTCAAGGTAAATGAACGCATTGTGTAAAAACGTTTTTCTACATAATAGGAAATTAAAAAAATTTCACATTTGAGGACTGGTGGGCTGAAACTTGATCACTGAACTGAAATATGTTATAGCAATTTTAATCTGCACGCGCGGTTGCCCGGCTTCTCTGGAATTTTGTTAAAATATGTAGCATTTTAACATGGCAAGTTTTGCGAGATCAAATTAACTACGCTTCGATCTGAACACGTCCATCTGCGTTCACACGGGTAAATCCAGTCTTAGCAAATAGCAATAATATATTATATTGAATATTATTATATATGAATATAATAATTTTAAATACATGCTTGTTGCAATCCATGCCGCCGGAAGCAAATTATTATTTGGGGTGGGACTCAACCCAGAGATTTATTTCCCCAGGAAAATTTTGCATTTTAGAAGTCTCATGCAGTTGTCAAGTTTTTACACCCATAAATTCAAGATTTTGTAACGTACTTTTTAACTTTTTTACAACTTCCTCCCCAAGTTTTGAAATAACATTCGCTCCCTGTACAATTACAAGCATCAGTGACTTGGTTTGTAGTATTGATATATACAATATCAATATAACGACAAACTAGCTATTACAGATGAGTTGGCTGCAGTTGGCTCTGTAAGAAATAACTATAATATAAAAAGAAGTACAATCATGTACGAGGAAAATATTGGGGGGGGGGCACTAGCCTCCCGCTTTCGACTGCCCTGGCAATGTAGCGGCTGCATTGTGTCTAGTTTAATTAATCGTCGTTTCAATACTTAACGCTTATTGTTACAAAGTTTATGTATATGTTATCCTATCCGATCGCGAGTTTATGTATTTGCTATCCATATCAATATTAACATTACAATATATTCATTAGACTTTCTCGTCCAGTATTGCAACAATTTAACAAATGTTAGCACGTGCTAACCACGATTGTTTTCACAATAGTATAGTTGTGCATTATGATAGCATTTGTTGAATTGTTTCAAAACTTGAAAGCAAATTAATTATTTTTGACACCGACGCTTATATATGCATAAGACAAGGATGAACCGAAAATGAGAAATTTTGAAAGTGTAACTGCAGAGTCTCGGTTCGTATATTAAAATATCACATATCCTTTAGTTATTTATTGAGCGGGTGCTTACGTGTTTGCATGTGAAAATGAAATGAACGTTTATCCATGTAGGGAGTTGGTATTTTAGTTTTGATAAATTAGACTTGTTTTTATAGACAAAGGGAGAGAACTACACTTTTTGCCAGGTACGACTATTGTCAGGCAAATCCAGTAAATCGCATACGTCAAGAGGAGAGTCGGATCCAACAAATCGGATCGTGTGAATAGGCCTTTACACGATGCTATTAGAATAGAAATATGCTATTAGAATAAAATTAAAACACTCCGCCAGTCCGCGGTCGCCGTCCGCCTTTTATTAGGAAACTTTAGATTTGACGACGGCTACGAGAACGACTACGACTACGAGATTTTTCCGTTAAATATTTGCTAATACAAACTTGTTATCATCCTCTCTTTGGCACAGCACATCTTTATAACAACAGTTGAGCCCTGAGATATTTTTCCCTTGGTGCGCCAAGAATCAGTCGCTTGAATGGTCGGTTATTCATTTAGTCAGTCACTCACCTTTTGACTGAGACAAAGTCAACGTCAACGATAAACGTAAAGGTAATAAACAGTTATTAAAAACACGTGCCTAAAAGTACGATACACGAAGACTGCGTGTGAGTCGTGCAGTACAAAACGCACGGAGGAAAGGCGACGGATTTTGCCTGGCCAATAGACTCTGTCTCTGTTTTTTATTTCATCCTTTATTGAATAAACACATAGACAAAATTCCTGGAAATAGCGGTAGACAACTGCCCACTAAATTCTGTTTCTTCGTGTAGCTCTTCTATTTTTGCGACAGAGGTGAATGATATGGTGATATGTCTCTTCATTTGGTGGCATTGGGTTGCTTGGTTAGGTTCGTTTTCGGTTGGGTTGTTCCCACCCCAACCACACTAAAAGGTCGATCCACTTCTCTTAATAATAATGATGGATCAACGGGTTGCGTGATCAGTGTGTGGTTCTGTACAATCAAGTTCTTATATTCTTTTCGAGCACAGTCATGACCATAATGCTCGTTCACAATTATTTATTATTTAATATTAAAAGTTAAGATTAAACCAGAAAATGATGTTGCATGGAAGAATGAATGATGAAAATCATTTTCAAATCATACTTTCCTATTCTTTTCTCTTTTAGTGTAAATAATCCCCATGATAATTTGTTATTTGACGCTATCTAAACTCATACAGTTACAGTCACAATTGTTCACTGGACATTCAGTGTGTTCTTCAAACCATTCTAACATATGCTTAGCATGTCCACCATGACGACATGTCTGACACCACGTGAACCACATGTGACTGGCGTTCAGTTTACGTTGATCCACATTATCTTCACTCTCTAAAAAAAATAAACAGTAAATTTCGCATTACAGGTACGTGTACCTCAAAACATACACAAAATTTGCTTTCCGTATAAAATCTGAAAGAAAAGGTTTTCTGCTTTTAAATATTCATAATCGTGTGCTCTTAACAAGTAAAATTTCTTCCCTGGGGCTCTAAACATTGTAAGATAAGAGATCGGACGTTTGAATGCTGTTTAAGTCTGACATATTTTTCCAATACGTACCTCAAAACATACATGGCCATTCTCATCCTTGTTTCAAAATGACTAAGCTTGCTTTCTAAATGTTCTTTTGTTTTTCATTGCGCTAAGACTAAGTTGTCTCATCGACGCTGCAAAAACTGCAAACTTATGTTGAAGTTTTGTGCCTTTTCCATGACAAACTAGCACTAGAATCTTGATGTATCTCAAATTATGCATGAAAATATTGGATGTTGGGGAGATAATCAATTGGGCTGAAATGAAATGTGTGTTATGATTGTGTATTGTTTTTCTCTAGTGACATTATTAAGTACATACATACATTATTCAGCTCACTCCCCGTTGGGGCTTTTCAGTGACCGATTACATCAAGTATCTCGCTTACTTATATTATGTACGTAGCCTACATTATCTATTTGTACAACAATTGTGATATTACTTTCCCTGTGGGAGGAAACCGGAGTGCCTGGAGAAAGCCCACGACTTTCGGCAGAGCGTTGACTTACTCTTTTCACATGAGTGTGATGAGTAAATTCCTCAGCGAGAATCGAACTCAAGACTCAAAGGTGAAAGGCGCTTGCTCTGACGACTGCGCCACCGAAGCCCGCAGTGAAATGACACTTGTGTTATACCTGAATAATCGACCTGCACGACCTGCACGTTTTCAGTTTGTCGTACCTCAAAACATACAAACACAACGCTTTATACGTTCCCTATATATATCACTAAATTACTCGGTAATGTCGACCTAGAGTTATATCTTTTGGTTAAAGACATACAGATTATAATGTATTGATTGACATTGGACAATGAACATGCATGTCACGTGATAGAGTAAAGGATAGGGAATAAAATGGCGACTAAACCACGAGGTATTATAATGGCGACGAGAATGGCGAAGTAATTTAAGCTCTTTTGATTAGTTGTGTGTACGAAATAATGGCTGCCGGACTTCCAACGTTTCCCGAGTTTGACTTACGTGATCAAACGAATTTAGCTGCGCGTTGGGAGAAATATTTGAAACGGTTTAAAAACCTGATGACCGCCATGAAGATGACAGACGAAAGTCGTAAACGAGCACTGCTTTTACATTACATTGGAGAAGATGTTAATGTCTGTTTGATACCCTTCCGGACAAAGGAGAAGATGCTGATTTCAAGAAAGCGTGTGAAGCTCTCGCACGATATTTTACGCCGAAACAAAATGTTTCATTTGAGATATTCAAATTTCGAAATCTGAAGCAAAATCCACACGAGACAGTCGACGAATTCCATACACGTTTACAGATGGCCTAGAAGTACTGCGAGTTCGGGGAGAACAAAGAGAAGGAAATCAAAGCTCAGATCGAATTAGGAACAACAAATAAGAAGTTACGTCGTTATTGTTTTCGTACACCGATCCTTACGTTAACTGCCTTGTTGGAATACGCGCGAACACTTCATGAAACTGAAAAACAAGCCAGAGGTATCGAAGCGAAAACCCAACATTCACCTATTCTGCCCAGCGATGTTGAGGATGATATCAACAAAGTTCAGTTTAGAAAATCGAAATATTCAAAGTCACCTGCCAGACAATGGACAAAACCTAATATTCCCACGGCGGATCTCCAAGCTTCGAAACAACAATGTTTTCGTTGTGGATATCCATGGCCTCACAGTGTTGGAAGCAAGTGTCCCGCCGAAGGACAACAGTGTAACAACTGCTTCAAATACAATCAATTTGCCCGTGTGTTCGGTCTAGAGGAAAGAAAAACAACGAAGATTCTGCCCATGCAGTACAGCTAAATGCTACAATTTCACCCCAACCTGAGAGTATAAATAGCGAATAAACTACAGACAGCGACGACAGCATCGATGACTTTGTTGTTTGCTTTGCACACGAACCTGCTAGAATCAACAACGCTCTTTTCACACCAAACTAAAGTTGGGAAATTCTCATGTCCGTTTTCAAATTGATAGTGGATCATCAGCTGACATTATCGATGAAAAACACTTTCATGACAATTAAACAGCAAATCCGTATATATATTAGAGAAATCGAAGAAACGTCTATTCGCATTTGGTAGTACAACTCCGTTACATGTATTTAGGACAGTTCGTGTGTGTATTAGTCCAAACAAAAAGATTTACCAGCGCTAAAAATTGCAACTGGACAAACATCTATTGACTTAAACTTTATTACGATCAACTTTAACAAGATTCATTCAAAGCCTGCTGAGAAACCTGCTACCTTCAGTAAACTGGCCGCTGAAGAAAAGATACCACCACGGTTAAAACCTGTCATAACCAAATATGATGAGGTCTTCCATGGCATAGGAAAACTAACGGATGTTAAAGTTCACCTTCACATCAACAAAGATGTGACACCTGTCGTACAACCGACTAGAAGAATCCCATTTGCTATTCGAGAGAAAGTTGAAAGTAGACATAATAGAGCCTGCACAAGGACCTTGGGTTAGCCCTGTTGTTGCTTTCCCGAAACCAAAGAACCCAGACAAAATTCGACTTTGCGTGGATATGCGCCAACCAAACAATGTAATTCAACGAGAACGACATCCTCAGCCGACCATTGACGATCTAATCAATGACCTAAATGGAGCTCGATACTTCAGCAAATTGGATTTAACCTCTGCATATCATCAATTAGAGCTTGACTAAGAGTCCCGATACATAACAACTTTCACTCTATCAATACAAACGTTTAAACTTCGGAACTATAACAGCGCAAGTGAGATTTTTCAAAACACGATTCAAAATGTTTTTAATGGGATTTCTGGATGTCGAAATATCAGCGATGACATCATTGTTTTTGGAGCAACTCAGAGCGAACATGATCAAGCCTTAAAGAATGTTTTACAAACTGCCAAAGAGCGTAATTTGAGATTCGGATTTAGCAAGTTTTTTGGTTATGTATTTTCTAATCAGGGAATTTCCCCTAGTTCAAGCAAGGTACAAGCTGTGAAAGATGCCCCAGTACCCAAGAATGCATCAGAGATACGTTCATTTTTAGGAATAATTCAATACTGTGGACGTTTTATCCCCAATCTAGCATCAACCTCAGCCCCCCTTCGTGTATTGACCCACAAAGATGTTAAATGGATTCGGACTTCACGAGAACAAAAAGCATTTGAAACTCTCAAAGATTTGCTTACTACGGATACAGTTATGGGATACTTTGATTACTCCAAACATACATAGTTGCATGTTGATGCCTCTCCGTTTGGTCTGGGCGCCATTTTAACACAAACGACGCCAGGCAAAGACGACACAAGAGTAATTGCCTATGCGAGTCGATCACTGACTGATACGGAGAGTAGATATTCTCAAATTGAACGTGAAGCTCTTGCGATTGTATATGGTATTGAACATTTCCACCTTTACTTATACGGACATGAATTTATGTTAATTACAGATCATAAACCATTGGAACTGATTTATCAAAACCCTAAATCGCGCCCATCTGCAAGACTCGAAAGATGGTGTTTACGGCTACAAGATTATACCTTTCAAGTTAAATATCGCCCTGGACCAACAAATCCATCCGATTATTTATCCAGACATCCAGTGGCACAAGACAACAACAATCAACAAAATTTATCTGATGATCACATCCGCTTTGTGGCACAGAATGCTGTTCCAATCGCTATGAACATTGAAACTATTCGCAAAGCTGTCCGAGAAGATCCAACACAGCAGAAACGTATTGAGATTATTCAACAGAATACCTGGAACTCCTTTACAACTGATGAAACCGCTGACATTGACGAACTGCGGGCATACAAGAAAGTTCAAAATGAATTATCACTTACTCCGGAAGTTGACCTTATTATCAGAGGAAGCCGACTTGTTATTCCAAAGCAACTGCGTGAACAGCTCGTTAGTCTAGCACACGAAGGGCATCAGGGTCTTGTGAAGACCAAGAAATTAATACGTGAGAAAGTGTGGTTTCCAGGGATTGATGCTATGGTCGACAAAGCGGTGAAACAATGCCTTGCTTGCCAGTCAGTTGGACAACCAACAAAACCAGCTCCATTGAAAACTATGCCAATTCCCACGAATGCTTGGGACACTGTTTATGTCGATTTCTTGGGACCATTTCCTACAGGAGATCTATTGCTTGTAATGATTGATGGCCGTACTCGATTTCCTGAGGTTGAAGTTGTTCGTAGTACTAATGCTAAGTCAACAATTCGGTGTTTTGAACGTGTTTTCGCTACCCATGGCCTGCCAAGAACAATCGTTTCGGACAACGGTTCACCCTTTCAGAGCAACAAAATTCGAGAGTACATGATGACAAACAACATAACTCATCGTAAAATTACACCGTTATGGCCTCAAGCCAATGCTGAGGCAGAAACATTTATGAAACCATTAAAGAAATGTATGCAAACTGCATCAATTGAGCACAAAAATTGGATTACACAAATTCCTAATGAATTATCGTGCATCACCTCACTGCACTACAAAAGTACCGCCTGCTACGACTCTCTTTGGACGAATTATTCGTACCAAACTCCCTCAAGAATCTACAACAGTCAATATGGATGAAACCAACAGACAGATCAATAAAGCAGACCATGATGCGAAAGTAAAACATAAAGGAACAATGATTACTGCAAGGCGACCAGATCACATGATTACAAGGAACGGCCCGAATTTTAAACCATTCATTGGATGTTCGAGAGCAAACACTAATTCTGAGGTAGGAGAGGAAATATATAGTGATGGCGACCAGCCGTTTGCTGACAATGACAACGAAGAGGATGTCAGGAGAGAAGAACCAGAAGAAAGAGCAGATCGAAGATACCCAGCAAGACATAGACACAGACACAGACACAGACACAGACACAGACACAGACACAGACACAGACACAGACACAGACACAGACACAGACACAGACCTCTATTTTATCGAGATGAACACAGACCTCTATTTTATCGAGATGAACAGTTGGTCACATAATTCAATTGAAAGGAACACGCAAGTTTTTACTTTGAACTTATTTTAATATTGTTATAGTATACATTCGTATAGTAGTTCTTTGAGTTGTTTATTAGGTGATAATTCACATTTCGTTATAGTTCATTATTAGACTGTATTTTACGGGATCAGTAGCCTAAACGGAAAGTGGGTAGGGATATAATATATTGATTGACATTGGACAATGAACATGCACGTCACGTGATAGAGTAAAGGATAGGGAATAAAATGGCGACTAAACCACGAGGTATTATACAGATGATATATTTGGCTTTAAAAAAATACTTAACTTGCAAACTTATATTTAAGTTTTCAACTTTCAGGAGCTGTTACAATGAATATTTCGTTGTTAAAACCTACAATGACTTTGCAATTGTTATTAAATTTCCAGAACGATTCATGTCTTGTCATTAACAAACAGCAGTTGGATTAAGGGTTGACGTTATTGTCGCTGAATTGCACAGATATTTAATACATTGTATGTTTTGAGGTACTGGGTTATTTTGAGGTACATATACCTGTAATCAGGGATACTGGGATATTTACAAGCATTTTAGTCTACCGCATTTTCCAGAAGAAGACTGACTTTTGTAGTGGTATACCCCCGTAAGTAACAGCTTTAAAACAGGTCTTTTATAGCGCCTTGATCACATAGTGACCGCAGGAAAACATATAGAAACAAACAATCAGTCTTGAAAATATGACATATTTCTTGTACAAGTAAATACTTAATATATTTGTCACAATTTCGTCCGGGTACTGGATATCGTAAAAATTATTAAGATCACAACAGTCTACAGACACTAGTATATAGAGTAACATTGAAATGTTTTGGAGTCTTGGTAATAATGTATTTCAATGGTAATGTAAAATTCATTAAATTACGAACATTCAAGATAATAATATATGAATATAAATTTTGACAATATTAACAAAGGTGGTGTGGAGCGACTAGAAACGACCGCGGCCATCTTGAATTTAGAGGTCAGGGTGCCGGAACTCTCCAAAAAACTATTCCAGTGGGTTACTAATGTTAGAAATATTGGTAAGTGACGCATTTTTGTCATTTTAGCTTGTCTGGTGTCAGAAATATTAGAATTTACGTTTTTCAAGATGGCCGCCGGCGCCATTTTTAATCATTTTGAATATTGCGCTCTAGAGAAATTAGCCATCACTTCTGAGAGGTACATAGGAGCTAATTTTTCTCTGAAATGGTCCTAGTTGTCAAATCAATCAAGAAAAATAGGTAGGAACAACCGAACAAGATGGTCACGGATCATGTCAAAATGACCCTACTTTAGGACATAATTAATCAAGGATGCTTGTGAAAACTCAAATCTAATTCATAAATAACTAACTTGCCAATTCAGGCCATTCTAGTAAACACATTAGTATTTTAAAAAACACGTTTTCTCTATAAATATGAAAGGTAACACAACATATTCAAAGAGGATCTAGATGAGGCTACGTTAATTTAATCATATTAGGCATTATAATTTTTGCCTCTATAACACTTAATCTAGAGCGTTGTAACACCAAAATTTCAAATTTAGCAGCTTAATAGTAAAATCCAAAGTTTGTTCTAACATTGAACAGTAAATTTTTTTATCCTTTCACACTAAACACTTCAGAAAAACAGGGTAATAACACTAAACTATAAACCCCATTCAGACCCTCTTCTAAACTACGATAAGTAACGATATTGTACCTATGTAAATCAATTTTCATTGTCACTACTACTTGATTCACTGTATTGGCTTTCAGAGTCACTGTCATGACTTGCGCTGCTGTCATCACTGCTGCCATCATATTGTGGGTATATAGGTAGAAATATGGAAGGGGGAAGAAGAGGCTGTGTAAAACGAACAGGCAGGCAAAGGCCATTCGTGAGATGCCATCCATAATGCCTCTGCACATATGCCAGATAGTTTGCCCGCACCAAGTGTGTACGCAGACTGTCCGAATCAGGCACGAGTCGGACAGTGCCTTTTTTCTTCTGAACTCTCCACTTTGCTGCTCTGGCATCTCCCAGGGTTATTTGTATCACAATAGACGTATCTAATGACAAATTGCTCCAAATTACTGATAACTTCCTGCGTCACTGGGAGCTGTGTGCCGCATACTGCTAGAAGGTTCTGTGCCTCTTTGGACTTCAAGACGCGGTCTGCGATGAGCTTCTTGCTCGCTCCATAGAAAGCACAAATATGGTCACATCCAGTGAGAACATGTAAAGGTATGATGTTTGCAGCCATTGCCTCATCGCACAAACACCGGGCACTGATTAGCTCTCGTTTACGTTTCACACACAACAGTCCTGATGTCATCTGAGCGACGTATCCAGCTTGTACATAGTTGTCCGTGTCCTCGGTGTCAAGAACAACTGCAGCTGTGTAGCCTTGTGACCGTAGCTCGCTGTATATAGTGAACATGGCCGTGTCTGCCTCTGCATGGAAGCATGTGAGCTCTTGCACAGGGTTGCCTGTAGTGAGATTCTTGGTAGCAGTGCCAACCACGGAGTATATGATTTCAATGTTAGTTGTCGGGACTCTTTTCTCGAATGCTGTTTCTAGGAATGCCTGAAGACGGATCTTGTTCTCGGGTTTACCCAGAAGAGCATGGAAATCTCTACTAGATGGAAATTTGTCCTCTGGTTTCATGAAGACATTCCTTACTGGCAGGTCCTTTTGTCGCAGTGCGCGCTCACTGTCTTTGATGGTGTATGTCTGATCATACGAATCGTTGACACAAATTATACGCTCAGCATGCTTGTGTCTTGCTAATACCAAGTGCACCAGCTTCTCTGTATAGTCTCCCCATGTATACTTGCTACCATCTCCCTTCTCTCTGTCTTCAGTAGTAGGTGTTGCGATTCGCCAGATGAGGCCCATATCAATAATAGAAGTGTATACATCAGGCTCTGGAATGACTGTCACGGCTAGCTTGTACTATATGTCTGATGACACTAATTTGACATATGCATTAATGAAGATCTTACCAATGTCAGTGAATGGTTGTCAGCAAATAGACTTACTTTAAACCAGACTAAAACTGAGTTTATGCTAATTGCTCTCGCCAACGAATTAACACTTTTCAAACTACTCCTTCATTAGCAATCAATAACGTTCCAATTAAGCAAGTGTCTCATACATAGTCACTTGGTACACATATTGATGAGAGCTTATCTTGGAATGTTCACATTGAAAAATTGTGTAAAAAAGTTGCTTCTAGTATAGGTGCACTAAAACGCATAAGACTTTATGTTCCTTTTTCCACAATGCAACTTATTTACAATTGCTTAGTCCAACCCCATTTCGACTATTGTTCCGTTATCTGGGATAGCTGCGGTAGTACTCTGGCGGATAAATTACAAAAACTGCAAAATCGTGCTGCCAGAGTACTGACGTCATCTAGTTACGATACAAATGCCGATTATCTGTTTGAAAAACTCGGTTGGAAAAAGCTTTCATCTCAGCGTAGAATTGCTAAGGCTATCATGGTGTATAAATCCTTGAATGGTCTTGCACCAGAATACCTTTCCGAAATGTTTGTTGATCGCAGTAGCATCACAAATTATGCGTTGAGAGACACCAGTGGCAAATTAGCTTTGCCACAACCGCATACAAACTACTTGAAAAATAGTTTTGGTTATAGTGGTGCGGTACTGTGGAACTCCCTTCCTGCCGAGTTACGACAGGCTAGTACTTTACATAAATTCAAGTTTGACTGCAGCAACCTCATTCGATAATTTTAAATATTTTATCCAATATTATTAATTGCACGGTACTCATGGAAAACAGGTAGTTATGTAAATATGTATATGTATCATTTGTAATATGTAACTTTCCTTTGTTTATTTTATTAATTTTATCATAAGCGTGTAAATCCTGATGAGTCTACCGTGGCTAAATAAAGTTCACTTACTTACTTACTTACTTACTTACTTACTTACTTACTTACTTACTTACTTACTTACTTACTTACTTACTTACTTACTTACTTACTGCTCTTCTGCGTCTTACGCATAGTTCCATTGGCATTAAAGATGGAAAGACATTCGCCTGTAACACGATGCTGTAGTACGTCTTCAAGTCTGAGGGCACCACTCGTTTCGACCAGTCCGAGAACAGATGCCATTGCACTACACTCCACTTCTTCACTCTTTTTTCGGGTTCTCGCCATCTGTTGTATTCAGTTTTTGAGTTGAAAAGTTCTCACGCTTGAGTAACTTGGTCTTCGAATAAACTCGCTCATTCAAGAACTCATTCACTTTGCTTGTGCCATTTTCCTTTGCTGATTTAAAGTCAGCAGCGAGATTGTCTGAGGCGGGAATTCCTGACTGTAGGGATCGAAGTGTTTGGTCTGCATGGTCAAACGGATTACATTCGAATTCAGTGAGACATGCGCTAATATCTTGAACAGCTTGTTCGTCCTTCTTCATTTTACTCCATGAACAACCTGCATGCTTCCCCTCAACTTGCTTCTTGCGGTCAGCATGGCGATGACATGTTGCTCTCACCCGATTAATATTATTCACATTCCGCATGTTTGAAAGGAGTTGCTTTTCATTGTTGAGAATAGCCAACCAACCGGACTTTAGCTTAGAGCCTTTATTCATCGTTGATTATATCCATATGTCAAGGGCAACACACGAATATGGCTTTCCAGTCATCGATTGTGCAAACATACCACTTTCCATAAACGCAGCCTGGTCAATCGGAAGGGTATCAAGAACTGCGATGAAATCGGGAAGACGCCCATACTTGTCATTATCACAGACTTGCATCCAGGGAAGCATTAGCTTCAGTGAACTCAGCCCAATTACTTGTTCTTAGAGCATGGATATTTTCAGTCAGAATATCTACCATATCCAAGAAAGATATCCAGTATTCTGCTAATGGAGCATCTTCAAAGTCCTCGAAGAGCGTGGCAACAAGGTCGTTGAGCTGAGAATTGCTCTCCAGTTCTGAATGTGCATGTCTAAGTTCCTCGTCATCGATCGACTGGCGAAGTTTCGTAAAGGAGATCTTTACCTCTTCCGCTAGAGGAGAACCTTCCAATCTTTTGTCTAGTGCATGATGAACCAGCGTTTCGTAAAATAGTCGCAAGCAACGAACCCCACGCTTGAAATGTTTTCCACGAAGAACTTGATCCACAGACCCGTCTGCGATCACACCTGCTGCTACTAACACATCTGAGATGCCAGATCCCTTAAACCTCTTGTATATGGCGTATATGAACGACATTTGGATGTGGAATGGACACATGAAGGGTAGGATTTTACTGAACACCTCAGCATTCTCACTTTTCAACTCTAGCATAAGCACATAGACAGGATGATCACCAACAATTATTGCAAAGGGCATACATTTTTTTTTATATTGATTTAGCAAGCTTGCACATCACGTCGTGGGGAATCGTCTTGCTGGGTGGGATGGGATAGGTAATATGGTATATTGCTCGACTCTTCTCATCAGGTTTTGACATTTTGGCGTGAAAACCTGAAAAACCGGGAACAGTTTGTTCTTCTGGTTTTGGTGTCGTTCTGTCGTCTTGACCCCTGGCCAGTGCATGGATCACACCACGAGGTCTTTGCGCAGATAAGTCCTGAACGCTCTGGCCATCCACGTTCTTCCTAACAGGCGGTTCACCACGCTTCACTGTCTTGTACGGGTTGACTTTCTGCATTTCACTTCCAAGCTCTTTGAGAGTTGTCGACAGAGATGATGCTAAATTTGGACCAGTAACTGGCCGAACAGAGTTATTATCCGAAGGTAGTTCCAGATCTAATGATTCTGGCTGTACAAACATGACATTAGTTTGTGTGGCTGGCCAGCACCAGTCAGTGTATCGCTCTTGAAGTGATCGATATCGACTATTGCGATAGCAGGTTTACCTTCAGCTAGTTCAAAAGGGCGATTGGATGAGCGTTTGAGATCAGTAACCACCCAAAAATCTCGTAACATAAGTACATCATTGTAACTGATGCCCAGACCATCTTTATGGATTATGTCGACTATATCCCTACTCTTGGTCAGCCCATGGGGCATGATAGAGAGATTTGTCATAAATTCCGTGCGTTTTCCAGTGATGTAACTTGTGAGGATAGATGCAATCGACCGAACAGACGCACAGTTATCTATTGCAGACTTGCTTGGGTGCTTCAACCATGTGATCAATTTCAACAGTAGCTCGAGCTCACTCAGATCTTCTTCTCTCTGTAACTCGTGTACGTAAGAAGGCCAGGGAATCGTGTTTGTCTTCATAACTTCATCTTTGAGTCGTGCCGCGATATTCATTGCCAATTGATCATTACTAACTCCCAATGAGGATAATGCTGCCTCAATGTAAGTACCAGCTCCTCTAGTATCGTATACCAATTCACTCTGGGTCATCTAAAGTCGTTTGTGAAAGCCTATGTCTTCTCCAAACTCCTTGATGAGAATTTCCTTTAAGTAGCTGGACTTTACTATTGCGTTATGTCCGTGATTTGAAATAATGTGATTATAGTCGTATAACAGGCCTTGCAGTGTACGAATTTCATGATCGCTGAAGATAATTTGACGAACATGATTAAAGAAGAGAGCCTGGGCTTCTCTAAGATTAACACGCTGAAGATGTTGAATGCTATCTTCTGTAAGGGGCTTTAAGTCGCTTATATACTTCCGCCAACATTGGCGATGGTACGAATTTCCATGCCAAATGCTGTTTGACTGTCGGGTATGGATGCAACGAGAGTGTCTAGTCTGCCTCTCATTACCTCATCTTCCAGATTAACAGTATGTAGCTTGAATTTATTCCATGCGTCTACCGTTGATAGGAGTAAAAGCTGTTTGTCACGATCACTAGACTTAAATGCCCCTTTCGTGCAACATACACATTGCGTCTTATCATGAATAATACCCGTACTGGACCTAAGCTTTTTACGTGCACTAACCTCGAAAGAAGGGTCTTCTTGAACTGGTGCTTCATCTTTGCTAAGCGCTTCCTCAGTTTGGTGTTTGCGTTTTTCAGCTTGCGTGAGACTGCGCTTACTGGACAGTGTTGTGTAGCAAGAGTTATGCATATGATGGCCTGTTGGCCCCTTCTCCCAATCCACATTCACATCTTGAAACCGATCAAGTCCTTTCCATTTTAAACATTTATCCTGGATAGACTCCCACTTCGTTTGTGTAATGTTGTTCAAATTGTCATCTGCGGTACATGGCTTACCACCGAGTAAAATACACTCATATGTCTTTCCTGCACCGTTCTGCGCCTCTTCCTTGCTGCTTCCGACATCCATACACTCCTCCGTCTTTGAAACCGAGCTATCTTTTCAAATGAATGACGCAAAATGACCCTAATTTGAATAATTTTGATCAATTTGAATGTTTTACATCTTTGGTCAGCATTTTTTCAGTATTGATTAGTTAAGAACGTCATCTTATAAGAATATACTAGATTAACCATTTTGAATATTGCGCTCTAGAGAAATTAGCCATCACTTCTGAGAGGTACATAGGAGCTAATTTTTCTCTGAAATGGTCCTAGTTGTCAAATCAATCAAGAAAAATAGGTAGGAACAAGATGGTCACGGATCATGTCAAAATGACCCTACTGTACTTCGGGTTTCTCTCTCTATAACGCGACTTAAAGCTTGTCCTTCACTTTAACTATCATAAAACCAGTTTTCCACTATTTCCCCTAACTTATGACTTCAAATGACATATTAACCAATCATCGAAATATTTTTCTTGTTTTTGCTGAAAATTAGGTTTCTCAAGAATTTCGCAAGATGCTACGCAAGTGTTCCAAATGACTTTAATGACTACGTTTACTCGACTTGTATAGTTTGGAGCAATTTTTCAAATTATATACAGCATATACACGAATTTTTACCTGAGCCATTCGACGATTTTTTCTTGGCATCGAAGTGTGTTGATGTTGTTCCCATGTGCATGAGACATTGAGAACATCTTGGCAGAGGCTTCCCACATCCATTACAGCTAATACTCTGCAAAGACAAAAATAATCTAGTAAGACAATAAATAATACTTCTACCAGTCGAATCAGGTGAGAAAAATCCTGAAAAGGTCGTCATTTTTAATGTTTTCCATTAATGTAAATACAAAGAAAATCAATCGTGCAGTACCGTGTCGTTGTCTTCATAATACGGTTATAAACGTTTAAAGGACATTGGCAACGAAAATTTTTATTGGCTTATTTAATCTTACTGGACCACCTAACTATGAAAATGTTACCAATTTCTTCTGAAACATTTTTGTTTGCAAGTAAAATGCAAGTAAAGTTTGATAAAATTTGCTCATAGGCCGCCATCTTGAAAAAATTATCTTTGGGCTCCATGACCTTTGTGACGTCATTAGCAGGGTTGCCTTCAATGATTTACATTGCGCGAAGGTTATGTTAACTAAAAATATGTAATAATGAACAGAAGTTCTCATAACCAGGCAAGGGAACTAGGGAAGTTCTATACTATCAGATGAAACCATATTAAGCGAGTGGGAAGGCAAGGAATGGCGGATTTTACAACAATTCTGCACTACAGCGTGGATTTGTCTGACGCGTGTGAGAATGATTGGGTATTATTGAAGCCATAGTATTTTGTGTAAATTTAAATTTGAGAAAGGTAAATGGTCATATACTCGGGAAAAAGTTTAAAGTACCATGTGTTGTGTAGTTAGAATACACTCTTTAAACGAAGACACAAGAAGAGATGGATGAAATGTTATATTAACTCGAGACACTGAGACCGGTTCAGCCCACCTTGCCCTTATCTGCAGGTAACTAAAGCCTTAAAATGTTACTGAAAAGGAAATCTAGTGCAGAATTGTTGGAAAAGAGTAATATTATATTGAAATAGATTTATATTTAAGTTCTAGAGTTTGTTGAAGAATATTATTCAGAGCATATGCCTTGGCAGACTGTGCTTGTATTGTTTTGACGGGAAATATGAGTGCTGTCACCTGTCGTATATGGCAATTGGTCTAACATTATTTAGTACATATAGCTAGTTTATAGAAACAAGCCAGATATAACTGCTCTCTGGCAGCAAGTAAAATAGGAAAATATTTGCCGAAAATGTAGCAATTCTCTTTACAGCATAAAATATAATTCATCGCGGCGTGCCCGTTTATAATACATGCACATGTCAATTATATATAAGACAATATACTAGTATAACAAAAAGTTAGTGAAATTGCTGCCGTACGTGTATTCGCGACCCCTAGCGAAAAAGTTAGCGCTTTGATCACCTTGTGTTTGACATGGAGGCCTGGTTACCAATCGCGCCTCAACGTCAGTCTTACATGACGTTTAGAGCAATTGGTAACCGGCGTCCATGTCAAAAACAAATACAGTATCAAGCCTAACTTTTTCGCCATGCCAGGGATCGCGATTCGCGGAATCACGTAAAAACTGCTGTAAAATGCTTTGCAGTGGTAATCCACAAAACAATTTGTTAATTGTTCTGAATATAGTACTAATAGTGATGGGTTCTAGGAGGTATTTGAGCAGTTGTAATGAAATAACTTACAACACTCTACCAATTGCTTCACACATTCATTTGGGTTGATAGTTTGGTCTAGGTGTGAAGTAGGAGATCCTTGCTGGATCATTTCAGAACTTATTAACTGAATAGTCACTCCCTTTACTTCAAAGGGTGTTACACCTGGAGGTACCGTATTTTGGAAATATATCACCAGGTTACTAACACCTTCTACAGAAACCAAAACACATTTTCCAAATGGGTGTGGCATGCCATAAAGATCTCATGAATGAGGGTCGAAAATTTTGAAGTTTCCCTCAGAAGCCTTAAATATTGAAACAGTGTTGCAGCCCATAGTCAACAAGCAATATCGATAATTTAAGTGCAAATCCAAAAACAGATTATTGAAAGCTTCTTCCAAAGAATAGTAAGGTAGATCGATAGTTGTTGTAAACAGATCACCAGCATATGGGTCACTGAATTCAAATCATAAATTTTATCAGAAACTGATACCATTTTTGGCACATCACTTAACAGCAAGAAGCTTTTGTTAACAGAATTGCTTATACAAGTATAAAGGCTATTTCCAGCACACAATATTCATTCAAGAATGATGGATCCCATGTATCAACATTATTTATATGATTATGTACTATTGCAGTTAACGACATGGCTACACATTGTTTACCAGCATTCTGTCTCAACTTTCTTGCATCACCTTGGCTAAAATCGGCACATATTGTTTTTAATAGCTGGGTCAACCACATCATAAACTGTGGGTCCAGGATTTTCTTCTACATCATTTACTATTCTCAACAATAGTGGTACATACACAATGCAACATGACAGCTGAGTGAATATAAACACTGTAACATATGACAGCTGAGTGAATATAAACACTGTAACATGACTCGAACTCTTATATTTTTCTGTAAACGTATTTGTTGTCAAATTAGATACGCTCAAATGAAATATTTGTATCAATACTATTATCAATACTAGAAATACATGCATGCAGAATCCCCTCGCCCATTTGAACCAAACAATTTACTCCCCAAAAGTTATTGTAACATGATTATATGAAGTACTGAATCGACCACTGTAACCATGGAACACGCAACACTATATTTCTTTTATTTTAATTTGTAAAAAATATTGATATTTTGTACTTTTAACTATAAAATTATCATTATCAATTGCCCAACTATATAAAGTGGGTATATGCTATTATGTACTCTTTTAGCTTTGATTTACTGTAACATTCAACCTTAGACGTTCACAAAACGTTTCGAAATGAAGTTTTTGAGATTTTATAATATGTTTTTTATTTTTCTATAACGTATTTGAATCAATACTAAAATACTTTTAAGATCAATCAATGTTATATTGACCAAACAGAATGATCTACGCATTTTCAAATTCACAAACTATAGTCTATACTGAATCGGCAAAGCAAGTATGCAAAATAGACACTTACCCGTTAAAACGCTCCTTTTTCGGTTTTTCGATTGTTTACTTCTTGTGGATTTGTCCTCTAAATACGTTATCTTGTTTTGGATACTTTTTGATTTGTATTTATTATGTCCTGACTCCTGAGTATTATAAAATGAGTGCAAAACTATTTTTGAAAAAAGTTTGCAAAATGGCAGTCTTCTCTCGGTCTGAACTCGCGCATGCGCATAACTTAAAAAACCGTCCATGACAAAAAAAAATGGCGGACAACTTTGCATTCCGCTATGTTTTCACATACCCGGGTGTAAATATCCGAGCGGAATTAGTACCCTCACACGGCGCTTCGCGCCGGCTCGGGGATAATTTCATTACCAGCCGGAAATATAACATCAACATATTTATATAAAGAAAAGGACGTCCGATGCCTGATAGATCATTGCTTCTCACACTATTAAAATGTGCACCAATTCGGGCACGATATTGCTCAATTGTTACCCCCATTTAACCAAATGCAAATGTTCAGTTTAACAAACTAACAAGGTCTTACCTGTACGGATGCTTATATATTATATCGAGGACAATGCTTCGCTAAGTTTGATGGTAAAGAACACAATGGCTCTCGTTTGTTTGTTTAAAATTGATGTAAATTTTATTTGAGTTGCCTGTTGCCACACCGCAAGAAGATATAATTCTTAAAAATCGCAATATTTGCTAAAACTTGCCAACTTGTGAGTTTCGCCCTCGTGCTAAATGACTAAATCTTGGCAAGTCCCGAAGAGCAGCCGGTAGCTTCCGTAAAGACCCGTCGAATCTTCTACGTCACAAAACTGAACATCCAAACATTGCTTGAAACTGAAAGTTCTGAAGCTGGGTGTCCAGAGTGTTGAGAGTTTTCATGGAAACCCACATACGTCAAAACTATCGAAGGATGTAAAGCAATCGCAAGATACAATAAAGGCTGGGGCAAGTTTCTGTGCACACAAAAGGAGAAATAAGATACTTCTTCAAGAAAGATTCACGAGCTGAAATTGTTGAGTCTGTAACAATAATAAATTTGATCTTGGCTGATTTTATCTCGAAGTTTACAAAGCGAGGAATGGTTGTGTTTGATTGGCCATTGATAATATATGGTAATGTTGTTGTCCATTCAATTCATTACGAGAAAGAGAGCGTACGAAAAATGAGAGAAATGGAAATAACACCATCTTGGGACATTATCATATGTCAGGAGATTTAGAAAGTGTGGCAGGATTATGCTATTAACAGCAAAGGAGATATAATAGGTTATTGTCGCGGTGATCATCATCTTCGAAAGGTCGAAAGAGCAACAAACGAATGGCAGCCGTTCTGTCTTTTACCTTCAGGTGATGAACGATATGATGTACGTTCCGTCGTATGATAATGCCTGGGGTAATCCTGCACCTACGTATTTCGCGAAGATCCAACAAAGTGGTGGCCTACGCGCATAAGACGACAATCGACACCCCAGCTTATATTCACAAACGGATCACTTTATCTACTTATCATAAATCGAATGGGCCAAAATACCATTGGCAGTATCGTGAAATCCATGGCATCCGGCTTGAACACAAATAAGAAAATTGACAAACCACACCATCGTCTCTAAATTGAAGAAGTCCGGGCAAGCACGTAATGTTATCTGCGAAATAACCGAACATTCACGAGAGTCATCCTTAGACGACTATGACCAAAGTTGATAAAAACCAAAGGCGAAATTTATCACATATCATCAGCGGTAACGATGGGGAAATGCCAGCATCAACTAGCGTGGAACAGGCATCCGAAGCGTGTACAAACACCCTCACATATAACTTTAAAATTTTCTCTTGTCCAACAACAAAGCCTCGAAGAAAGGCATTAGTCTATGAGTTTTACCCCCAACATTCAGCCGAATAGGTTTACGTTATTTCCACCCCAATATCAGATGGCAGCGTTTACCCGGCTTCTTCAAACATTCATATTAAATTACACAGGTTGCACGATCAACATCTATTTTAACAAGTCGCCTTGGAAGTCTCCTTAGAAGAAACGAAGTCGAAGAGTTATTATATTTGATTCAGACGACGAAGATTGAACATTGAGTTTGTTGTTGAACGTTTTTATAACAAGACGCCTACTGAGGCGTTCACACTTCCCCCGGGCTGCAAAATACACGACCTGTCCTATAATCTTGAACACACATATATTCAAGACAAAATTTGACAATACTTCAACCAATTTCATGAATCATTATGAAATTTGTACGCCGTGGTTACAGGTCCGACACCGGACCTTTTAGTTCTACGGTTATAGATCCGACATTACTTGTCACGAGTGGGCTAGATTGTAGAATATTGATGCTCTTTCAAAAATGACTAATCATATAACTGTCTCGTTCTCTAAAAATGACAAAAATACCTGCTCAGGCCGTTCAATACCCAAAAATAAATAAAGTGGGCTATTCGCACTAAAGCGTATCCATGTTATTGTATCATATGCAATTTCTCATATGCATTCATATGCAAATAATCTTGCTGTTTACCTCGGAGACAAAGACAAAGTTCAAATGATCTAACCATATTGCTGAACCCATACCGTAAAGGCAACAAAGTTGCTCGAATTGGGTTACTTTCTCCAGTTTTTAACGACACTTTTAAGAACCAAAATAATCTTTTTGTCCACTGTTCCGTATATAAGTAAGGATTGATAGCAGGTCAGGTAATATGCAAAGGACCATTTGATTCTATTATTGTTCCTCCGAACGCTAAGGGAAAATGTCTTTGTATTACGTTGATGCTTTATTGATTGGAATGATTGCTGTAAAGAGCCCGTATTGTGTCTGCTGGAATTATGTGTTCGAGTATCGGTGGCTGTCGATAGCCAGTTTTTAATTCTGTTGGATTATAGAGCTTGCGAAATTTTGAAGTAAATAATGGACATAAAACATAGTGGGAGCAAAATAGTGAATTAAGGAGAACAATGTAATAATAATTACTCCTTAGCAAATCTCCACCGTTTCAATATGGCAATTACCACAAATAGATTTCCTGCAATCAGAAGAAAAAAAAAAAAGAAGATAAATATATCAGCAGATGTCAATTTTTTAAAGGACATCTTCTCTTGTGTTGTGTTTCTTGTTGTCTTGTTCATCTCTTCTTTCTCTCTCTAACTACGTTGATTTTTATCAAAGTGAAATCACTTTAAAGAAAATAATATTAATTTAACTCGTCAATTAGAGTTATAAATGTTTGTATACGGCAGCGGAAATAGACTTAACAGCTCACGCATGCAGTGTTTGCCCGCTACCCAGTTCATATTTTCGAAGAGCTCAGGTGCTTAGTTTTCACGTTTTCTCTCTATAGCTAAATCTTTTTATTGACAAGTTTGCTGTTCTTGTGTTTCGCTGAATGTTGAACGTGTTGATTTTTGGCAAGTATACTTTCATGCATCGCCATAACAAAACTGCAGAACTGCAAGCATTGTTGACCATTTTAATACTGAAAAATAGTTCATTATAAGACACACTTTAAAATAAAGCGCAAGTTTTAAAATGAATTTTTTTAAATATATAGGAATTTTTAGCACATAAATACTTTTCGCCGTGAAAAACAGTCGTAAGTATTATTAAATTTTACCAATGTAAACCGTGATATGCATTTTCGTACCGAACAGCTTAGAAAGAAGATTAAATGAGATAGAAACAAAATGAGGCGACAAAATTCACTTCTTCAAAACAACAAAATCTACGAGTTAGTTTTTTCAAAAAAACTTTATTGAATGTTCATAAAAAAATCATCAGGAAACACTTGGCCAGAGTTATTTAACATACTTGGACAAATAATTGGAAATAATGAAGAAATAAGCAGGCGGTAAGAATAGAAGAAATCCGCTTCCAAAAACACAAGCATAAAGACCATGCATAACCAAAACGAAAGTAGGGCATATATGGCGCTATTTTCACATCCTGGTTGGCGCCGCATTGTGTTTGCTAAGGCTGTCCATTGTTTTCAACAAGCCCCTAGCGAGTCATCGACATCGATAACAAACATCGAATCATGTTGAAAAATATTTGGCGTGTCGATATCATATTTATTGAAATATAGAATCGGTGCACGATTTCATGCAAGGAACTTCAATTTAATTCATCACTGTTCGCAAGGAGACAGTAGAATGCAAAAGTCAATAACTATAAGCTGTATGTTTGTGTAAGGCCGTGACACCTATTTCAACTCCAAAGTTTGCCTATTGTAAGTGATTAATTTGTTTTTCGATAATTACGTCACAAAATCGTGAGCGAATAGCCTTTAGTTTTGATTCATAAGAGCGAGGCTCCCAGGCCAAAGAAATATTCGTGACGTAATTATCGAAAGGGTGTATTGGAAAACATGGGATTCCGAAAGCAAGCCTGAAAATAAATTATTATTAAAACAACGTCATCTATTATTATTTTGACCTAAACATGAATTCGAGCGTTAAAATGCAGCACAGTATCTTGCCTCTTTTGATATATAACGCGCAGTATTGTATATGAAAGTAGAAGTCGTCAATGTTTTAATAAAGTATAGTCTACCGTATTTACTAATTTGAGTGCCGCGGGGCTCTTTAAATGATTAGTGTTTTTGATGCGGCGCCTATATTCGAGGGCGGCGCTCTTATTCTGTTTGTATCTGCCTTCACAACGGAATTGCGCATTTCCAAAGTTCTGGTGCGAGAGTTAAACGATTGAGCATTGAAATATACTCACTTTGAACATAAAACAATGTAGTACAGGATAAATGTCAAAGGGTGATTAAAGATTGAGATGTACTGTGGTTGTTCTCAGCTCGAACAATTCCGTATAACTGTGCTTCGATTAAGCGCCTCGTGCTTATTCGAGGACGGCGCTCTTAATGCACTAGTCAATTGAAACCCCGGCCCCCCAACCCCCGGGAGTATGCGGGGATTTTAACATTTCTCGAGTGTTAAAATCCCGGCCTTAAAATATTGTCCATTTGTTAAAATGCCGGCCTTGCCAGGCCGATCATATAGCTTTCCAAAGTCTAGCTTTTCATCTAGTCGTCTGATCAGTCATTTTTTATATAAAAACATGCTGTTACAGGGAGCTGTCAAAGAAGAAAGTCTGGTGAACCTGTGTCAGTTTTAGCCTCCTCCACAGGCATCGCTTGGATCCCCGGGGTAGGTTGCGTCAGGTAGAAAATGTCAGTTTATTAAATCGAAGGCTCTACGAGAGTTACATCCCCGGCATTTTATCCCGGCCGTTGTGTCAGTGTTAAAACCCCGGGTAGCATGATGGCAACGTTTGTTAAAACTCTGTATTTCCCCCGCAAAGTCCCGTTAAAACCCCGCATATGCACGGGGGTGGGGTTCAATTGACTAGCGCATAAATTATTGAGTTTATTGAGTTTCTCACTCATTGGTGAGCATTTTTATTCTCAAATGCGATGCTTATTCGGGGGCGGCGCTTTAACGAGTAAATACGGTATGTAAAATTGTGATAATGACAATATTATTCCAATAGATATACAGTCGCCGCCGCTTATATGCAAATCCTTTTTGCCAACTCGATTTTTGCATATAAGCGGATTTTGCATATAAGCGGATTCGTTCCCAGGACGCGCATCCAGCAAAATCTATTAGCATAATACAAAATGATAAAAAATACCAAAGCCAGTTTCAACTTAGCAACATGCGACAACAGATTTTAAGAAAGGATAGAAAATAGCTTTCTAAAATCGAATTCTTTCTACAAGTCATAAATTATATAATGGTGCTATGTTAGACTATATGACGTCACCGGTAACATACAAACAGAATTTGTGAAGAATCGATGACACAGGCTTGGTATAATAATGCAAATTAGTTTCCTCTAAACTGTCATGTGTTTGTGCTTTGGATAAGGTTCATATGCTGAACCTCTCATGTTTATTTAAGGTATTAGGGTATTAGGGTATTAAGGTATCTTTGTTTAGCTTTTTAAATTTTTTCCCAGCTTTGAAATTTAGATTATAATCTTTTATAAAATATTTTCAACGATGCTCACAACTTCGATTATAGGTGGGATGAGTTTATATGTTCCTGCCAAACCAGAGCATGCAATACGCGCAGTACAAAAAAATCGTTGTCTTCTACGTGTTTTAGAAGCAATGTTGTAGCTCACCTTCACTTTGTTTGTGGGGATTTCTCTTGGCGTCAGATATCGCAATCTTCTCCCTGCCTGAGACACTGGGTTCTTTGCTAAGATGGAATTACCACAAAATGTACAGCTAACAAGAACTTGCTGGGACTCCACAGGGACACCTCCAGCCTTGGTACTGTGGTAGATATCAAATTCAGCTCTACAAAAGAAAAGAGGATAGAATAACCCATACGAAAATCATATGTTGCCAAAGGACACCTATTTAAAGGTCTTGTTTCCTAGCCGAAATTTTACGTTATAGCTTCATACTAAAACTGCAAGTGATGAACCAGGCGGGAATCGTAAACGTATTATAAAAATTAATGTCCAGCATAAGCGTGCGTTATGCTGGGCATTAATTTTTATAACACATACTAAAAGTGGCTCTATAGTTGTATTTCGATGATATCTCAAGTTGAGCTGGAAATTTCCCATTTGACCATATCATGATGACTGCATGGCTATCCTTACGAGGATAACTTGAAAAATAGGCTCGTCAAATACATGTTAAAAACATGTTAAACATGTTAAACGGCAGTAAATAACACACCGTTTAGTCATGCCGTTCTAAATGGAATATATATGTTCGACCAGGATCAGGTTATTAACATATTCCGCGAATATTTTTACAAATTATTTTATTATATACCAAGTGTCAAAGTTCAGTCTTTCTCATATCTCATTGGTTGAAAGTTTATCACAAAGTCACGAAATTTCACTGTTTAATGAGGTTATATATTAACCAAAGTTAATAGCTAGAGAACCATGCGCGTTCCGGAAGTTGGGTGCCGCGACTGAGGTGTGCCTTGCGTGCGCTCGCGCAACATATGTTCATTAGTTATTTGGCACGCAGTTTTTCAGCTTCCTATGGTGATGTATCCTCCCATAGTACGGTTTTATGGCGCTTGGAGTTTTTCAGCTTCCTATGGTGATGTATCCTCCCATAGTACGGTTTTATGGTGCTTGGAGTTTTTCAGCTACCTATGGCACAGAGTAATCACATACAGAGGTTTATCTTCATGTGCCGACCTTTGATGTCGGCGTAAGGGCTTTTTCGGCAAAATCCGCCATGTTCTTAGCCAGTCCAGTGAAGAGAGGCCGTCAGCATACGTAAACTGCGCATGTGCAGGTACTGGCTAAGAACATGGCGGCCAGTTAAAAACACCTTACGGTTTTTCCGCGAAGAGACACCTCTGTATGTGATTACTCTGTGCCTATGGTGATGTATCCTCCCATAGTACGGTTTTATGGTGCTTGGAGTTTTTCAGCTTCCTATGGTGATGTATCCTCCCATAGTACGGTTTTATGGCGCTTGGAGTTTTTCAGCTTCCTATGGTGATGTATCCTCCCATAGTACGGTTTTATGGTGCTTGGAGTTTTTCAGCTTCCTATGGTGATGTATCCTCCCATAGCACGGTTTTATGGCGCTTGGAGTTTTTCAGCTACCTATGGTGATGTATCCTCCCATAGCACGGTTTTATGGCGCTTGGAGTTTTTCAGCTTCCTATGGTGATGTATCCTCCCATAGCACGGTTTTATGGCGCTTGGAGTTTTTCAGCTTCCTATGGTGATGTATCCTCCCTTAGTACGGTTTTATGGCGCTTAGAGTTTTTCAGCTAACTGTGGTGATGTATCCTCCCATAGTGCGGTTTTATGGCGCTTCGAGTTTTTCAGCTAACTTTCGTGATGTATCCTCCGATAGCTCTGTTTGTTTAGTCATTAATATCATAGTGCTCCCGCCGAGCGTCGTACTTGGATGGGTGATGCTTGCAGCATCTCCTTGGTTGGCAGTTCAAGATGCCATTTGCATGGATCTCTCCTTAATCCAAGTACCACCGCTAGTTCCCAGGCCACCTCGGTCAACAGCTTGCACCTAACCTTCCAAATTGGTAAGTATGGTTATCGAGGATAATTTGGCCGTAGTTGGCGAACGTGGATATTAAGTAGTATATGGTTTCGAAGATATTAACCGTCAACAACTCTAAACGGGCAATAGTTTTATGTTATGGATCGGCAACAAAAAAAGCCGAAAACCACCTGACAGGCAACTTTTGCACCGACTTTGACTAACAATGCAAAAATACCTAATATTCTGCGTTGTGTTTTTTGAGTTTAAAAGTTTAAAAATCGTATTTTTTTCTCTTAGAAACTTGGCATGATAATAAAGCACTTATCTACGGTGACTTGGAGAAAGCAGTGTTTGTGATCCCTCGAATCTCGAACATGGGCGGTCTCGGGATAACAAAATATCCTATTCCTTTCTGCCATGGCTGCAGAAATCAGGGAGCCATGGAGCGACGCTACCTCCATAATCTATGGGGCCAACTCCAAACTGAAAATGTGCACATCAAAACTTAGGTGAATTAAGAATTCTGGAGTTACAAGCCAGGTCCAAAAATTTGGATTTAGTGGCTCAACTAGAATTTGAGCCAGGTTTTGAGGGGAATCTGTCCCCTGAGCCGCACACTTGGAGTCTCCAGGCCCACAGCTGTACCGTCACAGCCTTGCTCCATTCATAGAATATACAGGCATGCTTTCTGCCCCATCAAATATCATAACTGCATATATAAGCATATACAAATTGCATGACTGCGTCGCATCTGGTCGTCACTTCACATCCCATTCACACTTGTTCCATTTGGCAGCAATATGTGCATTTTTTTTCTCCAAGTCATGAATATTTCAGTTCGAATAATCGTCTATAAATGAATTAATCTTTCCGGTTGATTTTCCATTTGACTAGTATTTTGTTTCCAAACGTACAGCAAATACCTTAAGACTCGAACGACGTGTTTATCGTAGTGATTTAAAAACGTCAACTGCATGGAAGGGTGTTAAAACTCGTTTTTCTCTCTCTTCGTTTTTCGTTTTTCATATATTATTTGAAGTTTATCGTCTTAACAGCTTAATTGCAAGGAAAAAAACTGGAAACTGAAGCTCTAAGACACGCGCTCCTTTCATTGCACTAGAAAATTAATTCAATTAACCGAAGATAGTGCGAGGTGACAGAAAGGTAAAATATGATCAACACAACAGACCAGTTTGTCAAACCATGTCCTTTTGGTGGCACAACTATTTTTATCGTTGAACAGTTTCCTTCAAACAAATATCTCATCAGTCATATAATGTTGTGCATCGTGAATTGCTTGTTAACGATTCCTACCGTCTTACTGAACGGAATTTCAACTCTGACGATCTCGAGGAGTTCTCAACTAAGTTCAAAACTTTGTTACTTTATGATTTTTATTCAATCGATTGTTGATCTAGCAGTCGGAGTCATACTACTTCCTTCATATACCATCCTTGCAGCAAGTGAGCTTCTGGGTACAGCAAACTGCGTCGGCATTTTGATTTTAGAGACATTAGCGTATTTGGTGGCAAGATTGTCCTTTATGACATTGTGTGTATTGACTTTTGAACGATATATGAGTATTTTACATCCACTCGTTCATCACTCCCATCTCACAAAAAGGAGGATTTTGATGGCTAATGCTTGTGCAGCCCTATTTGTCTTTATGGATCCGCTCTTACTACTAGCCTGGGAAGAAGTTTAAGAAATTGTCGTTCCTATATCTCTAGTGATGATTATGTTATTTACTACATATGCTTATACAAAAATCTTCCAAGCAGTCAGAAATATGCACTTCTCTGGGGATGAGATCGCGAGAAAAAAATCGTTACGAGAGAAAAAACTTGCAACGTCTTGCGCAATTGTAGTTTTTATGAGTTATCTCTGCTTTCTGCCTTCTATTGTTTCTTTTGCGTCTTACAAAAACGACCTTGTGAACTTTAGGGTGGCCTTTTCTTGGTCTATGACCGTGGCTGCGTTGAACTCAAGTCTCAATTCTATTGTCTTCTTCTGGAAAAGACCGCTACTGAGAATGGAAGCAATGAAAATGTTGAAAATAATTTTTTGTAAGTAAGACAAAAATACATGTAAGGATAAAAATTGATAAAAACAAGCAATCCGCATGATTGAGTTATTGGAGAAAACTATATCGAACTCGGAACAGTTGGCCAAAGTGAATGCCATATATAAAACGCTGTGAAATTGTGAATATTTATTAAAAGCATATATGTGTAGAAGTATATAGAATAATAAAGCATGTCATATTTGCTTTTTGTTTATAGTCGTATGTTTTGTGATCTTATGCGTAGTTAAGGTGCCGTTGAAGATAAATAGATAAGTACATTTTATTTTTTTTGAGGTCCGTAACTCAGGTCCGTAACTAAAATAGAGCCTTTTGATTGGCTGAGAGTACGAGGTCCGCACGACAGTACAGACCCCTCGCAATGCAAAACGCCAAAACAAAAAAAGGAATAAAAAAATAAACACGAAAAATAAAATAAACATTTCATTGTTTTGTCTGTCAAAGCTGAAAAATAAATTCTCAGTCTCAAGCATATTCTCGACCTTCGGTCTCGGGCCGCTTCTGAGACTTCGGGAAAATATTTTTCCAGTACGGACCTCCCAGCCGGTAAATAACATATATATATCAATATGCTACAAAGACTCGGTGTAACAGTTATACGCTTTAAACGTAAGGAAAATTTGAAATCAATCTTCATCACCTTAGTACAACACCGAGGGAAGTGTATATATGCGTTTTATAAAATAGTATTCTTGTGTAGATATCTCGAACGTGCGGTGCCAGTGTGGGTAGAGTGTAGCAAATATTCGAGAACGTCGAAGTTCTTATTGTATTTTTCAGGTAGTTTTACACAACAGTCAACCGCCGAATATTCTTGTGTAGGTCTGCATGCTTACCTTTGGTGCCAAAGTCCCCATCTATCCAGTAAATCACGGTAACTACAACGTTATAGAAGAGTTGAGATAAGTCTATTTTAATTAAAAAATGCGAGTAAAAGAGAATGAGCAGCTTTTCTTTATAAATCTCCCGCTTGTCGGGAGGAAGACAATCGTTGATGCATGTTAGTTAGTTATCAAATCTAAAGAGCACATTTTTAAATAGAAATTATTTTACACTTTTCAAAGTTGTTCGCTGTGAGTTAATGAAAATTCTCAATATATAACTGGCAAATAGCTTTTGGCAATTCTTGAATTATTTTAATTCAACAACATCCTACAGTTTAGAAACTGTATAGAACAAAACATAATCGAAAGATAAACATGCTGAGAATTACGTACAACAGTGGATGAATACTGCGAATTACATAAATAATATTTAGCGCTTTTTTTAGATGGAATTAGTATCAGTGCTATACGTTTATTAGAGACCTAACCAGGAACAAAGCGAAAAAAAAAACTATAGGTCCCTCCCTAGCAGGGGAACCTGCGGCCCTGCCCTTCCGATGCAGCGCGTTCTAACCAACTTCGGAGCTACAGATGAAGCTTGCCGAGCAGTAACTCAGTTCCACCCCTGCCCAGACCTTTAGTTTTGCTTTTCGCAGCTTGCATATTCAAGGTCTAATAAACGTATAGAATTTACACTCGATACCATCATCTACAAAATTCAATAACTATTCAATCAAGTGAGATAATATTTACATAAATAATTATCTTGTTTTTAGTTAAAAATTGCAGAAAGTGAACTTCCCCAGCTTAGAATATTAGCACTGTTTAATTCATGAACATATGCAAACAGCTGAATGAACGTCAAAACAATAGGGCAGGACAACTTACTTTTGAATCCAATTGTTTACTTTTCCAGATTCTTTGAAGAGCTTGTTTGACAAGGAATTGACAGCCAGCAAGCAAACTGTTTGAATGTCGCCTGTCTATGGGGGAATAAAGCCAATATTCCAGTTATTTCACAAGATAGAACTTATATTTCTAATCTGTTTTGCCCAAGGGTGGAGAAATCGAATTTTCCAATAAATGCCCGGGGTGGAGAATCCACAGTTTAGTAATTGAGATATTATGCCACGCATATAATAACTGGTAGAATGAAAGCATCGAATATTCTCAGTTGAGTCGAACGAGAATGCATTTAATATAGGTGCATGGGTGAATATTAGGTTAGGATGCTGCCTCTTTCATTTATTAGGAAGAGGTATATAGTGCATGTGCATAAATTTTGGCTACCCTACCTATAGCCCTATTACGGTCTGATGATAGGACCAAAATGAATAGAAAGCTTTTCCAGAATTACCGCTGGATATTATACAAGTTGGTTGATGTCTTATTCAGAAGCGGAAGCCTCGGTGGCTTTCCTTTGCATGGAAAGACGGGTGGGATTTGTAAAATCCCGACTATGGAAAACGAACATTGTACAGAACGGAACTATTCCGACTGTAAATTTGGGACTATTCGGTTGCGATTCGGTGCTCTATTGAGTGCTTTTCTGAACATGCATGCATGCATCTCTCTCTACCATACAACCAGCATGCAGTATGGTCTTCCCAACCATGGCAGGTCGAATACTTCCAGAAAAATCGAGAATTTTTGCTAGGAAGAACCTCCGATCAGACCACGCAGTAAAACACTTTATACACTAAATACACTAGAAATCAGCCTGTGGTATCACAGACTCTGCATGCAGATCTACAGTTTTTATTTTTGCAGTATGTGACCAAAAGTTGAAAAATAGATTCAATAATTAAAGTATATTAATTCACATTATAAAATAACTGAAGTAAATAGAGCGCGCTGATTGGTCAATACCCATGCAGGATGAGAGAATCATGCACGGGAAATTTTCCCGCGCCTGAAATTTTAAAAATGATATAATAATAAACTTTTGACTTTGACAAAAAAAGAAAATAATGAAAAAAAAGTACACAGAGGTCTTCAAAAAGTCGATAAACAAGGACGAGTTGGTGGTGGATGGCCACAAATACAGCAAGCAAAAAAATAAAACAGTATACGTTGTTGACGTTGTTTTTTGAGAGAATGCATGTACAAATCAAATATATAAACCTTTTTTTTTTTATATTTCTGTTTATTTAATTTAACACAAATACCGCATTGGTTTCCGTGTTATATCTTTACGTTCTTACGTTTGTTTCGACTTTGCTCTTTTTAAAAGCTAAAAAAACTCGCCGTTCGGCTTTTTTTTACGCTTTCGAGAAAACTTCAACCCGCGTGTAAGTGTAAGAAAGAGATGATCACGGACTATTAATGATAAAAACACAACATTGCATGCCAACGACCTCGATCGGAAATCAAAATAAAGAAAACGTACCATGTTAATATAATTCTGCAGCAAGTTAATCCCGTCTTCTGTCATTCCTTAAATGAAAACAACTTTAGCTTATATACAAAAACAGCTAACAGAGCAAATACACAAACCGTTAGACAAAATAAACTGTGCAATGCGGTATACGAAAGTCAGGCATATACAGACGAACAAACAGAAACACAGAAAATAAAAGAAACAAATCATAATAGAAAGTCAAACACGTAGTATACCTGTTACCAATATGCCTTCAAGGTTTCCAGTCTTTATCATTGTCTTACACAAATCATTAAGGAAGGATCCCAACTGAAAAAAAGTCAAACAAACTAGTAAATTTATCCGGATGATTGTTGGATTTCCCTATTGGAGGTCTATACTATTGTGTGGAATATGACAGGTTTGCAATATAGATTTTACGTGAAATTCGTATTTTAAAATTATATTTCTTATTAAATTTTTCCACTTGTTTGTTCACCTTCAAAAGCGCGAGCACCAAGGATGTTCTAAAACCAATATTAATTAGAGGTTGTATATATAGAGGTTTTCTTCATCTTTAGAATCCGTATACATGTTCGATGCTTAATTATAAGGGGGTCCAATACAAATTTTTTGTATCTGTTTTCTTTTTAATATAGTTAGTCTGACTGAAAAAATGTTTTTTCAAGACATCGTTACCATGGTTACCAAGATATGACATTCCCCATGGTGAAAAGAGTGTACCTTTTTAAACATGATAACTAGATTTATTTGATGATAAAAACCTGGGATAACTTGTATGTTGTCACAAATAGCATTATCTAGGAGGTGAATTAGAACTATTGACAAAGGAGCCATAATAATGATTTTACAGCCTAAATACTAGGAATGTATACAATTAATCTCACCAAAACTGTTATTATTTCATAACCATTGAACATAATTCAATTGTGTACAAATTATACAGATCTGATTAAGAAGGCTGTAACACTTGCATTTTTCATTTTTTTTTAAAAATGACAAATATAGGATTTTTTTGTATTGGACCACCATAAGTCTACTAGCATACTATAAAGAACAATACAGTGAATCTCACCTTGCCATCTGGTAAATATTTACACGCAAAAGCAACTTGATCTTCAATTTCAAGGTCACAGTCATTCTACAAAACATTTCAAACCCACTAATAATTAAACACACTGGGCTAGATGTTGGCTATCAAGGGGAGGGAGAAGGGAAAATGGGAGTCCCGCGCGCCAAACATTTCCACGCGTGTTATAGTTTTTTATTCAGTCTCGTCTTCCACGCGATCACTGATCTCGAAATTAAGTTTATTATCCATTTCTGTAACTACATATGTAACACATATCTGCAGCAATCCTCAAACCAAACAACTAAAGTTCCAAAACATTGTTCCAACATGAAGTATTTCGAATTAGAAAACCGCTGACCAAACGATTGAAGCGAAATCATGCAGTGATAGGCTGATAGCTATATAGCTTATATTTTGTACAAAATGGCAAACACAATGAAATGTTAGAATTCGTTCTTAATAACGTTCCTTCATATTTCTCTTCTTATAAATTACTTTTACAGCAAACGCGAAAAATTCACTTTAGTGCTCATTCCATAAAACAAATATCTCATATATTCTTAAAATCTTCCTCTTTCACTCCTGAGAATCCACCGCATTTTTGAGATCAGTGCTTTTTGAGATCAGAACTTATGAACGTGCACGTTTCATTTATTTATCCAGGTATGAATAACGGCATGAGCGGGTGGTCTTATATTCGTGCTTACGCGCCTTTGCATTGGGGAGAAATTAAAGACGACTGGGGACGAATCAGCTTTTTATCAAATATTCCCCATTTGACAAAAATAGGGTTTTCATCAAAACAATGAAGTTCAACACCTGTTTACCGTTATTATAGTTTCCCTAAATGGAAATAGAAGAACATCGAAAAACAAACACCAATAATGCAGCAGCAACTTTATTAGGTATAATTCAATACATTTTACTTAATATATTAAAGTTAGTAACTATTAACGCACAAAGAAGAATTATACACTATATAGATGTCATGATGCATGTGCTGCGAGGTATACACTATAGATGTCATGATGCATGTGCTGCGAGGTATACACTATATAGATGTCATGATGCATGTGCTGCGAGGTATACACTATATAGATGTCATGATGCATGTGCTGCGAGGTAGAATAATCAACATATGAGTAATATTTGGGCAATATGAAAGTTTGGTGTGTTCCTTAATCCATATAATAGCCTTGAAGTACAGGGAATTGAAGATCCAATTCTTCAAGGAAAGCAGAGGCAACAAGCTTAAACTATAGATCTCCTGCATGAATGATATATGATATGTTTTCCTAAAACGTTCATGGATGTACTAGGTACGTACAAATTTTCGGTCTTTACGAAGTTACCTCAACGTTTTGGCCACGATTGAAATATGTTCCCACACCTTTAGTGTAATATTACTTGCATGCATAACTTGCTTTTTTAACCGTTGTATATACCACTTTCAGGCAAATAATTAACAGAGTCATATTTATCGCGACATGCAATTGTTTTAGCTGAAATAATAATATGTACTTTAACTTTCTCGTTTAAATTCTATATATTATTAAGTTCAAAAGCTAAACCGGGTAAACCTGTTTCGCATGTTTATGCGTTAGAACTAAATTTTCTCTTGTATTCAATCAGGTTCTTTAGTTACAATAGTTAAAGGTAAACCCGAATATTTATATCCAGTTAATATTCTTGTCTGCCGTCAACGTATTCTTCGTTTTTTTGGAACATTACTAAATCCAATCGTCGTATACAGGATGTAGAAGTCTTCGCAGCTTCGGAAGAAATTATGTTATCTCATGTGTCGATTTGGTTTCCGTTTTAATTAATCATCCAATGGTGATTATTTACTCAATCTTTTGGTTAAATTAAAAGTATGATTAATTCCCCAGTTTGAATGTTGGAATACATATTGCCAACAGCTTCCATGCCTTTTCTTTGCTCACACTTTTAGTCCTAAACTTCGATCGATATCTTGCAATTGCGCTTCCTCTCTTTCATCGAACATCAGTGCCAGTGACCAAACAAAGACTTCTGGCTCTCCTGGAAAACATTCTGAATTTGATTATTTGTTATGTAGCTGTTTTGTATTCAGTAGCTACCAACATTAAAATGTTGATGTTTTATAGTAATACCCAGCCTAGACATATGCCTTCTATTTCAGCATTTTCAGCGCACTTTCGCATTGGAAGATTGGGGGCAAGCCGCTTGTGATTCGGCTGTTGGTCCACTATAATGCTAATGACAAATATAGGCTGAGTAATACTCTCTTTCAAATGCAATTCAAAGTGGAATGAGGTTCCCCAAGGTGGAGAATTTGCCACTCACTTGGGGAATTTTCACCTGTTTTTGGTCCCCGCTGTTGGGCATTAGCGCCATGTCTCATTTGCCCCGCCGCCTTTCGGCTGCTCCGCAATGGGCAGACCATCTACCACACAGGCTAGAAACTGGATGAACTGACAGCCAGGAAGTATATTTTATTGCATGATTTACCAAAGACACATGGAGTGGCAACCTAATACAACATATATTATATTGCTACACAATTGCTGTCAACCTTAGCTCTGAAAACATATAATTTCTTATAATATAAGCATTATAAGAAATATCATATTTGACATATTTGTCTAGTCTTGTGGTCAAACATTCTTTTGTTGAGATGGTATTTCCTATGACAAGCTTTACCAGGAAACTCTTGCTGTCCTTGCTAACCACGTGTACGCTTTGCGTACCTACTTTTATACTAGAAGTTACTACCGCCTCTATATACTATAGTACTCTGTGTAAAGAGAGACAACTACAGGGCTTAAAGGATCTCGCTTAAGTAAACGGCTTATATTAATACAAGCTATCGTTGATATGATAGTGATCAGCTGTTTGACGTCTTGGCTTGAGTTTAATGATTGCGCATTAACTTCAAATATAAAGTGATTTTAGACAGAGCTGCGAACGAATAAAACCATCGCTGATCGCTTGTTACGCATCAATTTCAATGCTGAGTTTAAATGTTTTGGTTTAAAGGTTTATAAATTTGCGCCAAATTTCAAGATTCTGTAACCAGAATGATTTCAAATATCCAGTCTTTACTATTTATTAGTGAACATATCCTGATTTCCAGATTTATTGCTCAAAGGTCGACCACTTTGACCTTTACGTGAAACCTGATGCACGCGCTAACGAACTACAGTACTATTGCTCTGTTGCTATTCCTATAGCACTTGGCTTAAATTTGTGCAAAATAAAGCTGTAAAAGTAAATCACCCACCGGGCTGACACTCTACCTATTGAGCTATCAAGACGACTGGGTCGAGCACAAGTTCAAATCCTATATTTAGCTCAAATCTACCCGCTGTTGCGGTATCCCTGCTATCTTTGTCCACGTATGTGATCGTCTTTCATTCGTGTACATTGTTTATGAATGGCGAAGCTAGTAAGATTTAAAAAACCCTAAAATTATTAAAAGCGCAGGAGAACATCTTGCATCTTGTGCGCGATGGCACAGGCCACAGTGTTTCAATTCTACTGTTTCTACATAAGATTTGTTCCTGTGCTCAAATCCTCTGAAATGTGTGAAATATAGTCCCGACTCGTGTTTAATCTCGAGAGTTGAGAACTTGCAGAGCACATGGAACAAAACATGCGCGCGCAATACAATATTTTCTCGTCTCTCTCCCCATTTTAAAAATTCACCTTGAGCTCGACTTTCTTCCCGGAATTACGACAACTGACAGACGCGACGCAAGATCCAGATCTCGACTATACATAGGTCGGCGCAAAAGACTGGGTCGAGTGAACTCTGGAGAAACCCTGCCATGTCAAGAATAGTGTGCTGCCTCGCTCACGCTCGGCAGCAATTATAAATCTACTTGCTAACCATGTAAACATTTGCTGGGAGTTTTTTTTGCTGTTTTTTTCACTATCAAGGCTATAAAAAGCGAATAACCTTTTCTATTTCTAAGCGAATAACTCTTATAGTTTTTGTGCCGCCATCTTGTTTTCGCTACTCGCTGCAGTATATGAGCTGATTGATATACGGCGAGTGGCTCGAGCAATCAGATTGCAGAATAGGTCATAATATACAGTGGATGCATGACTGTATTAAAATAAGGGATATCATTATGAATGTTTAATTATGCATGAGGACATAATGATTTTGGACACGGAAATTATTAAAGGATTGTGGATTATTTGTATTAAGTGATGATCGAAACTGCTGGTAATTGGAAATTTTTGCTATTGATTATGCGTATATTTGTATATTTGTTGCTGAGGACACCTGCACTGTATTGTTTGGACATCGTAGAGTTTTCTTATCTGAAGTAAGAGTAGCTGACGAATTAAGTAGATCAATGAAGATGGATCTCAACATTTATATCCAGTTGATATTCGTATGTGTTGTTAACGTGTTCTTTATTTTCTGTGGAACATTTTTTAATTCAGTCGTCATACTTAGTCTGTGGAAGTCTTCTCAGCGGCGAGAGAAATTATGTCATTTCATGATTATTGTGCTATCGGGTGTCGATTTGCTTGCAGTGATAACGAATCATGCTATCGTTGTTATTTTATCAATCTTTTGGTTGATTGAAAAGTATGACCTTTTGGCCTGGTTTATGATTTGCGTGCATGTTTCCGGCATGTTTCTTGGTTTTTCCTTGCTCACGCTTTTGGTAATGAGCTTCGATCGATACTTAGCCATGACGTATCCTCTCTTTCATCGTACATCAGTGACCAGAGAAAGACTTGTTACTCTTCTAGCAATATTATTTCTTTTTCAAGTAATCTTGGTAGGGATTTCTGTAAATGACTTCCTGGTTTCCGCTCGCACTATTCTGGTATTTTTCCTAGCCGTTTTTTCTCCTCCGTTCTTGTTCTTTAACTACAAGTTGTATAAGATTGCTAGACGAATGCGTAAAAACAACGCTATATCCCTCCAGGTTACAACGATTGTTAAATTGAAAAAAATTTCTAGTTGTTTACTAACAGTTGCTTGCTATATATTATTGTCCATCCCATCGTACACATACTTTGCCTTTAGCCTTACCGGCACATCGACGTTGAGTGATGTAAGACTGGCCGCTCTTTGGGCAAAGAGTATAGCCACCATGAATTCCACATGTAATTGTTTAATTTTTTACTGGAAGAGCAAGCTATTACGCGCTGAGGGAATGCGGGCCGTAGAGTTACTGAAAAGCTGTGGACATTACACATCGTGGAAGAACGATATATAGGAGTTCAAAGGACTAACGCCCGGCAAATAAAATTGCAATTTCGTATAGGAACAAAATGGAATACTTATATGTTAAAAATGCAATGTATAAAATGATCTTTTTACAAAAGAAAGGAAAAATGAGGCGACGAAGATAAATTGCAACTTCTGCCAAGAAAATTCGAGTCTGTCGTTTGCCGCTGCGTGCATAACGTGAAGATTAAACCTGTGTTCGTATGAAACTACTTTTTCAATAATTCAGATATTTGTTCCCATAAAAAATAACTAAAACTTGGTGCACAAATAAGGTTAAAAATGTCCATGAGTTCGCTTCCACTGCGATGTTCTGCCTGCAGTTGACGAAGGAAACATCGAATTTTACATGACATTGTTTAAGGATTTCTGCTTTTCTACTGGAATTTGAAATTGCATATGCAAAGTTTGTCGAAGTCCAGTGAGGTGGCACTATGGCTGCATACGTGACAGTTTACATTAAATGACCCAACTTGTATTTATACTTTGACCAAATATGATTGACTGTGTTATGGTAGTCAGTTTTAGTTATTATATCGCCTCGAGTTTTAATCGGGCTTTAATGGTACATTCTAGACTTTTCTATATACTTACAGTTAAAACCTTTAAAGATAATTTGAAGTTAGAACATTACAAGCAATGGCCCTGAATAGTGGAAGTAAGCTACTGTCTATTTGCTATTCTGACTTTCGCATAAAATATGGTATGAGTATATCATTTTGCCTATTATATAAAAGCTACTAATACTACAAAACAAAGTGAAAGGATCTATGTATTGCAAACTGCACCTGTCTCGTTTCCTTGAATGTGCGCATTACTTATTATTTTAAAAATAGATTTACATTGATTGGAGTTCATCTGCGTTCTTAATTACGTCTGTTTTTTGAAGTTTTTTTCCACAATCTCGCTAATAACGGATATGTTTGACTTCTCGATCGTGATGAATATTGAGAATCAGTTGCACAAACGAAATATGTTATAATGAACTAGAAAAACCTCCGATCTATTATTAGTATTAATTTGTGGCAAAACTCGGGTTTTTAGTTCTCTCTATTTCTATGTTTTGTATTATGGCGGCTTCTTGCAGATTTATAGAATGTTGAAAACGTTTACTCGCTATCTTTAGATTACTTTAACCATTCTTTGCTGTGGCAACAATAAAGTTTCATTATGACCGAAATTTTGGTTAAAAACATTGATCAATATTAAATCTACGCCAAAGCGAGGCTTTAAACATGAAAACAAGGCTGAAGGCCCCAAAACGGTCCGTATAACATCGATTTTCCAAACCAGGGCGCTTGAATTGACTAAACTGATCTGGTTTCATAAATTTCGCTTTTGGGGGACGATTCCCCTGTTCTCCGCCTGGCCTAGAAACGATGTGTTCGAGCTGGCTTTTTTTGAATGAAAGCGTGCATGTAAGTATCTGCATGGACACAAACAGTGCAAATATATCAAGATTTTTGGGGCATCTCGTTCAATAGAACTAATAGTAGAAGGTGTTTGGTAGAAGGAACATTCGAACGAAAATTTATCTACATTTTTAGACCTAACCAGTCATGCCGAAAAAATCTATCACGAATTATCACATTTTCCGTTTCGATTTGGCATGGCGGAATTTTTTCCCATTTGTCCAAATAATGCAATACACTAGAAGAAACAATTTATGAAATAGAAAATTGGGGTCACTGACACTGTCGTTATTTATGAATTGAATCACTTTAAACCCAAAATATCCGCCATATTGAAATGACATTGTTGCCATAGCAACAGCAGTTAAAAGTATTTTTTGAAAAAATTCAAACTCTATAGATATTGTTTTATACAAACGAGATATTCTGAAAATAATAAATATTTTTCTGAAAATAATAATACTCGAAAAGGTCGGATCTAAATCGGAAATCTTGCATCTGTTAAAAAATGCAGGGAGCCACCTTAAGTGAAATTTAATAACCTACCAATATTTCTTCGTAGTCTTGTGCATCTGAGGTCAAAAACGTAAACAAAGCACGAAGATACGGATCAGAAAGCTGAAAGAAAAAATAAACAGTTCATGGAATAAAACTTGTACGCCCAAGTTCGTTCTGACGGATAAAGACCCTCTTCTCCACAAACTTAAGGCTAGTTCACGAGTGCGCTGTACACATTGTGCCTTGCGCAACATGGATGTGTCTTCTGCACAACGGTCCAGGTCACCGGAGCCATGTATAAATCAGTGGAGAAGCCTTTTGAAGAAGCCTTGCGAATTATTAGGTTCCGAACTATAGTGATGTAATCCATAACGAAGGACACGCCCACTACGCCACGTTGTTTACGTGTAGTCACAGTATAGAGACGACCAGTAGGGCCACTCGGCGATGCAAGATGTAGCCGGCTTTTTATGCAAAAATATGCAGTTTACTGGCCAGGAAAGTTAGTCCAGCTTGCTTATTGGCCAGAAAAAAGCAATTGACTGGCTGCCAATGCGTAATGAGCGGCCACACAAAATTTCAAATGAGTGGCCCTACTGGTTGTCTCTAACTCTCTATACTGTGGCCGAGTGGTCCTACTGGTCGTCTTTATACTGTGGTGTAGTCGAGCGGTCAAGACAAATATATTAATAAGAGTATTGCGAAGTCCCGAATATTATACGAACAAAGTTCCACATGCTGCTGGGGAAATTCAATGTTTGTATAAGCATGCGAAATCGTACTGGTTTTGGTACGGTTTTGAATTCGTCTGGAACTGTGTAAACGTTGCCTCAGAGGGCCTGTGCAGATTATCCCGGTTATCGAGATATATCGTCTGGTTATATACTTTTGATGTATTAATATAAGTCAGTGAGTATAAGAGAAATGTCAAGCGATGTTGAAAGCAACTAAAATATTGTTGATAATTAAGGAGATCCGGTAATGTTGTAATCATTACTCTATAATCTCTTTCAAACTACACGTGGCTTTATGATGGTTGAAAGTATAATTTCACAGCATGTGTTATATAAAAAAGTGCATGTTTGTATTATTAATGCTATGTATGAAACATTTTCATATCTTTCTATCTCTTCACTGCTTCGTGCTACCCCGCGGGGGCAAGGCGGGCACTGGCTTCGGCGGGCATTGTGGGTCTAAGTAACACTGTCAGTGCAGTATATTGTTATGTCTATTATGCAATGACCATCATTTGTTTTCTTCCATAACTACTACTAGTACTAGTTGATTAAAGTTGATCGCTTTGTGCCACAAGATAGGTTGTTTTCACGTTAAGTCATCGTCGCCATGTTGGACTTGACAAAGACTTTTCCTTGCTTGCAATTCAAATTTCATCCAACATGGCGAAAATCTCTTTGTTCTTTGAATCTCTTGGGATTGGTTGCAAATCACCTATATGTAATACATACCGAAACCAATCTTGTACCCGGTTCTGATTCTGATTGATTGATAATTTCTTACCCATTCTTTCCTACCCCCATTCCGCGCTAATATTGTGCTCTAATAGCGTGACTGTCTCTAAGCTATTTAATATGCAAATATGGTTGTACGTATATAAAATGCAGTGTGTCTTTGTGCAATGTGATTAAAAACGTAAGCTTGATTGGAAATATATGAAAATTATTTAGCGGCCAATGGCAATGTTACAATATTAATAACCATCAAGATACAAATATTTAACAATTATTCGCCGAAGGCGAGGTGAATATCGGTGAATAAAATTATAAAAACCGAGACGAAGTCGAGGTTTTTATTCACCGATATTCACCGAGCCTGAGGTAACGCAACCAATCCGAGGTAGCGCAACCAATCAGAGATTAATCTGAGGTAGCGCAATCAATCAGCGTTGAGAATTTTCAATAATCACCTATATGTAATTTTACTAAAGAACAATATTAATAAATAAATATACAATAAATAGTTAAACCTCCTCATTGTAATAGATTTCTAGTAGCCTCGCTGGAACTCAATTCGTATAGAGGTTTTGCACCATCATGTAACTAAATTCTAAAATCTTTAACGTGCAACCTATCAAGCTGGCTGTTAAACAAGTTTTGTATGTCATTATAACAAGTATTTATAACAAATTTCAAGTCGATACAATCATTGCCTCGCGATAATCGTATTGCTGACGTCAGCATTATTTTCAAATGCCGTTAAAAGCTACGTTTTTTCTAAACCTAACGCAAAAAACTCAATTTAGCTTTTAAAAGCAATATATAGTATCATAGTAAACAGAATGTAAACATGTCTAATAAAACACGTCTTTCCTTAAGCATTTGTTTTTTGGCGGCCATGTTGGATGGCATCCACCTGCCATCCAACATGGCGGCCAAAATACAAATGCTCAAGAAAATATGTGTTTTATAACAAATGTCTATATTCTGTTTACTATGATACTATATATTGCTTTTAAAAGCTAACCTAAGTTTTTCGCGTTAGGTTTAGGTTAACGGCATTTGAAAATAAATATTAGTGCACCGGATTTGGAATTTTCAAATCCGGCCGGAACCGGATTTACCGGATTTGGACAAAAATTCCGGCCGGAATTCCGGCCGGATTTGAGATAAACCGGTAATGGGGACAATTGGGGATAAATTGGGATAATTCAGTATTCAAAATGGCGGTTTATGTTTTTTAAAAATCAAAGACAATGGCATGAAGTTTCTAAGGGTAAGGAATTTTTTCATTTATAAATAAAAATTATAACTATTTATTACTATTTACTATTTTTAGTTAGTGTCAGTTTAGATTTTTGATTGTGTTTTTTGATTTTTAAATCCGGCAAATCCGGCCTGATTTTCTCCAAATCCGGCCGAATGCCGGAAAATTCGTTTAATCCGGCCGGAATTCTGGCCGGATTTTGCACCCCTTAAATAATGCTGACGTCAGCAATACGAATTATTCAAACCTTTTGAACTCGCGAGGGAATAATTGTACAGACTTGAAATTTATTATGAATACATATATGTTATTTACTGAAATTAGACGGATGAGAAAAAAATTATCGAGGTCTTGAAAATTCGCCCGAGCCCAGAGGGCGAGGGACGTTTTCAAGACCGAGGTTTTTTTTTTCGGACCGGACCGACGCTGCCGGTAACAATTTTTTTATTTTTATCAAATAAAGAATTTAAAGAATTATTAAAATTGAAAAAATCCAGTGGGAGGAAATAAAGGAGATTTCAGTGCAATTGGAAGCGAAAAGGCTGAATGCTGAAATTTGTTGGAAACAAAACAAGAAGACGAAAACTCAAAAAACTGAGAAACTGCAAAAAAACTCCATAAAAATTCTGTAAAATGTAAAATGTATTTTTAAATTTTAAAATATAGCATAGAAAGGAAAAGGTTTTTGGTTCTTGCTTGGTATTCCGCTTCTCTTCATGAAGCGATCGTGTTTACTTTACTTGGCCATAAAAGCAAAGCTCTGATAGCGAATCATGAATAATGCAGCTCATGCAGACTTGATCAACGCTACTAAAACTGACAAATGAAACTGGTATGCTGTATTTTTTTTCTGGTCATTTTCAAAACAAAAATTTAGCGTCACTTTTTGCCAACAATACGGCTTAATTTTTTTTTTTTTGTTGTGTGTATGAAAAATACGTTTTTCAAATAAATAAAAAATGTCATGTTTTCTTACCACAATGTAGTTTAATTTTTTAAGTTTTATGTATGGAGAAAAGTTTTTTCTTCTTTTAATCTGTTTTACTGTGCTTTTTTATTTTTTAATGTTTAAATATAATGATATATTAACACAATAAAAACAAATAAATTAGTTAGTATAGCAATTAATTTAAAATGTATTAGTTTTAATCTTTCTAATGCATCGTGCTTAGTATATTAGTGCAATTCATTTGAGCATCTATTTTTGCCTTGGAACTATCGCACTATTTGCTTTTGAACTTTTTTTGGATTTTTTGATCTTTTTGTAATTTAATCACATGTCTTTTTGTTGTCGCGTCAGAGCGGGCCGATGAGTCCGGAGAGTGCGCCGGATGAGTTTCAGAGCCAACTGACCGCTCTTTCTGCTCAGAAGCCAACGCAAAAAGATAAAAATATAGATAAAAATACTTGTTATAATGACATACAAAACATTTTAGAATTTGGTCACGTGATGGTGCAAAATCTCCATACACAATAAAAACACACAATATAGATGGCGTGCGACGAATCTCAAGGGATTTAAAGGACAAAGAGATTTTCACCATGTTGGATGAAATTTAAATTGCAAAATTAAGCCAAAACCTTTGTCAAATTCACCAACATGGGTTTCGCGTCCGTGACGTAATTGTGCACATCACGAATAACTTTAATAATCTACGTCCACTCTTTCGCTTCTCATATGAATCAGCCCATGTATAACTGGAGATTGGGGTTGTTCGTACATCAAGAAAACACGCACAAATGGCTTACCATGCGAGAAGAACTTATTAAGCAAATTTCACTTAAATATGCCTTTTGCAAGTCTTTTGTAGTATTGCCCTTCTATATATTGTTACACGTTGCCTAGCTAGAATAAGATAGGGATGATTTTCATGTGTGTAAAATAAATCACGGTTTATGATTCAGGAAAATCATGTTGGATCAACATTTCTGTTCCTTTTATCGCCGTTTGAAATTGTTTGGTCGCCGTCCATCCCGTCACTAGAATACACGAATCGCGAAATTCGGGCAAAAATCGCAGTTTAAGAAAAACATGTACCTGTGACTGGATGATTTAAAATATGCGTATTGAAGTATTCAAATGTTCAGTCATGCATTCGTGATTATATATCACAACAATAAAACCACGAATGCATGACTGAACATTTGAATACTTTAATACACATATTTTAAATCATCCAGTCACAGCTACATGTTTTCTTAAACTGCGATTTTTGCCCGACTCAGAACGCGTCATTTGGATGCGCAGCCGAATTTCGCGATTCGTGTATGTAAACAATCATGTAAACAACCATTTCAGGTGTAGACAACCTTTTAACCTGTTTTGCATATCTCCTGTCTTCGCAGACGTCGACCTATAAGATTTCAGCCAATAAACGTCCATGATATCTATACTCGATTGTTTAAATTATCCGGTTGTCTGCGATATAAAGCCTAGCAGTTTTAAATTGCTTTCAGATTTAAGACGAACAACGTGCATAGGAGAAAAGAACAGCAAGATACTGGCATTGAATTATTACTAAAATGCCTCCAAAAACTGCAGGAAGCAAAAAGGCAGAGAAACCAGTACCAGTTATCAAGCCTCTTGTTGATGGCAAGGCAAAGAAGAGGAGAACAAAACGAAAGGAAAGCTATGCTGTATATATCTACAAAGTGCTGAAACAAGTTCACCCGGACACTGGTGTATCAAGTAAAGCAATGAATATCATGAATTCCTTCGTTAATGATATCTTTGAGCGAATTGCTTCCGAGGCGACACGTTTGGCGCACTACAACCAAAAGTCTACGATCTCCTCTCGAGAAATACAGACAGCAGTTAGGCTTCTTTTGCCGGGCGAATTGGCTAAGCATGCTGTAAGCGAAGGCACTAAAGCTGTGACCAAATACACAAGCAGTAGATAAGCGGGAGTGTGTGGTGAAATTTACAGATATATAAGCTGTAAATGTTGAATGTTACGGGTTGTAGATGTTATTATACAACGAACTTATTGATTATTTGACTGTGTGTTAAGAAAGGATTCAGAAGCTTTTTGTCTTCGTTTGAGGCCTGTTTTAGATGACGAATTGCCGTCCACAAAGATATTTCATATTAAACTTGACGAGTTAAATTCAACGGAAATTCGACATGTAAAACAGGCCTCAAACAAAAAGCTTCTGAATCCTTTTTTAACACACAGTTCAAGTTTTAATTATACCCATGTGTGAATTGAATACAATAGGTTGTTTGACAGCAATGCTAATTTCAATTTCAAAGGGTTTACTTTTTTGGGACACCCTGTACTGTCTCAAAAAAACTGCAAACACTACAATTTGCATAACATCCACTGCAATTAGCATTGCAATGCCTGTGCATCTTATGATGCTCCTGGGATTTGAAAATACGTTCGAATTTTCCTTGAAATTAGAATAACCCCACAAAGTGAGTTCAAAATCTTATTGTTTGTTTGATGTACACAATTTACTTTGCTCATGGGTTCGTGTTTACGTTACTAACCCTACCCTAACCCTAACATTACGAATTTCGACATCCCCAAGCATGAATTGTTTTTACGCACCCTTGGGATCACTTAGTACTGAATTATGCAATTTTCATAAATATCTGATTTGAAAGGGTTTGCAGTTTTTTGAGACACCCTGTATGCTGAACCCACGGGTGCGTAAAACAGAATTGAATTGACTTTTATGCATACCGAAGTTATTTAAAAGGTTTTCGATTTCGGTTTTGGTTTTTGGGTATAATGTAAAACAGTACAAACTCGTTGCTCAGTGCCAGTGGTCAGTTGAACCATGCAGTTACGCTCCTTCATACGATTAGAAGCTATTTTAAAGTCCCAGGAGCATAAAATCTTGTGCTTAACAACAATAGGTTAATTTCTAAAGGTCCCCTTTTTTACACCCTGTATGTTGCGTTTATGTCGCATGCAGTTCACTGCATTTTTTTTGTCGCTCTTTCTTGTCTTTTCGCTAATGAAAACTAGCCTTTAAGCTTGGTTTTCATATGTCGCTGATGGTCGGCGATGCTTTCGCAGTGCCATTGTCTTTGATCATTGATGGGTAAAATCCTTTGTCGACCTGAAATAATTTTCTCCTTCAATGATCACTAACAATGGTCCACGAGTGCATCGCCGACCATCGGCGACATATGAAAACCTTGGTTTTCATATGTCGCAAGAATCGGCAATGTCCATTGTCGGTGGTCATTGGTGTGTAAAATGCTTTGTCTGTCGGCAGAGAATACAATAGATCGCCGACCATCGGCGACATATGAGAACTAGCCTTTAAAGGTTGTTTTCCACTTCAACCGTATCGTACAGAAACGTAGCGTATTCCCTCGTTTCCTGAGCACTCGGGTAGAACTAATGACTTTGAAACAAAAGAAAATGCTACGGTTATTTACGATACCGTTTGAAGTGGAAAACGGCCTTTAGGACCTCTATAGCATTAGCACGATTTTCCACTAGGCGAATATATTCGCGCGAATCGAAAAACAACTTTGGCTATGTGGATGATATACGAATCACATTGATTTGAGAACCGGCTTTACTTGTTTTTGTACACGACTTTTAATAATTGGTGTGTTGCAATCAATTCTTTATGAAATGAAAGACAAATGGTGCCAAAATTAATGAAAGAAAATGAGAATCTTTTGTTGAAGTTTCCAATATGGCCTAAAAGTCTTAGTTACTTTGTGTGTTTACTGTATGGTTAACTGCATTCAGATGTGTGCACAGGCGTTCAAATGAATAGAAACTAGGTTAAAATGGCATACTGCAGCAAATTTGTTAAATTATACTGAGGTTAATCAAAACACAGATTTGACTTGTCTTTACGCAGCATCTTGAGCAACGAGTCATAATATGCAAAAGTCAAAATAATACAAACAAAGAAAATCAGCATGGCATCGTTTGTTTGGGAAATTTGGAACAATGAAAAGACTGGCACAATATAGCCGATTACTAGATCATGGAAACGAGACTCTATTGCGAAGGTAACGTAGTTTCCGGAATAGTGAATTGGACAATTCCACGTTTTACCACAGAGTTTCCTTTTGAGTTTATTGATAGGGGATCCGAGGTACCTACGATTTTAACGCCCTTATCCGAGAAGACGCGAAAGTCTAACCATTTACTGATGTCAATGTAAAGGTAGCACTTTCTCCTCAATTATTTTAAGACCATGAGTAGAGGTCCGACCAAGGATTGAACCCGGGTCTCCCAGCTTGAAAGGCAAGCGTGGTGACCACGACACCACAAGGGCTGGTTCCTGTGGGTGAGGTTAAAGAAAATGGGACTTGTTTCAAAACATCTCATTCCAAGTTGATAGAATACACCTTTACGATAATTACGTCACCGATCACTCGTTGGCCCGGGAGCCTCGTTCTCATGAATCGTGAGCGAATAGCCTTTCGTCTTGATTCACAAGAGCGAGGCTCCCAGGCCAAGGAAGTATTCGTGACGTAATTATCGAAAGGGTGTATTGGGTTCGCCGAAGTTCATTCGAACTCAATTGAAACCATTATCGTCGTATTTGAGGTATGACAAGTTATGGCAGTAGTTGTAGCGACGTTTAACCGAACTTCAGCGATGAAGTTAATGATCTCTTATCCCATGGACATCAAACGCAGCTACAAAAACAAGTTCACTCTTTTTTCTAATGCGATATGTCTTAACACAAAAGAGATGCAGTGCTATTCAAGATGTTGAAAACTCTATCTTTCTCACCCTGCCTGCATGACTTCATGTTATGCACACTATAGTGGAGCGACACAGAACTCGGAAAAAGAGAGACTTCTATACCAATGGACTTAAATTACGGCTTCAGTAAGTAATGATACTTGTCTAATTGTCTTACGGAATAGAGGTTTTGCACCATCACGTGATTAAATTCTAAACTCTTTAACGTGAAACCTATTAATCTGGCTGCTTAACATATTTTGTATGTTATAACAAGTATTCATAACAAATTTTTGCTCCATTGTCTTTTCATTGTTTTGAAAATCCCACTGTTCTCCATGCGTCTCAGTCACTCATTTTGATTTATTTTTAGCATCCTACAAAGGGCCTATTGAATAGGTTGCTAGAAGTGTCGGTGTGAATGGATCAAAACAAGTTTGATCACATACCTGTTTGCACAATTGTAAACAATGATCACTCCATAGAGATGTCTTTTCCTCTGTATACCCAGACAAAGCCATTGCTACCATACCGAGAAATGGATCTAAGATTGCATAAATAAGACAATTTGATTTGCCATGCATATATGTGTGAACATAAATTAATAAATAAATTCAGTCGATACATGAGCCATGTTACCCCCCCCCCCCCCCCACACACACACACATTTGTCCTTCAACGTTACGCGCACAATAAATTTCACGCAATGTTTATTAGATAATATCCAATTTAATATGGTAATAGGGTAACGGTTGACTGTTTTAATGTATTATTAGATATTTCTTAATCTTAGTTAATAATAATATTTAATATTGTATTTTGACCTTTTTGAAAATCATGTAACATGAAAAAGTTTCCTCAATAAAGATTTTTATCATTATTAATGTTTCGTACTATTGACATAACACTGTTTAGGGTGGGAAAGGAAGAAATAAAGTATAAATGGCTGTAATAAGTTATGCAACAAGGAAAACATCGATAATGCAGAGTGACGAACATCTACATAATAAACAAAGCGAAAAATGACTTCCAAGACTATCATTTCTACCCTCCACAGTTTTATCAGGCATACGCAGTACCTCAATAGCCTATTTCTCCTTCAAAAGACCGCCTAATTTCAGAAGAGGGAGATGCGGTTTTCAGGAAATATTGGGGGAGAGGATTTTTTTGTAGGGAAGAGGGTAACTTTTGGGACTTCGGTGAAGGTTTCTAGTAGGTTTATGCAGTTTGTACCTTGTTGTGAATTTCCATCCACTCTTGCAGTTGCACCTTCACTCAAAATTTTAATAGCATTCGGTATATCATTGTTAAAAACAGCCACAGCAGCAGCTCTTTCATACCTTCCTTCTGATTTTAACCTAAATTAGCATAATTATAAGTAATGGAAGTAAGTTCTTAAAGGATTAATGTCACACTATGGGATTGCGGGCTCAACTTCATGCTGGCGGCAATTTTATGGGCTGAGTAGATCACTATAGATTTGAAAACGTTTTTGTAATCCATCATATCTCGACCTTCCTTTGAGAATGGTTGCTCCTTCTATCTGATGTTTATTGGAAATGTACCAAACAAGATCACGTTTTATCGTTATGTATTGCTGAGGGTAAGATAAAAAACAGTAACACAAGCCGGCGATGCATGACCCGGAGACTAATCCTTTAATTGACATACTATGCGAGTTCCGAGGAGCAAGCTGGTGGTATACATTGATTTATACGAATTAATAACATAAATTAATAAATTTAAGAAAAAAATGATAAAATAATTACCCGTTAAGAAAGATCTTCAAGTTGGCGCCATTGTCAGTATCAAAATTCCAATTACACAGTTGAAGTGCAATTTGCCTTAACAAAATTATTCACATGCATAAATTCTGAAAGATGACAAAGTATATTACATATAAAACTATACAAGTGGATGCTAGCTCGCCTAAATTCGAATTAAATATATACAATAGGAACCGAGAAGTTGCGTGGCGACCAGTAGCGTTGTGACAATGGGACTTTTTACATCAGAATTTAGGAAAGTTTACGAGCTTGCACTTCCCCAAAGTGACTCCATTTTGAGGGATATATTACTCATAACGTAGAAATATCATAATAAACTTTGCAAAATTGAATTATTTGAAGAAAAGCATAAGAACGAAATAGTATGTACGTAATAGCAGGTATATTTGCATTAATATCATTATAATACCTTTCATCACTATAATACACAGTTGCCAGCAATCTAGGATCTCTAAATTCATTTGATCTTGGACAAACACCTGACATATATAAAACAAAATTATAACCACAGTCATGTTAAAACTGTCTAGAAGGCACTCAGAGACTGCATACAGCAAATTAGGTCAACTAATCATGCACAAATTATTCATGTACTAATATTTCGCATTCAATTATTTTCAGCCGGAGAAAGCAAGACAAACTGTAAGTTGTAAATTTCTCATCCAATTTTAATTCAAATGGAACCAAACTTTGATCGATTTTTCCTTGGCATATGACCATTAGCTCCACAAATTTTCGTGTTAAAATGTTCGATATTGTTTAGTTATCGTGCTAACAGACAAACACACAAACGACCCCGGGTGAAAATATAACCTCCTGGTGGAGGTAATAAATTTCAATTAAAATCATAGCATTAATAAACGTGCATATATATTATATGCATAGCACTAGTCAAACTACCCTTGCAATTTTCATGTTAACTCACTTTGTTGACTAGCTTCGCCACAAATTACTGACTTTACTCCAGGATATTTGATCATTTTAAACTTATTATCTAAAATACAACGGGAAAAGCGTTAATTTAAGGTGGCTCCCTACAATTTTTTGAAATGTGGAAAATTTACGATTTAGATCAAACTTTTTGAATAATTTTTACTTGTTACAAAACAAAAATTGCATGGCTTATATTCAGCAACATTCTAAGAGCTGAAAATTGTTTTAAAAAATGACGTCATTACCGTTTGAACATGTTTCAACATGGCCGACATTTTGGCTTTTAACGCACTTTACTCTAAAAAACGCCTGGTTACCCCCATTTTTTATTTCATAAAACGTTTTCCTGTTGAGAAATAGATTATCTGAACGAGTTTAAAAAAATTCTGTAGAGCCAAAAATATTTATAACGAAAAATCATGTTTATTTATTTTTTTAAATTTGGCTCTACAGAATTTTTTTAAACTTGTTCAGATAATCTATTGTACTAGACGAAAATGTTTTATGAAATAAAAAATGGGGGTAACCAGGCGTTTTTTCGATTAAAGTGCGTTAAAAGCTAAAATGTCGGCCATATTGAAACATCATTGTTACCATAGCAACGGTAATAACGTCATTTTTGTGAACAATTTCCGACTCTTAGAATGTTGCGCAATATATGTGGTACAATTTTTGGTTTCTAACAAGTAGCATTTCTTCAAAAAATTCAATCTAAATCATAAATTTACCTTATTTCAAAAATTGTAGGGAGCCACCTTAAGCATTTTTATTCCAAGTAGAAAATTGGAAAGTTTCGATTAGTATTAAAAATACATTAAAAGCTGTATAGGCACCTTACCTATTATTTTCTGTATTTGGCTAACGCCTAAAACTACATTAAGGCTTCAAAGATAACGACAATAAGGTCAATGACAATGTAGCTTTACTACATTTACTGAAAAACAGTTACTCTTCATTATCACCTATATGTACTGACTTTACAGTGCAAAATGGGCAATACCAATGCTGCAGCTGGAATTGTAGGTGATTTTATGCAACAGCATATTTTGAAATATTTACTGCATAAATCAGTTTACTTAAAAAATGGGTACACAAAATATCATTTTGACTAAAATTATCCATTTTTTTACAAAAATGTGTAATCCATCCAAAGCAACGAAAAACTGTAATAACCTACCCCCATTGAAACAACTTTATATCAACAACTTTTACCTTGATAGGTTCAAAGGTTTAAACATAAGTAATATATTTATATAAAAGGATACGGCTAAGCCACGCCCATAACTTAGCCAGTCGTTGATCCTCAACAGCTTTGGTCCTGGGCCATTCTATACCGTACGACTCACAAGCCCTCTTGTACATTTTAACTGATATATCTTCGTCTATTTCGGACTATATGAAAGATAAAGGATATGCTAGTACGATGCTCAGTGGATCAAGTCCTGTTTGATAGGATATTTCATAGCCAAAACGTATCATGCCTCAACGTTTCGGTCAACAGCTCCTTTTCAAAGAATAAGTGGGAAGATCCTTTGTTTGAAACATTGTGATTATTGAACGTAACGATCTACCCAATACATAGATATTTTATCTGGAGACTGTAATGAATCCTGAATATCATGCCATACACCATGTGTTAATCAAGTCAAGGACTGGACATAACTATGACTGGACCAGGGATGGATTTACTGAGGGGTGCAAGGGGGGGGGGGTGCACACCCCACATAGCTTTGGGCAAGGGGTGCAGATTTTGGATCTGGCAAGGAAATTATGAAACAAAAAAGAGTATGGGCCGTTTTGGGGCCTCTCTGACCAATTAAATGACCAGTGCCTGCTCAGCACCATCCCCCCTACCAGTTCAAGCTGTATGCATTGCTGGACTGAGCTAGTAAGATACGATGACGAAGATATGACGTCAGAGATATTACATAGTTTTATTTCCATTTCTATTATTTTCTTCGGCATTAAAAATAACATGTACCTCAATACACTCCCAAGTAGTACAATATTCTCTTACGTAATGATATGCATTACACTGTAAAGGTACATGTATTTGACCATAATTTTTAAATAGGTATATGATCGTTTAAACTCTTACCTTTCCACTGCATTGAATAAGACGACGGCCACAACCCCACGACAAGGAAAATTTTGGAGACCAGCTCTAAATTAGACAGAAATATTTGAACATCATTTTCAAGTCATTGGGTAATTCTTGATTGTCCTAAATCATTAGTTCTTGTAAACACTTAATATTTACTTGTATATATTATTTCACTTTATATTATTCCATGCAGGGTATATACTATATCTTAGTCCAGTTTGATAAATAACAAGAAAATGTCCTACACTAGATAGATGTAAAGCGACAAGGCAGAATAGCTGGCATGCAAGTATTAAACTTTCAAGTAACAAGAATGTGACAAGAAGAAGGTATGATTTTATAATTATCTGGTACCAAATATGTATTAAATCCCTAAATTATTGATTTACCTCAATATTGGTGTGCTAACAAGTTTCTTGAATGAACAAATTATCTATTGATGTCCAAAAATTATTTCAGATTATGTATAGAGCAATAAAATGTATGCACGTACCAGACAAATTCTCTCAAATATCGTTAAATCTCGAACGCCATCTATAGAAAAATGAAAAATGCAAATCGAAAACCTTCACGAATAATGTATTTTTTAACGAGATATGCGCAATTTACCTTCAGGAGATATAATGAGCAATCTATTCTCATCCGAAGGGTGCCAATTGAATCCAGAAATATTATAGTCTAACGCTAGAAAATTTAAAAGATACAGTTGATTGTAAATCTTTTTTTAAACCAGAAAGAACAAAATTTATTTAGAGATTCTATGTCGCATTTTAGAGAAGATCGACGAAATTCATTGTCCTCTCCTTTTGTTAACCTTTATGGAACATTTTGCGTGCACTTGTGCAATAACATACATATTCAATATAACTCGATCGAATTTATTAGTGATTTATGGCTTTAAGTATTAGTACGGTCCAAAAAGATATTGTCCTTCTTAATTTCCTTACAAACTAAAACAATAATTTCAAGAGTTTGAACGTCGACAAAAGTGCTTTAAATTACCTATAAATATGAAAAACTTAAATTTAAAGAAAAGCGTTTCGTAAACCATAAAAATAAAAGGCTAAATTTTAACAGGAAGTCTTGTTTGGCAAATCACTAAACAATATCACATATATCTAAAGGTTCTGATTTACCTCCAGTGTGTCTTTCTAAGGATGTAGGTTCAGCTTCATGACTTGCATTTCCATAAGCTTAAAATTACAATTTGTGTAAGAAAACTATGCAATAAAACCTGCAGTGCATGTATAGAATCTAAATATTTCAGTACTGACCAGGTGAACCATACTGTATGTCATGAAGGTGAACAACATTTGTGTCTTTCCGTAAGGAGGCCAGCAATCCATATCTGAAGAAAATATGCAACCACAGATAAACAACAAGACGAAAAATAGAAATAGAGTAAAACTATAGTACAACTATAAAGTTTTACTGTACAACTAAAAAAAGAAAACGAATAACATAAAATAGAAAAGAGGGCATCACGTTTAGAAATGTGACGGACCTCTTAACGTGTTTTAAACTTTCCCTAGTGTTAATTGCTTGAACTAACCTTGTTGGATTCCATTCTATCTGAATGACATGTTCACCTGGAAGAGCTAAAAGCTGCACTTTGTCAAGAATATCAAACATGAGTACTGTCGATATACTGTGTGTATTTACTGTTAAATAAGGATGAATGATCTTGGCAATGGTCAGAATAGTTTGCTCTCTGTTGCCGTGTTAACTCAGAATCCATAATCTCATAAATATTTACCTCCGCCAGGGGGCAGAGGGCCTGGGGGTTAGGTTTTCACCTCGCTTTGCTTGTGTGTTTGCGTGCCTGTGCGTGTTCGTTTGTTTGTCAGCAGGTTAACTTAGGTTAACTAACTAACGTTTAGACGTTACTGCTGCATCCCAATCTTGTCCAAAAATTGTTCTCAATTTTCGACACCCACTCGTACATCGCCATGTTTATTTGTGTATTGAACTATTGATTCTCCGTTCTTATGGGGATTCGGGTGTTGCGGGGGGAAAGACAAAGTTAATTACGATTTATAATATAGGCAATTTAGATCGACAATTTATCAAACTTTTTCGACATTTCCATTAAACTGACAGAAAAATAACATTAAAAAAACAACTGTAGCTATTAAAATAATGTTTCAATGTTTCAAAAATATTAAGCCTTTGAATCCTATATAATGTAATGTAGAACGTCAAGTGTTAGCTCCCCCCGGATTGTTTACACTATATGACGTAATGACTTGCGCCCCATCATAACAATAGTACAAACTTGACTTCGTCAACTTTGCACTAAAAACTACCAAACAGTCTATTACGGAAATTTGTAGATCAAACGGCCATCAAACAAAGGTTTGTCTTGCTTTCCTGGGCTGAAAAGAACTGAATACTTGTGTAATTATGCATGTTAATTTATGCATGAATTATTGGCTTTTCGCAGTATCTGGAGTGCTTAGTTTACAAACATTTTTCGGTGTTTCAAATCACTGTATAAGGATATTTGTTGTAAAAAAAGGATACAGGTTTTTCAAAATGTCGAATGTCCCAAACAAGAACCGCTCCTTGGTCGCCCTGTCGTTAAAAATTTACAACATAAGAAATTATGTGCTCGATTTTGAAAAGATCTGTTGCTTTTATAACAAAAGATTCTCTTTGTAATAGAATTCGTTAGCAAATAAATTTAGTTTTGCATGTTATCTCTTACATGAAAAAATCATTATCAGTTTTAAAATGACACATATATAGAACAAATGTATAATCAAATACCTCAAAAAACGAAGCCACTCGATATTCAAAATTTGGATCAACGCAAACCCCATAGACGGCTTTAGTATTGGTAAATGACTTTGGTTTAAAATAAATTTCTACAGCAATATAATCAGGAAACAGCTGTGAATATTTGAATTATAAATTATTTTCTTTTTTGGAAAGTAGATTCTTATACATAACGTCCCGTAACGTCTTTAAAGGCACAGATAGATTACTTTCTTTGGGATGGGGGGGGGGGGCTTTGCCCTTAATTACAGTTTTACTTACCAGGCTGATCTCTAACATCAAATATTTTCAAAAATTTGCCTCCTTGACCAGCAATTAACGTCGTCGGTTCAGTGGGGAACCATGCTACCGATGTCGTTTCATATGTCGGACCTTAAAACAAAAAACTCTGATGACGTTCATCGAGGCTCAATTACAAGAGAAGTGCTAAAAATTGCACACATGTCATGAAATGCTGCCTCTGTCTGAATTATAATTCATTCTTACCAGCTTCTATTACCCGACTTTCTGAAGAAAAACTAGAATGCCCACTTCTACCACCAACATTTGTAGATGATCTAACAAAATTGTTTAATGCAATATTATACATAATGCCATGATGACAATGTAGTGGCATTTACGTTTAGTTCTTCTACCTTTGTTTCTCGTGTGATCCAGACGATGCACCAACGTCTATATCATAGCAAATATTACAAAGATTAAAGGTTTATAATGAAGAATTTATCACATTCTTGTCACATTTCTTTGTACTCTTCTAAGTTAGTTGGTATAGACATATGTGGCATTTATGATGCATGTCTCATCACTGTAAGGTGTACTTTAACTATTAATGATATAGATGAAAAAATTACTCAATTCTGATTGGCTAAGAGCAGTGCAATTATTCTTGAAATTGCACACTGTGCAATTACAGCAGTGCAAATTAACAAAACAAGATCAGAGCCTGGAAACGAGGCAAGAAAAATCAACATGGCGGCGGATATTAGCGACGACTTTTTCTACACTTTCAATGGAAAATCGTACGTGAATAGAACAATTTAAGTTCAAGGAGCACATAGACTGAAAAAGTTTGCTAACAAGCAACGAAAACAATGCTTAAACGGCGTAGGTGAGTGCACAAGTGTTATCAAAGCGTGTAATTTTTTCATGTATATTATTAATAAGTAATAGTATGGTTTCGAGTATGGTTTCGAGAAAACAAACACTCGTGAGTTTTCAAAGACGTCAAATTGCACTCGTCCTTCGGACTCGTGCAATTTTGATCGTCTTTGAAAAACTCACTCGTGCATGTTTTTTTCCAAATTGCACTCGAAACCATACTATTACCTATACAAATCTGACATTGTCTTCCGGCTATTTGGCTAACTCTCCTGACGGGGGGTCTTCAATCGAACTTGTTTCTTTCTCTCTAACAACGTGACGTGCAACTTTACCCAAAGTTGCCTTTACATTGGCCGCGGCCGACGCTGGACACTCAAATTTATAGATGTAACAAAGACAATCACGTCAGCCACGGAGGTATTCGGCAATCCGCACACATGAAATTACTTACTTGTGTTTGATGTTATATCCCATACAAATAATGAGACGCCACTTCTAGCTTTTTCTAAACCCGCAGCCAACTAAATACGAAAAAAACAAAATATTGATACAAAAATAGCTTAACAGGCTACGTCTACTATTTAATGCAAAAAATTTCCAGAGACGCTTTTTTTAACATGCAAGCGTTTTCGAGTCCCATTGTTTAAACATTGAAAAGTTGCTTGCTATTAAGGTAAGGCCTTGCGCACGTTTATCAATAACGGCAGAGAACGTGCTTGTTTTAGCAAAGAACTTTCAGCGTGAACACTTGCATTTATTTGGTACAATTTAATTTAACACTACTAAGGCTTAAAATGTGAACGTTTACCCAGTTCGAATTGATAGGATTCCAAGCCAATGTGTTGCATGGTCTTTGGTGATGTGGAACTAAGAAACAGAACACTTTTAAGCCAGTGTTGACAGTACCACTACCGTACCGTATCGTACCGTATTGTATTGCATCTAGTTAACAGTAGAGTGTCAGGCTAGCAGTGAAGGCTGTTGATTCAATAGTTATTACGTGATAAGAGTACCTACCGAATTCTCGTTCAGTTTCCAAAGGTCCAACATTTGTTTGATCAAACCTAAACAAACACCAGTTGTGCTAAAACTGTGTGTGTAGGTAGGTAGGTAGGTAAAACTTTATTTTACTACGCTAACCCCAACAGCGAAAGCTGATTTCCAAGGGGGGCGTAGCATTAAATTTACATTAAAAATTTAGAAAAGTTAAACATACAAATACAATTACTTACATGCAGTTATTACAATTACATACATAATTAGATAGATAATAGTACATACAGTACATACATACATACATAATAGTAAATATTAATAGATTAAATAGTCAAGGTAAATATGGGTTTAAAAACTCTAATTAGTAGCCAGGTGTCATACGTTTTTATTGAATATAGCTAGTGATTCTTTTCCTCTTAATTCATTTGGGAGACTATTCCACAATTTGGCCCCTCTATAGCTAAGACTTTTTTTAAGATATTCAGTCTTAGGCTTGGGCAAATGGAGTTTAGTGGAAGAGCCTCGCAAATTATAATACTGGGAGGAAGACGTCTTTTGAAAAATATCAGTAAGTCTGTGCTTTGGCAAATGGCAGAGCCATTATTTCAAATTATGATGGAAAGAAACTAAGACCAGCAATGGAGGGCGATTTAACGTAGTCGCTCCACATTTAACAGTTATTCTACGAACTCGAGTCGTATATGAGCTGATAGCCGACGAGGCGCGATAGCGCCGAGTTAGTTATCAGTCAAATACGACGAGAGTGAGCATAATAACTGTTTTATTATATACACAAGCTCTGGATATGAACAGAACATTTTGGCGTACTTTTTTCATGTAAAACTTGAATTTCCTCTTCATTTAATTGTCCAAATCTGCCAGCCATTTTTCTACTTTTCTCTACCAGCAGGACATGTAAGAAATATTATATGAGCTCGAGTCGGATATTGGCTGATAGCCAACGAGGCGCTTCGCCGAGTTGGCTATCAGCCAATATCCGACGAGAGCGAATATAATATTTCACTTATAATATAGCCTTGAGCTGGTAAACCATTCTATAAAATTAAACGAAAAATAAAAGATGTTTTCATGTTTTGTTTTGTTTTTATGGCCAAATCAGGCAAATGCAAATTAAAAAGCGATTATTTTGCGATACATGTTTACTTTTCGTAATTTATAAATTTTATACACATTTACATTTGGCTTACCGTCAAAAACCTTCATTCCAAATTTTGTTGCCTTTTTTGTGTTCTTAGGCGTGCTATTTTGAAGCAAACTCCAATTTCTTCATCAGTCATGCTTGCAAATCTGGAAGCCATTTTGTTTTTTTCCCTACTAGTAGGATATTGCTCTACTAGTAGGATATCACAAAATATCCTGCTAGTAGACAACCAATCAGATTGCAGCATTGTGGTTGGCTATATTATAAGAGCTAATATCCTGCTAGTAGAGAACCAATCAGATTGCAGAATACCTCATATCCAGAGCTTGTGTACATAATAATAGTCTATATTACCGAAATAATCTACGTAGACACAAACACAATGAACGCGATGAAGAAGACTACTAGGACCACGACGACAAACGACAAAGACAAGGAAGACAAATGAGAAAACAAAGACGAGGATGACGAAAACGATATAGACGGAAGACCAGACAAACGACAAAATAATACGATGAGGAACACGAGGATAACACGCCGCGACGACACAAATAGAGTGGCGATCAGGAGGAGGACATCGATCGTGAGGGTAAAGACTAAGAGGAGGAGGGAAAGCATAACATAGAGTAGTTAACAACATGGATGTAAAGGGAGAGCACAAGGTCAACAACGGACACGATGAGAACGATGACTACGAAAACAAGTAAGAGGACGACGAGATAGACGACGACCACGAAAAATGGCCCAAGCAAAGAGAAGGAAGAGAGTAAGGATGAAGTAGCGAACGAGGACGACAAAGAGCGGAAGAGAAAATATGCTGCGATGAAAAATTGAGTGCAACGTTTCAAGACTGCATTGCGTTTGTTTTGCATGAGCTATGATTTTTCGCTTGTCTATAAAATAGCGTTGTCTATTTCAGCCTGGCTATGGCTATGTTATATTAATAAATATACAGTATACAAACAAATGTAATTGTTTTGCACGCAGCCTGTTAATAACTGGTACTCCTGACTCGGAAGTATATGTTTCAGTGCATGCATGCGAATATACTAATAATAAAATATTATTGTAACTTATTGTATTAACGGAGCTTATTCTTGGTTTATAGAATTAAATCAACTGTCTGTTGCGATCGAGAGCGGCTAGACTACACGGAAAATAATTAATATATTTTATATCGGAAAGAGTATATCCACACTTTTATAGCGCGTTAATTTTCACAATTTAGTTTGTCTTTTCTGTGTATACTCAGAGTTGAAATAAATCTAAATTTATCCTTGATCATGAAGTTGAACTACTTGGGCGAATATAACTGCGGTTTATGCGGATAAACTTAAAACTTACATACGAAGCGGCGCACTTCAGGGTATATTGACTGCAGTGTAAACAAGGAAGTGTATTAAATCTTCAAAAGTACAAGCCCAGTATTTCACAACAAATAAATAAACAATTCCTACCGCATTCGTATGAACAGATGTGTCAGAGTTACATATACAATTGTCAGTTTCCTAACTAATACGAGAATCTGCCTTCTTAATAACTTTGGTCCTTGGCTTTGCATAAACAAGCAACCTTTATACAGTAATTATAGCGAAGAAAATTAAATACAGTTTGTAACGACTAATGTAGGTTGATTGCATATGCAAATATTAATGTTTCATTACAGATTCGAGTAGTTTCTATAAAAGCTCACGTCAGTAATACAAAATGTTTATGAATCGTACAACTTACCAAGTCTATAAAGATCGCCGACAAAATCACACAAAATCACAACGCTGACAACGGCAAGTTGTTGCGCATTCGACAATGAAAACTGTCTGTCTCGTATATATTGAAATTGTCAAAATATGAAATTGACATCGGTTTTGTAGCGAAAGTCGCGGCTCAAATTGAGCACAGTAATACCCTAAAATAGAATATCGTTTAGACGTTACTGCTGCAGCCCAATCTTGTCCAAAAATCGTTCTCAAATTTCGACACCCACTCGTACATCGCCATGTTTATTTGTGTATTGAACTATTGATTCGTTCTCCGTTCTTATGGGGATTCGGGTGTTGCGGGGGGAAAGACAAAGTTAACTACGATTTATAGTATAGGCAATTTAGATCGACAATTTATCAAACTTTTTCGAAATTTGCCATTAAACTGACAGAAAAATAACATTAAATAAACAACTCTAGCTATTAAAATAATGTTTCAATGTTTCAAAAATATTAAGCCTTTGAATCCTATATATTGTAATATAAAACATCAAGTGTTACCTCCCCCCGGATTGTTTACTCTATACATCTATCTATCCATCTATCCATCTATGCCTATCTGAGTCACTTATGTGAATTTTTGCCCTGTAATCACAATAGTTGCAAAGTGAAACTTTGCATTAAAAAGGATGAGAGGACGGCGAAAACGAGGAAAATAATCTCATAAAAACTTGAATGAATAGCACAATGGCCGCGAAGACAAGGGAAACTACAACGACAAAGGCAAGGACGATGAGGATGACGACTAGAATGAGAAAGATTGCGACGAGGACGAGGATGAGAACGACGGTAGGCAGGGTAACAACGAAGACAACAGTGACAACAACAATACCAAATATAACGACTATAGCAATAACACTGAGGAGTGCAATGACGATGACCCAATGGAGATGATAATAATGATGGGGACGACGATAATGACTGCAGTAACGACAACAATGACAAAGGAAAAGGACAATAACGAATAAGGTACAACGACAATACGGAAATGGATGATTGCCTGACAAGAACTAGGAGGATAATTATAAAGTCAAGGAGAAGTGGATAAGGATGGCAAGGAGAACAACGAGATTGCCGGCAAGAGAACTAGTACGATGTTTAGGATAGGGAAGACGATTACTATGTCAATCGCAAGGTCAATGACAGGAACTACGACGAGAATGACTAAGATGACGATGACAAAAAACAATGTAACGGGGAGAACGACTACGAACTCAATAACACCGACGACAATGATGACAATAACAACGAGAACAATTACGAAGATGGCTACAACGAGAACATCGCCAAAAGAAAAGCGAGAAAAACAAGGATGAAAACAATGATACGAAAAACAACAACGATAGCACCGATGAAAAAGACGAGAAAACAACCAGCATACAAACAAATTATAATTATATATATATATACATCACGAATTTTCAGCTACATGTACAGATGTACTTACGTTCGAACTGTAACAGTTCCATTCAGCTGACCCAGTGCGATTAAAGCTTTGTTTTCTAAATCAGCTTTTGGGTATAAAGCTGCACACTAAAATATATCAAAAACGCAAAGTAACCAACTCAACAAAATGCTACAAACTGTGGAACATGCAGTATAACAATCACATGCTTAAAATTGTAATAGTGGTTTATTCACAAAAAAGTTCCCTTGAAATTGCCTATTCTGTCTTCTTCATCTCAAAACATTGTTATAAACTTTCGAGAAAATTAAGTAAAGATAAAATAATTTCTTGGTGATGAACTTCGTGCAGGAAATAAGAAGAGGTCTTGAATTTGATAAAGTTGAAGGCTAATATCAATTTACAATTTAGTTGAAAGATGACAATTACCCTATACGATATATGAGATATTCTTGACATAAGAACTGCATTATACTCCTCAGAAATTCTAATATCTATAACACAATGAGAATAACAATAACTATTATACAATCTACGTTTGGATTTTTAGTAATTGATTTTAGTGCGCAGCTACTTCTCCATCTCTGTATGGTCAAGCGCAGGAAGCCCAGCTCTATTTATGCCCGCATAAACCAACTCAAACCTGATTGGACTACGAATTAACAAATATATAACTTCCGGTTTACTGTACAGATTCTATGTAATGCGGATATTTCTAGCCAAATTTAATCGTTCTTCGCCGTATTCTAATGCATCAAATAACGCATCAGAAGCCAAGAAATCGAGGATAGTCTACGGCTATGTATGCGAGTCAAGGCGATTTTTCTCCTACTTCCCTCTTTTCAAGTAAAGCAATGGCAGGCGCGGGCGTGCGCGGGCAAATGCTGCTATGCGGGCCTAAATAGAGCCTGGGCTTCTTGTGGGTCAGAAACAGTTTTACTGTCCTTTTCACTCGAACGTGGAAAGTACGCCACTGATATTTGTCGAAACGAAGGGCATGTTGATTAGGCCACTACTCATTTTAAGCGCCGTCAGGCGTTGGACTGTATATGTTTAGTGGGCGCGTAAAAAGACAAATAAGGTGTTATTAATGGAATTTTCATTGAGGAAAAAAGAGAGAGGAGAATATATAGCAATACAAAAAAATACTATAAACATGATGATTATGAAAATAAACGAAAATAAGAATATTGCTGTTTTTGTGCATTAAATACTTTTTCGCAAGTGCTGTATCTCTCGTTCTCGACCATTAAAAATCCTGATTCACGATCATTGTTTTTCTATTTTCTGCACGTTTTGTCTACGGTTGGTACAACCACGCATTAAATCAACCGTGATTAGATTCAATCTATATGCCTTGTGGATGCCAAAGCTTTTCATTCAAACGTTCAAATATTCAGACAAAAGAAGTCGCGTTAAGTGAAGTATGAACTAGACGTTGACTTAATGAAGCATAAAGCATGTTTTCTTACCGCTACTTCCAATTGTATTTGGTGCTTGAATGGAATCCTATAAAATGGAAAATGCTAAAAGTGTAAGAATTTTGATGTCTTGACAGCTGTTCATTATGGTAAACCTTGCAGTCTATATACTGTACCACAAATTGAGAATATGCAGATATGAAACTCGCTCCTGGACCTTTTATGTTTGTGTCCCATGTTTACGCACGGCTGACGTAATTTCCACGCCTGACATACAACATTGACCTCTATAATAATACTATATCGTGCACGCTACTTGGACTGAAGCCAGCGCGGCCGCCACTTTGTGCTGCTCAAATGTTCCAATTTCGAAACATTTACGATCATATGTTGACACTATGCGATTTGCCCAATTCATGGCTCAAACAATTTCATCCCCCCCCCCCCCCCCCTCTCATTCCCTCTTCGAATATAAAAGTACACAATTGGCGCCAATTATCTAAATCTAAATTTGCATTCCTCAACAAGTTATTAAAGTGAAATCAGAAAGGCAAGCGTTACTATTTTCATCCCCCCGACATAAATTTGTCATCCAATTAACATGGCGGTTAAAAAACAATTTCTCAAGGAGAGATGTGTTTTATTACACATATGATTATAGTATATATTCCTTTTAAAACTAAGCTAAATTGAGTTTTTTGCGTTAGGTTCATGGAAAAACGTAGCTTTGAAGGGCATTTGAAAATAATGCTGACGTCAGCAACAAGAATTATTCAAACCTTCTTAACTCGCGACGGAATAATTGTATCGACTTGAAATTTGTTATGAATACTTGTTATAATAGCATACAAAGATGATTGTATGTGACGTGGTGGTGCAAAACCTCTATATAGACTGAATTTATCAGTCTATATATATATTCCTAATCTGTGTTCTTTACTTGGGAAGGGCTAAAAGGGGAGAGAGTTAAATCCAAGAGAAAAATTTAATTTTGAGCCACATCCACTTTTCCCACACCTAATTTCTGAACTATGCATACGTTTTGCTTGAACGAACACGATACAGTTAACATAGTCGTAAAGTCAATCTTTTTACGATTTAAAAACATGGACGCGAGAGTTATAACAGAGTTTTATTCAAAAGTTGAAACAGCATTCGTATTTTGAAGAACTTTTCAAAGCGACTCGAAATTGAAAAAATATAAGGCCTGACAAAATTTTCTTTTTGGCAGGTCAAAAACTCAGCTATAAAAGAAATACATGTTGATTTTCTTCATGCATTTCAATTTTATGCATTTAGTATAGTGCATAATAGTAAAGCTCCGTACAGACGAGCAAGTTTTCCTTGACAAGTTCCTTGATGAGTTTATTTGTTCGTGTGTACGGCAAACAATTTTTCTTCGACAAGTTTTACGAGCCCGTATATTAACAACACAAATGAATACTTCATGTATACCTAGGGTATAGTGCCTGAAGATGAGTGTGCAGTGGCGTACTGCCACGGTCTTAGCCAGCGACGGTCACTTGAAAATTACGGCTTTTGGACGGCCGATTATCATATTGACGCCCTTCTAGAAATCTGTACATTGTACACTGTAGTTGATAACTCCAATTCGCAAAATAGTGCAGACCTGTAGCGATCATGTACAATAGGTATTCTACAGTCTACAGTCTAATGTCTTGTCATTCATTCCTATCATTGTCTAAGAACTCTCGTTGTCTCCACTAATCATTGACAGTCATATTCGAGGCACTTAGCTTATTTGGCTAACATTGGAAAGTGAATTGATCATGCAAGTTTGTAACTGAATCTTATCTGTGATTTCGTCCTCTTAATAAGCCATCAAAAATATACAGTAATAATACGCTGCCAGAGAGTAAGTCTTTATACCATCCTCGCGGAAATGTTAAGTTGTATGTCAAATATACCGAATTTGGACGCCCAAATTCCCTATCCTGGCTAAGACCCTGCGTACTGCGCATTTCCTTGTCGGCCATACGCACGAACAATTTTCCTTGTTCAAAAGCTGGTATGTCTAGACAGTCTAGCTTTTCAACAAGGCTCCTTGTCAACTGAAGGGTAATTAGTCAGATTTTTGCCGTACACATGGGCAAAAACTTGTCAAGGAAAACATGCTCGTCTGTACGGGGCTTAAGCCCAATCGCTTTTCTATTCTAAGTGTAACCATGCGTAACATAGGGTATAAAAGACTGAGTCTACATTCACTCTGGGTCAGTTTGTTAAACGAGACTCCGGGTGTCACTCTATTCTTGGACATGGCCGAACCCGTAGACGTACCAGTCGTTTTGCCACCACAGCTACCTAATCCAGCTCCAGACGAGAACCCACCAGCAGTTGAAGTGGGACAGCACGAGGCCGAACCTCAGCCTCAGGCACAGCCAGTACAGGTATGTTGTTGTTTCAAGAAGTGTCTACGTGCACTTTGGGATCTTTGTTGCCTGTGTGAGGCTGCTCGGCACGTGTATCTTGTATTTTTCTTGGTTTATGCTTTGCGTTTCGAATCGGCCAGGCGTTTGTTCAATTCCAGGGCGATCGGACGCCTATCGAAGTGAAAATTTTCAGGCGCTAGGTCATGTCTTTGGTCTTGTAAGCACATTACGCAATTGACTTAAGCTGTTCCGCTTCGCTCTCCTGCTATCTCGGCGGAGCCCATGCGTATCGTATAGTAAAATATTTGTTTGATTTGGCCTTACCTTAGTGTGTTAGTCTTGCGGTAATTTACTCTGCGAGCGAAACACGGTTTTTCCAGTTTGTTACGACCATTTGTGCAGATAGTTGGATAATACAGTGTGCAGTATATCAGTATTCTAATGGATTGTAGCTGCGTGTTTACGCATTTTACATACATGGGTTTAGTTATGCTTGGTTGAATCGTTCATTTTCTGTACCTTTTGCAATAAGTGAGTCGGGTTCCTTTCACATGAATCATGGGTTTCATGTTTCATCTCCGCTACAGTTAAGAACCACGATCCGTTGTCTAGCCGCTAGGGCCGCCCCGGTCGTGCCTTAGTGCTAGTTGAGTGTTGTTCAGTTTAATTTGCGATGGGTCGTGAACATAGTTTATTGGGTTACGGCCAATTTACGGTTGTGTATGAAAAAAGTGTATTGGTTGTGGCCAATTTACAACTGTGCATGAAAGTATAATGTATTGGTTGAGGCCAATTTACAGTTGTGTATGAATACAGTGTATTGGTTGTGGCCAATTTACAACTGTGCATGAAAGTATAATGTATTGGTTGAGGCCAATTTACAGTTGTGTATGAATACAGTGTATTGGTTGTGGCCAATTTACAACTGTACATGAAAGTATAATGTATTGGTTGAGGCCAATTTACAGTTGTGTATGAATACAGTGTATTGGTTGTGGCCAATTTACAACTGTGCATGAAAGTATAATGTATTGGTGGAGGCCAATTTACAGTTGTGTATGAATACAGTGTATTGGTTGTGGCCAATTTACAACTGTGCATGAAAGTATAATGTATTGGTTGAGGCCAATTTACAGTTGTGTATGAATACAGTGTATTGGTTGTGGCCAATTTACAACTGTGCATGAAAGTATAATGTATTGGTTGAGGCCAATTTACAGTTGTGTATGAATACAGTGTATTGGTTGTGGCCAATTTACAACTGTGCATGAAAGTATAATGTATTGGTTGAGGCCAATTTACAGTTGTGTATGAATACAGTGTATTGGTTGTGGCCAATTTACAACTGTGCATGAAAGTATAATGTATTGGTTGAGGCCAATTTACAGTTGTGTATGAATACAGTGTATTGGTTGTGGCCAATTTACAACTGTGTATAAGTATAATGTATTGGTTGAGGCCAATTTACAGTTGTGTATGAATACAGTGTATTGGTTGAGGCCAATTTACAACTGTGCATGAAAGTATAATGTATTGGTTGAGGCCAATTTACAGTTGTGTATGAATACAGTGTATTGGTTGTGGCCAATTTACAACTGTGCATGAAAGTATAATGTATTGGTTGAGGCCAATTTACAGTTGTGTATGAATACAGTGTATTGGTTGTGGCCAATTTACAACTGTGCATGAAAGTATAATGTATTGGTTGAGGCCAATTTACAGTTGTGTATGAATACAGTGTATTGGTTGTGGCCAATTTACAACTGTGCATGAAAGTATAATGTATTGGTTGAGGCCAATTTACAGTTGTGTATGAATACAGTGTATTGGTTGTGGCCAATTTACAACTGTGTATAAGTATAATGTATTGGTTGAAGCCAATTTACAGTTGTGTATGAATACAGTGTATTGGTTGTGGCCAATTTACAACTGTGCATGAAAGTATAATGGATTGGTTGAGGCCAATTTACAGTTGTGTATGAATAAAGTGTCTTGGTTGAGGCCAATTTACAACTATGTATGGAAGTATAATGTATTGGCTGTGGCCAATTTACAGCTGGGAACCAATATTAATAGTGTATTGGGTATGAAAATCATGTGTTCGTTGAGGCCAATATTTGGTCCTATATTAGTCTATCATATACTGTATTGGTTCAGACCATTTGCAACTTTGAACGTAAATAACGTGTGTTTGCCGCCAGTTTACATATTGGTATATGAGTACCATGTACTTGGTGAGAGCAATTTTTCAAATTGTGTAGACGTTCAATTGGTGCGGCTGTTTACAGGCATGAATATATTGTATTGAATGGTTGAGCCTAATTAAAGCTGGGCATGCGTTTCACGCTTTGTTTGAGGCAACATTGTAATGGTATTTGAATATCTGAGTTATAACAGTTGTTTTACTTTTGAGTTGATGTTAATTTTCTTTGGGGACCCGTTGAATTAATTCGTGAATTGTTGAATTAATTCGTGGAATTAATTAGTGCCTTTGTCGTTGGTTAACTACGGCCACTTTTGGTTTATGTTTGGCTGTTGGATTCCTTATCGTTATCTACCGGTTTCTTGAGGCTATTTCCTAACTTAATTATATGTACATCGATAGTTACAATTTTAGTTGTGTGTGCATAGTGCTTATTGGTTACGGCAATTTTTCTCGTTTTGGATTTGGCATGATTTAGGTATGGTTTTTAGACCAGTTTTAACAGCGTTGCCATGGCTGGTGGGGAGCCGTACTATGAGTTTATGTACATTAAGCTATAGCGTGGGTTTTCCTCTTCTTAGATTGAGGAACAACTAAGGGTTTTGAAAGAAGAGGTCCAGACCTTAAGAGCAGATCGTTCTCCGTCGGAAGGAGTGGATGCTGCATTACAATTTGTCCGCCAGCTTGCTTTGGCTCCTCTCAGGCTTCGGGATCCGACGATATGATTGCCTCAGCACTTCAAACCTTAGCTGACCAGGCAAGGTGTGCAGAAAATCCAAAGGCGGCCGAATTTGAAGCCATTTTGCGCCATGCCAGACGAGGCCGTTTGATTTATTGGTCAGAGTATGGGGAGGTAATCATCAGGTTGCTTGGCACAAAAGAAGAGATTGTTGTTGCGTGAACCATCGCAAAGATGACGAGGAACACCAGTCGACAGACTCCAGCCCACCCATATTGTCGCCAGACTAGAGGTCGAGGGCTTGGTTGGCGTTCAGGTCGCGGTGGTGCGAATCCTGCAACATCAGTGTGTTTTAATTGTGGCCATACTTGTCATTTCCAACGACATTGCCCGGCGCGAAATTCCAACGCTTACTTTGAACATTAGTGTGTGTCATTCAGGAATTGTAACGTTTTGGTTGACAATATATTCTTGATCATTTGCCTGTGGCTTATTTTCTATTTGGCTATGGGTGGTTTTGTTGATGAGAGTATTGGAGTGCTTGTTTTTGTTGAGATTACGCTTTATAATAGGGCGACATACATCCTCCTTAATACATTAGGTTGGTATTTTAATTTCTGCGTCTGCACATGATTGTATTGATTGAGTTGGCCTGGTTCTGCCGGCACCGTCATGTCGAATGGTTGGGCTGCAGTTTTGGTTGTTGTTTATTTTCCCTACCTGTACATTTTGCCTAAAACATCCGTACACGTTGGATAAGGAATCTTCCTCTGCAAGTTTTGACTTAATCCAGCAAGATTTCCGTGGGACGAATTTTTTCCTTTGTGTTTCTCCTCGCCATTGCTGGACCTAGGTGCGGGCTTTCTACAGCCTCGTATGCCCCGCGAGGGGTTGCCTGGGGCCGACAATGGAGTGGGCGAACTCACCGGATCTCGGATCGATATTTCGCTTTTACCGGAGTCCTATTTTTCTTAAGGGTACTTCCGCTCCAAAGCGCCAAAGAATTAGTAACGACCAGTCGTTTTGCAGTGGGCATCACCCGAGGCCAAGTATCCAATGTTGTGATTGGCAGGGCTCGTCCGTGTCTAATGTCGGCCCTAGACCGTCTCCGCTGATGGTGTCGCGTGGACAGGTTTTACATAGCCCACGGGGCGTAATTTTCCGTGACCGTTCCTCATTTGTTCCTGGCGTTTATATAGACGCTTTTGAGGAGAGTTTTGGGGAAGAAAGTTTTGGGTTATGAGGTTTTGGTATGGGTTTAAGTTACGGGTAGTGGTTAGGTTTGTATGGGTGAGATGAGGCCCAGCCTCAAATTACAATCCTAATCCGTATAGTCCGGCGACAGGGCTCGCATTTCCCATAACTCTCTTCCTGTAAGCCTATGGAAGCATTGTTGCAGTTGGAATAGATTACTATTCTAAGTGTAACCATGCGTAACATAGGGTATAAAAGACTGAGTCTACATTCACTCTGGGTCAGTTTGTTAAACGAGACGCTCTTGGGTACGGCGTGATTGACCTAACGGGGGAAGGTTATAATATTGGCTGTTGTTTATTGTCCATATAATCTTTAGTTTAGTTTGATGTAGTGTTTGTTTTTCTGTTATTTTTTTTGGGGGGGGGTGCTTTCGTTTCACTCCCACCCTCCCCTCCCCAACGACTAGGCACAGACAGATTGTGCTAGTAAATTGCGAAAAAGTTGCTCAAAAAAATCCGAAAAGTTGCTCCAACACTAAATGGAACAAGTTGCTGCCAAAGTCGGGAAAAATGCTCCTAAAATTTAGTATTTTCCGCACAGAAATTGACTGGTTGTCTGCTTTATTTGCTTATATTTACAAGAATACACATTTGACATCATGAATGACTGTATTTCAAACTTCAACGAGCATGTACAGTATTCGGTATTTTATATCACAGGTTTTATGCGCTCAATACAAACAACACTTAACAAGTGTTCACACTTCACAGGAACTGTAATGAGAAAATTAATGGGAGTTCAATCTCAGTTTCAACAGTTCCTCGCTTGATGATGATGCGTCCGCCATATTTTAAATATTAATTTTGTGAATGCTGGAATAAATTAAATTGGCCTCTCATAGAGCCCAGGCCCTGGCCGGCCATACTTTTGCTAAAGTATGCACATTTTAGGGAAAGTTGCTCGAAGTTGCTCGTTTGCCAAAAAGTTGCTCAAAATTCAAAAAGTTGCCAAAAGGTTGCGAGCACAATCTGTCTGTGCCTACCAACGACTGGTACCTGCATCACTCTTATAGGCTTACGGGCTCGCATTTCCCATAACTCTCTTCCTGTAAGCCTATGGAAGCATTGTTGCAGTTGGAATAGATTACTATTCGGTTACATATAATGCATTTGACATTCGCGACGAAGTTTTAGATTCTACTTGAGGCACTGAAGTCCGCAGATTGCTTGATATTACGACAAACACCGGACAAAACGCCGCAAAACGCAGCTTTCACCATGACCACCTTGATATTTAAACTCAGGGTTTACGACCTATAGTGTACTGCTGTCAACACATCCCGTATTTCGCCCAAAAATTATTTCAACCAAATTTTAAGCGCAAATATCTCGAAGAGGTTTCATTTTATCAAAATTTAGATTTCACCACAAAAACCATCTCGGCTTCAAGAATACATGAGACATGTAAAAATACAAAAATGATGATTTTCAACTCTCGTATCGATTTTATGCTAAAAATTTACCGAGGAGGATAAATATATATATATATTATATAATTCAAATCCATATCTTTCATACTGGTTCAAAGAAATTGGGGAATTGGGTGTAGTTGTTGATAAGATTGGGCGTGGTTTGGACGTGACTCGTGTTAAACTCTCTGAAGTAAGTCTCTGCTGATAACTCTCCTTTTAGTCATACCAACTTACATGCGAATTGAAATACATTGCGCGCGCACTCACAAACTTTTAAATGTACAAGCTTGAGTAAAAGGATAATTTTAGGAGGAGGTTTAGACGTTTAGTACACCAACGGTGAATTTGAACAAGTGTGAATTTTGCACTCATTCCAATTTATATATCAAGTGACCTAATCTACTCGTTCTATTTGCTGATTTTTGTTATTTCAAAAACACAGGCACACAACAGAAATGCTTATTTGCAGTATTTATCACCGGGGGGATTATATTTAAAGGAAGTTTTAACTTTTTAACTTTTATGATTCAGTACTTAAGTAACAATGCAAAATTCCCCCTCAAAATTAGCTTTACACCCTTAGTCTTTTTACATCAAATACATGTATATCTGTTCATTGACATTTATCAGATGGACTGATTTTGTGCAATCAAAAGAGAATTACCATAATATATAATGAGAATGTGATACATCAGTAAATAATGGATTTAACACTACAGTATTTTCTTGATGAGTATAATGATCTGGCATTAGACACTAGTCAGAGTAAAATAACAAAGTGGGGTGTATTACAGGAGAAGATTATTAACAAGAGACATGGGCATAAAGTCTGGTTAACTCTTTATTAATGCCCAACATTTTCCCATTGAAGAGTAAAATTACAAAGTTGGGTGCATTAGGGCACATTGCAGCTTAATGGGTAAAATTTATTTGGAATATTGACTATCCTAATAATGTGAAATTTGGTTTCTGCACCTGGCCTCCTTACTTCGGTAATCTAGGTATTGGTATACTGTACAGTATATGACCCTGATAGGTGGCAGCTGCAGTGGAAAAGAATGGATTAACACCACAAGTTCCATTGATCACTGGTACAACGTGGATATTGACTGATCAATGTGGTAATAGCAGCCATATGCATTTTACTTTAAAAATTCCATTTTGAAGAAGGGTGTTGCAGAAGAACCCCTCAGACCAGTACTTCCCTCGTGCATTTGACCCTCAAGGACCGTGAACAGTTCCCATGGGTAGAAACATTTATTATTTGAAGATTACAGAATTATGACTTTCAGACAGACAACTGAGCAAGCCAAGCAGGGTATTGTGTTACAATGCATGCTCTATTCCACCTAAAAGCCATCTTAAAATTCCAAGCAAGAAAGATATTAGGAAATTAAATTAAACCTGCTGACACTGAACTGCAACCTTGAAAAATAGCATCGATCGTGCAAAATAAACACATATTTCATTTCCCTTTAATGCATATCACATGGGAATCAATTTCTAGTGTTTGCTGTCTAGCATGCTCATATGAAGCAATTTATGACAAACTGGTCAGGCTGAGACCTACCAAGTATCCTGCATTTGGCAGGAGACGCCTGGAGACATTACTCATCTCCCTCCTGCATAAAAAATATGTGAAGAAATCTCCCACATTCCTTGTGTATTACCTGTGACAATAACGAAGTGTAGGGTGTGTTTCTAATGTCTGTTTAATTTGTTTTTGTTGCTATTTAAAAGGACAGCTACTAGAGATGCTTCAAGCACTAGTAAACAGAATAATCCATGCAAACAAATTAGTTTCAAGATGGCACTCTCTCATGAACGAAGCTCATTCTGAGCTGAAGAAAGGCCTTAAAAGGTTCTTGCATATCAAATCACTACTAACAGCTTAATTGACACCATACTTAGACCCTGCTGAAAATTTCATGAGCCCATTGTTGTTGCCAGCTTATTCATGTTGCTTGCAGAATCTCAAATATTGTTAATTTCCCTCATTTCATTCACAACAACTTGGCAGGTCTGTGGGCTAAACGAGATAGCCCGCATTGCAAGGCCAGCAGACTCAGCTCATGTGAACAGCCCCTGAGAATGCATTCCCACATGCGAGAGATTTATGCAAATCTTTTGTCAATTCCTCACCACTTGCATGCATTTAGTGACTCACATTTAATAGGTGCAGAAACTAAGAAAGGCATAGGCGTACGGGCCGTGGGGGCGGGCAGGTGGGGGCCCCTGCCCCCAAAAAATTTGGAGATTCAAGTAATTCAGGCAAATGGTTCACAAATATTCGGGCAAAATAGAATTATGTAGTCTGAACTTAAACGAAAACAGAATTTTATTAGTAATTTAAAGTACTGTATATTCATCTGGTTTGCGTATTGTTGGAAAACAATAGTATAATTTGCCAATTCAGTTGCATGCATGCCTTTGCCTGACTGAAGAAGAATTGGCTCTAGCTCTAACGACTATAACGAGAACACGTACGGCTATTAATATGAGAACGGTGCATGAAAATGTTATCTTCGCACAATAGACCAAGAACGCTTCAATTCTATCGCTCGAATTAACATCGGTCTTTTGGCCTTGAAAGAATTAGTTGTGCCCGTACACCTATGAAATCGCACATGTATGCCTATGAAGAAAGGGGAAGAGTTATCTACTGTACATACTGTACCTAGCCCTCTGATTCAATATCTGCCATATATGTGCTCTGTCAATGTATAATAACACAAATATATATCACGATCATGTTTTATACCTGTGAAACACGGACAACCTTGTATAACTTGACATCTTGTCCATGACCAAGTGTGACAAATTTATCAGTGTAACCAGGATACCATAATACCCTATAACCAGCATCAGCCATGATCACACCACTCTTAAATGCGTTCTTGCTAAAAATTTAGTCCGTCGTGAGTTTCAGCATAAACACCAAATAATGCACAAACACCATAATAAATATATATACAAAATTAATATAATTTTAGAAGATTTGAGAATTGATCATGTCGAGTGAGAGTTCAGAAACTTGTCTATTTCAACTGCAGCCCGCGATTCTTTATATATATCAGCGGCACAAACTTCGAGGTAAGTACTTTATCTTATGGAGCTATAATGGATCGTGGACACCGGAAAACGGACACCGGACAAGTGTTAGAAAAGACGGACAGATGATGTAAGAGACGGATAAATTGGGGAAAAGCAGGAACCGCGCAGCTGGGGGGCCGGGGTTCTTTAGCCCCGCCCCCCCAAATAATTTGTCATACATATTGTGATTTCTAGTAGAATTCACATATAGTTAAACATAGTATACTATAATTTTTCACAACCATAAAGAAGAATAAAGAAAACATCATTACATATATACGCTAGCTCAGTTAACTATAAAGGGCTTAACGATCAGGGGCCGGTTGTATAAAAGTCTTAACTACATTTTAACTACCCGTTTTGTAGTTAAATAGTAGTTAACTGTAAAATTCGCGATTCTGATTGGTTAACTTTCGCACTAACTATAGTTAACTTTAACTACATTTTTATACAACCGGCCCCAGATGTTACTTGTTCGATATCTGGATTAGAAGGCTAGATATAAGCTACAAACCGCGGATGCATATTTTAATTCCGAACGTAATCTAGATACGGGATGATAGACGGGTTTCAAAGAAGAAGCCATTTCATGATCATTTCATGATTCGTTGCGTACGTTCGATCGGTAGATTTGGTAGTCAGCTGAAGAAGAAGTCATGTGACAATGCTCTTAAATTTTGCCAAAGTGCACGAAATGGCATTTCTGCAGAGATTGTAGATTTCAAAATTTTCTGGGGGAGCCTGCCCTCCCACCCGGCCCCTAAATGTCTCAAGCCTTCAGCATTCGATTATAGTGCCACTGTACCCTGGAGCCGAAATTTTTAGCCCCCAATGCAAAAATGCTTCGCGGTCCCTGATAAGACGGACAAATGATAGAAAAGACGGACAAATGATGGAAAAGACGGGACAAATGATGGAAATTAAAAGACGGGACAAATTATGGAAAAGACGGAGACAATGGACTGGTCTTGAACATGGACTGAACTGACCAGTAAAAACGCAGACTGGTCCCAAATTGCCTATTTCTGAAAACTGGAATGTGAAATCGCGGAACAGGAAAACCTGGATAAAACCCGGAATATTAAAATCTCTCGCTATGTTGCAAGAATTATTTACCTCAGCGATTTCGGCAATTTGCAAACGATCAATACCTAACTATTCTCAGGTTTTGCGATTTACAACATCGCGTTATCAGGGCATTTCTTAATACCGTAGTGTGGTGGGGCATTTGCCCCAGTGGGCCCTTTCTATTGCCCCTGCACCACTGAAGGAAAAAATGAGCTTGCTGTCCTAGTTGATTGGGCCCTTTGTCCAGATGCTACAAACTTTCAAAGGCGACAACAAAACATTACAATAATATTTTTCTATTTAATGAACAGTGTAAAATGCGAACAAAAGCTTTCTTTATTAATTTGTTCTCTAATCCAGTCCCCACCCCACTCCCATCATCTGACTGAACATTTGTATGGAAGTTGTTAGTTTGCGTAGTAGGCACTGAGTGACAACCAAAATTTAGCTACAGCTAAATAACGTGTACTGTAATAATGATACACACTGGCATAGAAACATTTAAGGTGGAAAGAAGTATAATTAAGTCTATATAACCAAGTCCGAACCGAAAGAAGCAAGCACACAAGCCCTCACCAAGCAATTTAATCCACCAAAACCAATGGAAACTAAAAATGTAGCCAATTTTTGCTATCCACATTCTTCAATTTGGCGGCAGAAAGTATAGGAAATGGCTCACTAAGCCTCAATTTATCACATTTTCCCGTATCTTCCAACCATAGAATAATATATATCTATTATTTCTATGCTCCTAACGCACATCTTCTGCTTGATTGAAAACACCGTCAATTCTGATCAACCTTGATTGACATTGAGTAATAATACTTTGACAAACCATATTTCAATGTGATATATTATGGACATTAGTAAGGTAGTGTCCGGTGTGTTTTCTGGCCATGGGCTCTGTTTGCCTGCATGCAAGCCGTATCAAAGATGAGTACACTGAGTATATAGCTACATGTATATAGGGTATAATTAAGCGTATATATATATATATATTTAATCACCTCTGATTCTTGTCATTTAATAATAATTTCATGATACATCGATTTTACTATAGGATAACGTAAATAATCATACAGTTACAACAAGCAATAAATCAATTGAAGGTGTATATACTCTTACATCAGACTATATAGTTGATTACAGTACGTAGTGTATAATTATTTCAGTTGAATCATCAGTAAAACGCATTCTAATGCAAGCTGGTTTCCTGTTGAAAAAAAGATACAATGTTTGAATTAAGACAGCTGCGACAAAATATGCGTTGCTCAGCTGCAGTGCAATCTAGATCTACGAGTACAGTTACCAAAATAGTATAACTATATACCTTTCAAAAAACTAAAGGACATAAACAGCAAACACGTCAGCGTCACCAACTAAATCTGGAAAAACATGAAATAAGTTCTTACTGATAATTAAACATTTAAACTTCAAGTTATTTAACAAAAAATCGACGTGCAAAGCATTAGCGAAAACATAGTAAACTATAAAGGGCAAGGTGGCAGATTTTCCTCGAAGCCGAAGGGCACTTTTAAATTGATATATACTAAGGGGCGTTTGCGAAACATCGGGAGTTGGACGTTGCCATAATCACGTTTCTGGTTTGTAAAAAAATATGGGGTCTGGCGATCCTCCCCCAAAATATTTTGACTGCATTTCTAGCACTTTCCGAAGCGAATTCGCAAAACATTACGCAAAAATTACTGTTGGTAAACGCGAAATTTGAGGTGTATTATAGACGATTGTATATAAATCAAGTTTCTTCAAGTAATTTTACTTTTTATATACGTATCGCTTTACATGACATAACGACAAAAGTTAGTTATTCTAACTCCACCCTCCTTCTCGGCCAAATATTTTGTTCCGAGGCCTTTGCAAAATATTATGAGGTGACACGCATGTTAACAGCAAATTGGAACAAGACTAGTTAATCATAAAGTTAATTTCATACAATATTTCTTACAGTTTTTCCAGCAAAAGGTTGTTGAATATGCTTTATATCATCAAAGTGAATGCATTTTTCTTTTTTACTTATACAGTTAAGTTCTATGGCCATTGGTGTCATTTACGGAATTCGTTTTAATTTGTCTGCGAGTATACTAAATTGTCTTTATATTACACCTTAATTTACCCATATCTTACCTACTGCAACACAGTTTGACCTTCCACCTATGTTTGTTTATTGTCATTACAGAAACGAATCGAATTGTCAGATTGCGGACAAATTCTGGTTTTTTGAGCATATATATACTGCTCCGCTTTTCTGCGAACTGAATTGACTTGATATTCATAAGATTAACTCCCTACACATTGGAAAATTTATGTTTTCCTGTCACAACAAGTAATTACCATCTTTTTTCCTCAACTTATTTACATCTAGCAACCAAATTCATCAGTACAATACAAGAAACGCTAGTTTATATCGATATCATGCTTGTATAGAACTAATTCATCACAATTTACCAAGGTCCTAAACTCTGGTGTTCTCTCCCTGACACTGTCAGAAATGCTGAGACGTTAAATTGCTTCAGGAATAGAATGATGCAATATCTACATGAGCTATAAACAAATCCTCATGTGCACTGTCGATCTTTAGGGGTAAATCAAGATTTCTGGATTTGCTTCTCAGGATTAATGGTGAGATTAATTATTTTACAAATATTTACCTTAAATCTAAAGGGCACCCTTGCCCCTCTTGCCCCACACTTATATATGTATTTGCATCCATTTACCGTTTGTGAACTCATGTTTATATACGTAATTTAGTTGCCTTAAGGTATCCACTACAGTCTGTTTCATGCAATGAAGCACAGAGTCCACTTGAAGAGTGCTTCATTGCATGAAACAAGCTGTATAGTGGATACCTAGAGGTGAGCGAAAACTATATATGGAACTCGCCTTGGTTCACGAAATGTCAAAAGGTGCTCATATCATTATACAAATAGAGCAAATATACTTTTGTCTTACCTCAAGGTTGCCACTACAGCCTGTTTTATCCAATGAAGGAATCTTGAGGTAGCTGAAACAGGCTGTAGTGTCTCACCTCAAGGTTGTGTTTATTAATCAGACAGAAGTGATAGGCACATGCACTAACCACTGTGCCAGTGTGCCACCAATCAGGGAGTATTAATCAAAACCCAGTTATCATTAGCAGAAAATGGTATGCAACCAGCAGTTGTCAAGGTGAGAAAATAATATAATTCTTTTCATCATCAGTATGTTTGTATTTCAAAGCAAACAAATAGAATTGAGAGATATAGAACATGGTAATTAGTTTTAGTTTATAGTTCTGAAATTGACCACCATCTTGTGCCCCGTAAAGCTTACCGAAATCCACTTATTATACATATGGGATAAATAGCAACACTCACCATATTCATTATAATTTACTTTGGTGCCAACTTTGCTGTAGAGGAACGAATTCCCAGCAACTCTATTCTCCCATCCACAACTTCTAGTGTTGCCCAATGACAGCCATCCTTCATCATATGGACACGATTGGTAATAGTGATTGATATGAAAATCTCTACACTCTCCAGTCCAACAAGGACCTTCAAGGACGAAATAGTTAAACGTTGAACTGGTTATATCATGCCATGGCGACTCGCGAAGTGTTGCATTGGAAAACCAGTTCAGATAGGTGCTTGAAAGAGCGTGGAATCGTAAGACCAGCTGTTCCACACCATGCTTGTATAGAATCACTCGGACCTTGTATAAAAGAAAAGAAAAAATGCAGCAGACAATTTGAGCAAATACAAGAAAATGGGACAGTCCAACTTCTCTATACAAGGGATTCTGTAAACATTATACAAGGCAGAAGATAGTGGCCAACGTCAGAAATGTTGAAACTTATATAATTATGAGCAAGAAATTTAACTAAATATCTCAATTCTATTTATTTGTTTCAAATACAAGACTATTATATACAATCAAAAGAATTAACACTATTTTTTAACTCTTATAACTGAAGGTTGACCACCATCTGTTGCACGATACATAGCGCTTATTGAATTAACTGACCAGTGAGTGAATTGAAATCGACCTCAATATACAGACACCGAAGCGAAAGAGCAAAGTGTATGTATGGAGATGTAACCAGAAGGACAGGTTGCATGCATGTAATGTTGACTCCGAAAAGAAGTATCTTGTATCATATATATATGCGAACCAGCTAGAAAACAGCATATAGGTTATTCAGAGCTTTTTATAGCCTCAATACGATTAAGATACAACGCCGGAAATTCTCCCAGCTCATGCATATACGGCGAGTAGCGAGAACAAAATGGCCGCACAAAACTAACTGGAGTTTTGTGAACGAGAAAACAGCAAGTTATTCGCTTTTTATAGCCGTATATAATAGCCATAAATGAAGGAAAACCACAACGAAAAAACTCACAGCAAATGTTTACAGGTTAGCAAATAGAGGAAATGTTCTTGAGTGAATGATTGCAAACCGCGTATAAGCATACTGAGCCATAGAATTCTCTGCTTACGTACGCGCTTTAATTGGAATCATTCACCCGAGAATTAAAGCCATACTATATGATATTTACCTCTTAACTAACAATTCTGTTTTTGTAGACTCTTTTGAATACATTGTTTTTATTCAGAGCTGCTACGATGGACTCTGAAGAAGGAAATGGCTGTTTCCACCATTTTGCTATGTTTGTTCGAGCACCACCAGCAACAGTTTTGAACACCATTGTCCATCCTGAATTAAAATAAACAACACCCCTGCTCAGTTGGCTTTACCCGCAGGTATAAGAACGCTGAAATCCTTGTAATTGTTTTGCTTTGTGGAAAACACCACCAACCATGTTTATCTATTTGTCAATTAAAAAGCTTATTTTCACTGATGAAGATCCGGGCTTACAAATGGACAGTTTTGCGAAATAAATAAACGTGCATTGTGTTTTCCACAAAATAGGACAACATCAACAATATATTTATCACCTTCAAGGAACCTATGACACCAATATTTGTATATAAACAAGAATATTTCAACAGATTGGTGCAAAAGGTGTAAAGATTTAGCTTTGTTTTCATGATGTACATAGACTTATATCTATATTAAAGACATTATAGCCAAGAACATTTAGAACAAACCTCCAGATTGCATGTCACAAAATACTGGAAATTTTTCTGCATTTTCTGAAAAGCAAGAGCGACAAATGATAATTTATATACGATATCAAAGTGCATGTGTGACAATGTAAACCTCTTCAAAGACATAGTTTTAATGTAAAAGTCTTTGGGTCAGTGGCGGAAATTCACTTTTTCTGTGGTGGGGCAAATCCTTCTGAATTTCCAACAAAACCTGCATTTACACTGAAATTTGGCTGCTTTTAGCCTTCTTGCGGTTAAAATTTCCAACTACAAATTCCGCTCTTATTCGACACCTGCATGCACTGCAGCGATCACAGAAGTTAATACTGCATGTAAACTAATAGCCAGGACTGCAGCGGAGTAAAATACAAAAAAAATACCCAATTTTTAAACTAGCTATACGACAGATAACCAGAATAATGTACTTATAGGGTATATACAGAGAACGGTTGGAGATTTACTGCTCAGATGTACACCATCAAAGGGTGGGTTTTATTAATATAGTGTGAAAGGAAATAAGGGGGCTCAAAATTTCTGTGATGGGTTCTCTGAAATCATGATATTTTGTTTCTGATAGTGGGGGATTAAATGTATAAATGAATTCCGATGGGTGGGAGGGGTTTATCTCTTTTTCGTTGAAAGATGTAATGCCCCATAATTTGCGTAGGTGTGGATTTCCGATAATACATGCATTAGAAACCAAGTCAGATACAAAAATAATGTATGAGAACAATGTTAGTGCTTTACTTTTGTTGCCATTTGCAAGAGATATCCAATATGTTCCATCTGGAAGGCTATCTTGAGGTCTTCGCCTCAAAATTTCGGCACACGATTGGCCAGGCGAATTTACGGTGCCATACCATATAAAAATGAGGGTGTTGTAATAATTGTTCTCCTTTTTGTAAATATAAAGATTATGGGCACTTCAGGGCTTCTGGTTAAGTATATTAATACCCTAGGAAATATTATACTCGTATATTTTGTACTTGTAAACTTTACCTTTTTGCCGGAGCTAAATATACTAACTACGAAGAGGGTCGTGAAGGGGTAAAATAGGAGCTGGAGTTTGCCTATATTTTCACTGGGAAAATGGGATTTCGACCACTGAGAATGGGATTTGCATAATAAATTTTGCTGCTGGGAATTGGATTTGGCAAATTAGTGGGTTGGATGACTGGGATTCAACTATAATTTTGCCTGGGAAAATGGGATTGAATCTCCTCCCCCCCCTCCCGTTCACAACCCTCTACGATAGTAAGCTACGACAAGGGTCAAGGGGGGATATTTAAGAAACTAAGCCTCTCAAAAAGTAAATTTTTCGATGTGAAACGTTGATCATGCCTTGAAATTTTAGGAAAGGCACCTATTAAATTGGGCCTAGAAGAAAATCACAAACGCGAATTCAAACGCAAACTTGAAAATGTGTACTATCACTACTATGTAAGTGTACGATGCAGCCTTGTGATCCAGGAGTTTGCAGTTAGCTCAAGTTGTTTAGGAAGCCCTGCAGGCCACTGTAGTTCCAACATCTGACACCAATAATAAATTTGACGAGATACTTTAGCAGAAGGAAAAACGCCCTGACGTTGTGTTTGCAGAAATGTTTCTTTACTTGTCCATGAACATTTTCAGCAAGAACGCTTGCAATCAATACAATAGTGAACCACTTCATATCTCTATGAAAACAAACATTACACAGAAACTAAATATATAGATTAAAAGCTGATGGCTGCAGGAGAAACTGTTTATCATTCGCTATGAGCAGGCGTTCTGAATTTGATCAGTTTGCAAGGCGAGCCGTGGTAAATCAGACACAGATCAGATGCGAATGTTTTGTATTATTTAAAAGGTCTTAAAATGCAAATGCATTAATTAAAAGTAATCAAGTTTACTAACTATTATTTTGGCGATATGGTTCGTTTAAGCCGGTAAAATCGAAGCTAAAATGTATGTAAATCAGGATGTATCCGATTTAAAGATATTACGTGATTTTAAACATTCATTTCTTTTTTATTTTCTTCATGAATTATTAGTGTCGTGAGTATTTTAAAGAATGTTAAAATATTTAAGAATATTTACAAGTACCTGATAGTAGTATGTACCTAACTTTGATAACTAATCTTCAATTTCTTCAATGTGAATTCAAGGATGGCGCAACAGAATGTGAACGAGCAAACAGTGTCACATTATTTATATACCATCTTAAATCAATCAAACTATCGAATTGCAGTTTAAGTTTCATGGCTCCTTTCACGAGCTACGTGATCAGGATCAGTGTTGAAGAGGATATCAGGAGACGACCACATATATAGAGAATGCCAGCGATATAATTAAAACAGATGGTCGGCGAAACAGATGGCTTTGTTTGCGTTGTTTACGCGAAATTTGTTACGATGACGACACCGTGAAATTATTTCAGCTCTTTTGTTGAGTAAACAATTCTTGTTTTTTTCTTTCAAAATACAAAATTTTTCTTCTAAACATAAATTGCATCGTTTTGATCCTCCCGTGTACGAAATAGAATGTTTTAAAATTTGCCAATTAATACTGAAATCCTTATTGTTTTCTTTCAATGTCCAAATATATTTCGAAAGTTCCGTGTCGTTTGGAACGATTTGGTTCAACCCACCATTTAGCAAGAGTGTTAGCACAAATATAGGACGTAATTTCCTTAGTCTAATTGACAAACATTTTCCACCGCACCACAAGCTCCATAAAATTTTTTAATAGAAACACAATTAAAGTAAGTTACAGCTGCATGAACAATGTCAAGTCAGTAATCACTAAACACAATATATGCACGCATATCTAGGAATAACAAGCCACAGGACAGGGACACTACCAATTGTAGTTGTAGAGAAAACACCATTTGCCCGCTTCAAAAACAATGCATGACCAGGGACATAGTATACAAAGCAACACCACAGTAAGCAACACAAACACGATAAAAAATTACATTGGCATGACTGCAACCACATTCAAAGAGCGATTGGCCAACCACACTAAATCTTTTCAGCATAAAAAGCATGCAAACGACACGGAACTTTCGAAATATATTTGGACATTGAAAGAAAACCAATAAGGATTTCAGTATTAATTGGCAAATTTTAAAACATTCTATTTCGTACACGGGAGGATCAAAACGATGCAATTTATGTTTAGAAGAAAAATTTTGTATTTTGAAAGAAAAAAACAAGAATTGTTTACTCAACAAAAGAGCTGAAATAATTTCACGGTGTCGTCATCGTAACAAATTTCGCGTAAACAACGTAAACAAAGCCATGCATGCACACATTGTCTCCCACATACACCCCCACGTTCCTGCAGGAAGCATATAAGCGGTCATTTCTTTCGATACTTGTTACTGCCTGATGATTCTTTTACAGATGAAACAGCCTGTTGCAGACAAGTTTTGAGGTAAGCGAAAATCTATAATTTGCTCTAACTATATGTTGTCGAGCACTCTTTGCGTTTCGTAGACCTAAACCTACACGTATACATATATATATATATATATATATATATATATATATATTAAAACGTTTTGAAATTTGAAAGGTTTCGACCGTCATATTTCCTTTCAGAGAAGCGCTTCCCACTTTCTCTGGGAATGCGGCTTGCAGAGAGTGACAACTGCGAAAACGGGATACCTAAATCAGCCCCCCCCCTAGTTATGCTGGGTCACGGTTATCACCCCCTGCTGGTCCATGAGGTTTCTTCCGAGATAGTTTTCCAGTGTTTAATTTGCGTCGTAAGCAGCTGCGGGGAATCTTCATTGTTTGCCCTTCGCTACCTTGAGGCATTGCCTAAGATAGCATGGGATTGGGAGTTCACCTCCTCTTTTGATGATAATCTCTGAGCATCAATGCAGCTGCCACCACGACGTATACGATGGGTCAAATCGTCGGCGGGCCCCATTGGGACCGGTCGGGGGTCGACAACTGTGTCACCGGAGGTGATGGATAAAATCATTAAGGCGATACTCTGGGACCACTTCAGAATTTGACATTCACGGAAAGTTATAGGCTCGTGTCGTGGCAATCGAAATAAGTCTCTTGTTTTTTCATCGGTAAACTTAATCGTTTCGTTGGTCATCTTACCGACAAAGGTTCATTTTAGCAAGGGATATATCAAACTTATTTCAACGCGAAATTATATTCTTCAGCGTGGATAATATGCCGGACGACTTTGGGTAGGGTCAAAGTCGTGGAAATAGTCCGGTTTCCCGGCAACAATGGGTTCCTCTTTAGCCATGTCTGGGGAAAGATGCTTCGAGATGGTAGTATCTGCCCTGTTCGATGAATTGAACAATACATCGCCATCGCCGAGCAACAAACACACGGTAACACACAGACATGCGGCGCCGTTGTATCACGTCTAATTTTATAGCCTTCTTAACCCTGCAGGGGCATCGGGCCGTCTAGCTCAAATAGATGTACCTGCTGTCACGCAGGCAGGGGCAATTTCCAATGAGCTGAGACCAGATGTGTAGCATTCCAAAGTCTGCCTTCACCAACGCGTCCAAACGAAGATTCATATATAGTACCCAAAATTATGAACACAATAACATGTTGAGTTTTGGGTGCGAGATTTGGGTTCAGATTTGGGATTGAGACTAGGACTGAGATTTGGGGTTTAGGTTTGCCGTTATGTTTGGGGGTTTTGGCTAAAGGCATAGAATAGGAAATGACTAGAAGGGCCACTTGAAGCCGAACCTTTGAAGTTTTTGACGCTGCGCATGTCGCATTACGCATGTTCATTACCATTATTCTAGCCAGTCAATTGCATTTTCTGGCCAATAAACACGCTGAACTGGCTGGTCCGCCATTATTCTGGCCAGATAACTGCATAAAAATAGGGGGTCACGTTGCACTGCTGAGTGGCCTTTCTGGTCATTTCCTATTCTGTGCTAAGGGTGAGGTCGTTTGGGCGTGTTTTCGCAACGCCTGCGAGCCCACAGGGTACGTAAACAGAAGTTCTGAGCGTCGAGATCAATGCTCCCATACAGGCACTCAATAGAATACTTATTATCGTGAGCTGAATTCCTGATTGGTTCGTCCAGATGCATTGGTTTAAAACGTATAATTTACGTTGCCATGGTAACAACGGGATTTAGAGATTGTCGTATTTTTATCTTCTTTCTTAATTTTTTGGAGTTTCCTTCGGTAAAACCTTTTTATTTTTTGCACACGAGCACCTAAAGTACAAAGTATTGAAATATGCGATTTTAAAAAAATTCCTCGGAGCCGAATTTTATTTATTGCAAAATACCCGGGTTTTTGAGATTTAAAAAAATTCGGCTCCGAGGAATTTTTTTTAAATCACATATTTCAATACTTTGTACTTTAGGTGCTCGTGTGCAAAAAATAAAAAATTTACGGAAGGAAAATCCAAAAAATTAAGAAAGAAGATAAAAATACGACAATCTCTAAATCGCGTTGTTACCATGGCAACGTAAATATTTAGAAACGTTTTTGTTCTTCGTAATCCGCAATATTGTGGCAATCTGATGGCCAAGTATTGTGACCATACCTTGCAAAATGAGCAAATAATGGACCTTAGAGCACATTTGCATGCTGCAGAATTAAAACTGTAGGGAGCCTCCTTAAATCAGATGACACATGACAATAATCAACTCTTGTAAGTGATCATTAAGCGGTCCCATGCCGACAAAAAAACATTTCACTATACGAGTAAACGTTTTAATCATAAACAGACATAGAATTCTGAGCTCAACATATGGCCATAATCAACTCTCATAAGTTTAATTAAGTTATAATTAAACGGTCCCTTGGCCTTGCCGACAAAAAGCATTTCACTACGAGTAAAGTTTTAAATCATAAACGGATATAGAATTCTGAGCTCTATAGCCATAATTCATAATCAACCCTCGTAAGCGGTCCCTTGCAGACAAAAAATCATTTCACTATGAGTATTAAAGTTTTAAATCATGAACTGATATTAAACTCCGAACTCAACGCATGGCCACACTCGCGGAACGTCAATACAGTAATTTACAGCAGACTCCAAACAGCCGTTGTCAATGCAAATGTAAGAAACTGAAACGCTTCATTAAAATAAGGATTGCGATAAGAACTACATAGTCAAGATGGTCCCATGATGCGGTATACACACACCAAAAGTCCAAAACGCCCAAAGGCTAAGAGCATGCACATGCACTATTAGACTATAATTATAGTTCAATTGCACTATTATTTTCCCGCTAAATTCTCACGTTCTTGTTCTGGCTCGAGTACTGCCACTGGTTCGCTTCCAGCCACTGCTTGTGCATCATTTCGCTCAGCAGCTGGTTCTGGCATCCGACATTCTTCAAACAAATTCGTTGGAAAATACAAAAGTTACTGACCACTATCTCCCCGGGCGCTTTATTAAATTTGAAGTGATGAATGCAGTGAGAATCGCACTATTTATACCTATCTCGTCCCCCTAGGTGTTACACGCTCCATTGAAACATGTTATGCCAGACAATGTGTGGTATTTTGTGTTCGTGCTTTGTTTCGAGTATTGTGAATAGCTAGATTAGCGCCATACGGTCTGATACGGACCATACAGGGCAAACTAAGCATCAAGCTCGTTTGATTTGACGAAATTCCCGGAAGGGTCTACAGATTAAAAAAGGAGTTAATCTACGCATATGATTTGGAAAGACATTTTGGGAGATTTTCAATAAAACGGGTGATACCCAAAGTCGTTGAAGATGGAATACAATGAAATATTGCAAAAACTATCTAATGTATTCATTTTTATTTTACAATAATCTGGCAAGATTGAAACAAATTGCTTAAACATGAATTCAGTGAGTGGAGGCAAAAACCCAGCTCTGTTATGTAAGTGTCTTGCAAGCTCAGGAAAAAAATTCAAAAAGTCATTAATTTTCATAACGGTTGGTTGGTTCTTTATGTAACCCTACACGAGTTATGTCTGTGATTATACATAGGGTTAGGGTGGGGGTTGGGGTTAGGGTAGACTTGCTCCAAGTCTGTCTCTTATAGGGGTTTTTATTGGGGAGTGCGAAAATGCGGCGGAAGGAATTAAGGCGGACGGCGGGCGGGCAGGTAGGGTTAGGGTTAAATTATACATTTCGTGTAGGGCTACATAAAGAGCCTATCTAACGGTGGCGGCTAACATTATTGTAAATGGAAAAATAATTAATCTGAGACAGGGGATCAAAATAGACAAAACAAAAGCGGCTAGCTTCTGTATCCAAAAACATTATTCGGCCAAATACATTTTCCCTTTTATGAGTTTAACGAAAGCTGCGTTTTGGCCGCCATCTTTATGAAAAATATGTAGTGCCTGCACTTGTTATTTGGCACTGATTTTTTAACAGTTATTCTACGAACTCGAGTCGTGTATGAGCTGATAGCCGACGAGGCGCGATAGCGCCGAGTCGGCTATCAGTCATATACGACAAGAGTGAGTAGAATAACTGTTTTATTATATACACAAGCTCTGGATATATTTTGGCGTACTTTTTCAAGTAAAATTTGAATTTCCTCTTCATTTAATTGTCCAAATATGCCAGCCATTTTTCTACTTTTCTCTACTAGCAGGATATGAGCTAATATCCCGCTAGTAGAGAACCAATCAGATTGCAGAATACCTCATATCCAGAGCTTGTGTATATAATAAATACAGTTATATTAATAGTGCTTGATGCAAACGTTATATTATTAGATAATCTAATCTAAAATTTCCCTCTTTCTAATAATTTTCTAGTGCTATCACATTTCCTCAACATACATTGCAGGAAATATTCCAGTTCTGCCATTTAGTTCGCCTAACCACCAATCAGCGTCTTGTTTTTCGGTAACATTAATAACATCTCCGGCTCTTATCGTCAGTTCATCACTTTGTAATGCGTCGTAATCATATTGTGCTGTACATTGACCAATGTAAGCTAAAAAAGCAAACAAAGTCTTGTCGAAATCTCCTCTACATGATGTTAACAGGAACACCACAAAGCCTTTTCGTCTTTTAAACGATTAATTATATTTAAACAATTCAGGTTAATTAAGGTTCTATAAAGTTCAAAGACATGCCTGTATATCTATTCCTTTTGCAGGTAGCCAAGAATAAAATTGCAGTTAGATCTGAGGGGGAACCAATTAAGCAGGTTCTGGGCCGCGTAGCTTGCGAGTGATCTACGGCGGGGGAATGGGGAATGGGGGGAATTCTTGAGCAAATTAAGCCTCAGAAAGTCAATTTTGGCAATAGGAAACATAACGCAGGAAAAAATCACGCAAATCTGAACACCGCGAGTGTAAAAATTGCAAAAAGATAGTGGGAAAAAATTGAAATTTTCAGACAACATTTTCTACTACACCAGCGCGCGCGAGTTACTGCGGATCCAACATCTGACACTCATGTTTAAAAAGGTTAGCAAAATGTACCTGACGATCTATAATCTTCGTCGAATTCGTCATCTATAAAAATATACAGGGTAAAAATGATCTTTTATTCATTTGAGAATCAACTGACGAAGTATTAACGTCTCTTATTTTTGTCTTATATTTCTGGTGAAAAGTAATGATCAAAAGATTGTCTTTGGAAACATATTAAAAATACTTTTGTTATATTTGAATAGGGAACAATATACTAAAATCGCACTTGATATATAATAATATGGATGTTAACTTTCTTCTCCTAGTCCTTAATATCCTTTTATCACTGGCCAACCTTCTGTGTGTTTATATGAGTGTTGGATGACCTTTGGGCATGGCCTTGCATACATGAGTATAGTCGCCACAGAGCAAAACTTTTCCAAGTAACAATTTCGGTCAGATTACGAAAGCCGAGAATCATTTGTCGATGTGATAATTTTGATGCAAGATTGACAAAAGTTCAAAAAACATACCACTTGGATAACTTTGATCAACATTGCTATCGACATGGGTCGTTGATGGCGCCGTTGTCATTTCATCAAGTGGAATTTTTAAAATACTCAGTGCTAACCCCTAAAGAGATTGAAAAAAGAAGCTCCTAAGTTTCCAATTTCATTTCCAATTTCTCATTAAATTTTAGCTCCGAGCGAGTAACGACCGTAGGAAAGGACGTTTCAGATCACCCGTTCCAGGTAGTACGGTAGGTCCTGATTGGTTAACGAAACAAAAGAAAAAGGAATGTTCTTCTCGGGAAAGCAGACGTTAGTGGGCAACAACCCACTAACTTTTGTGAAGGATGCTATGGTAGTGACGTTCGACAATCGATATGCACAGTGCTTCTGGTTTTACAGAATACAGAGTAATAGTGGAATGATTTTATACTGTACCAATAACGACAAGAAAACCTGTCAAAAGAATTGGATGTCTCTTGCAAATGAGACAAAGTTACTTTATATATATTGCTAATTTCACTTTAAACAAACCTGTTTGTCTTTTGCAGTTTGAATATACGATGATAATCTGTGATTCGGTGTTTGCTGTCGATTGACTTGAGCCAATGCCTGTTGTAATTTGTACAAGCCCCCGTCTATACTGTTTATTACTTCGTCGGCCTTGAACGAAAACATAAAACCAAAATGATATTCAGAATGTTAAGATCACCAAAACTTTACCTTAATCTCTAATTACATCTGTTATGTCTCTAATTACATCTGTCGTCTCATTTCCCAACTTGGCACCATTCATCCTTTCGGCATTAATGAGCGCCTCTCTTACATTTAACTCCTATCTGTTTATGCCTGCCATCAGCAGATACTCTACATCTCACCTCCTCTAATATTTCGTTCCTTATTTTCTGTCTTTCTTGCTTTGTTATCTTTGTTCGCTGCTCCTTATATGCTGATATATTTTGTGATGTGATTTCCATATTTTGTTTATAGTTTGTTTTGATTAAATCCATCTGATTGGTTTATTTTTTATAATGTGATTTTTTATAATTACATGTTTTCCCCCGACCCATTCTACTAACTTCCAGACGAAGGGCCTTCGCTCGAAACGTCGAAGTTCTCATTGTATTTTTCAGGTAGTTTTACACAACAGTCAACCGCCGTATTTGCTATACTCTACCCACGTGTTATTGATAGCGTTTAACTTTCTCTCGCATGTTACAGTTGGGGGAGATGGACAGTACGTTGGGTATTAATAAAAAACGAGTAATAACTCACCGCAGCCAGTTGGTCAGCAACGTTCATCTGTCCTTCTTCATTTGTATAACTTGGCGATGTTTCGTAAACATTAAAGAGATGTGCGATTCCTAAAAGAGCCATACATTTGAGTCACTTTATACTAGTTAATATGTTATTTTATTGGTATCCATGCATATATGCCGATTCTTAGACAGGCGATTTTTTTATTAATTATCATAATTTAAGCATGGCAAATAAGAACGCTGCAGAAACAAGGTCGATTTGGTAGAATTCGGATATTTTTTCGTCCGAGGGGGAAAGTTCACAGAACGGCTTCGCGTATAAGGAGATAAAACATATACTGTAGGCTATATACAGGCACTTTCATTAATACTATGTATGCCAGGTTATTTCTTAAAAAGACATAATCTACAATTAACCTACCCTCTCTAGCCTTAATTTCTCTTTTTAAATCACTCGTAAGATCTTGAACTTTTCCTTCTAGCCGTTGCTTCCTCCTGTCCGCGGCAATCATGTTTTGAAAATCTTCTTCCTAAATGAATTACATGACGTCACTTTTCAAGTGCAATAAATTATATTTTTTATGCTGAGAACATAAAACTACTATAAGGACGAGATATTACTTGGTCGAAATAGAATTAGGATGATATTTGAAAACATCCATAAATACTTAACAATATGGTACTCTTTACTATAAATCAGAAGAGAACAGGATGAACTACTGTAGCTTATACTCACGAAATAGTCTGTTAATAATTGTTCTGCAGCCTCGCGATCTGTTCCTCTTTGATCCGCCACTGAGTTTATATCTTCATTTGGTTCAATTCTAGATGATTCATCTTTGACGTTTTGATAACTCTGATGATTTAAAAATATTATCATTATCCTTTACCGGTTACGTCTCAAGGTTTTATACGCTCTTTAACCTCAAAATCAAAATGCCAACGAAACATAATTATTCAATTTTAATGCGTCGAATCAAAATAGGTCAATCTTAGTAACGATTAGCAACGTATAACCAAGAATTTAAACAGATTATTCAGTTACACTACGTACAGTTCTATATAGCAGTATATAATTTAATGCAATGGTGAAATTTACTTAAATCGATAACATTGACGCACACACTGGGCGACTCCCCCATGACTGTCAAGAAGATTTTATAAAAAATGAACGCCTGATATTCGTTTACTGTAAAAAGGTTTGAGGACTGGGATGTGTTGGAAACCAAACTCCCCCAATTCGTACCCATCAATAATCTACTCCTTGCCAACTTCTTCCCTCCAGTTTCTCAGTACCTGTTGCATTTGAGGGATAACTCCTTCCAACATTTCACTGTACTTGATAAACAATTCCTTTATATGCTGTATTCTCTCGCATTCGGTTGTTTCACAAGTCTGGTAAATAAAAAAAGATACCCCATAAATGTTCCTGCCTGGCATTTTAACATGCAAGCATAAAGCCCTTCTCAACCAGGAATGAGAGTTGATGAGAGTTACCAAGTGAGAGTTTGCATGAGAGTTTCATCATCTCCCATCCCCGGGTCAAACGAGAACAAGAGTTGTAAGAGTTGACTGGATATTACCGCGCGTATCGGTCAAACGAGGTTTTACACCAATCAACTCTCATCAGAATTTGAACCAGCTCAAAGGTGCAGCGACGACGTACCTGAGAAAATCTACGGATAGCGGATGACAACTCAATTCGCCCCCTTTCTGCTTTTAAATTGAGGTCTCTATAATCGCGGTCTGTAATTATTTAAAGAGAGTAAATATAACAATAATGTTGAAATGATGAAATAAAAAAAATCTAAGAAAAATGTTAAAGCAAGAATAACGGGGAAAGAAAATTAATGAGAGAGTCTAAACTAGTAAGATGAGGAGCGTGGATTAGACAGCCTTGGTGAGAGATTGTTCATTGCTTAATAAAAGGTTTGTAGGTATCAAACTCTATAGACTCTGATGGTGGCAAAATGTCAAGCAATTTCGCCTGAGAGGACTTACGGGCAAGTAAAAAATGCCCGGGAGAAAAAAGAGTTGAACGAGAGTAATGATGGACGGCGCGAAGAATCAACAGGAGATTATATTACAGGAGAATTTAATTATTACATGCAAATAGTTAGTTCAGTTACAATGGACGATTGTGAATACAGTTATTTCAATTAAGGTTGTCATGCGCGAAGAGTATAATGGGAATGAGATCTCTTATAGGCTAAAATGTACTATAAATCGCCTCGCAGGATAAGGAAGTCGTGAGCATTTATCATATTTGCATATATATTTGCAAGTAATACAGCTCTTTAAATCAATCGCTTATTAATATATAGCAAACATTACCCTATATATGCGAAGGCTTACAGACAAGATTTACGTTGGAGAACTATTTTCTTGACAGAAATAACAGGACTGGAAGTCATGAAAGAAGCAAAATTTTATATTTTTATTTCTGTGCGCGTTGTCGCCGACAAATCAAATGCAAACCCAGAGAAGTATGCATATACATGTACCTCTGGGAATTGCCAAAACAAAAAGGAGCTATAGTCATAAGCTAATTTATTGGGATACCACTAAACAGTTAAAAATATTAAAATTAGGTATACCCATCTTGCTATTCGCGCTGGATTCTACATTTGACTATTCACTGTCAGTGACAGCCTTAATTGAAATAGCTGTATAATTCTATTGAACATGCGTTAACTTACCAGCCTTCTCAATGCTACTTGCTGATTTCTTGCATTTTGCTTCGAGCTTCAGGTAAAACAACATTGTATAAAAAGATTAATAATGGAAATGATGGAATTTTGTTACAAGAATTAGGCACCACGAAAATAAAAACGTTTAAAATTTAATATAAGTATACTCATGGGCCGTAGAAGCCTTCAAATATTTCGTATACACCGTATCGTGTACCACAGTAATTGACTGCAGTAGTTGATGCAGAATAACAATTCCCGATTTCCTGTCATTGTATAAGAGATAAACAAATGTCTACTTTTGATCAACGCTTTCTGGCTAAAGCTGGCTTCTCTGACCAAATGAAAAATGCTTAAGCTAGGGAAAGGAGTTACAATATTTCGATATATCTTTCAATTTAGGAGAGTAATTATATCGTACATGTACTTTTGGCGTACTGCGTGTTAACAGGCAAGCGTTGGCTATAAACAAACGCAATTTCATACTGATATAATTGACATCGTAATACCCAATCAGGAAAGATAATTATATATTCCACCAATCACAAACTTTCGCCGGAATTCTTGCGGACGGCGACATGCAGGGAACAAGTAGCCAAACGAATCTGCATAGACGGTAATAACCACGGAATTATCGTCTTTGTTCGTAGACTATATCCCCCTTCCCACAGAATCCCACTTCACAACAAAGAAATACGTGTGTATTGATTAGATCTATATTATTACGACGGGAAGTTCACGTTAAGTTTACTACCTTTATATATCTCACCGAGTTTCAAGTAAATCAACAAAAACCCCCGCCTGTTTCATTTGACCAGTGTGATATACAGAAATCAGCCTTTAAGCAGCCATCTTTACAGACGGCGGCTTTATTAAGGAGGCTCTCTACAGTTTTAATTCTGTGTCGCGGGATTTTGTTCAAGCGCAGGATAAACAAACCTTTGAACAAACCTTGTTATAAACAAACCTTTTATAGTTTATATCACGAGTTCACGAATCACGATTGCGCCAAAATTTCGTTGTCCACACGCGTGGGTATTCGAGGGCTTGTCTAGCGTGAAAAACGAAATCCTGATTTTTCTGACGTCACACACAAACTATAAATACATTTTTCTCCTGTTTCCTTCGGTAATTTTTTTTTTAATTTGCATAATCACAAAATGCATAAAATAGGCGATTTAAAAAAAAATTCTCGGAGCCGAATTTTTTTTATTGCAAATAAACCGTTTTTTTGAGATTTAAAAAAATTCGGCATAAAATGGCGTATTTAAAATGGATTTAAAATGGCATATTTCAATACTTTGTACTTTAGGTGCTCGTGTGCAAAAAATAAAAAAGCTTTACCGAAGGAAAATCCAAAAAATTAAGAAAGAAGATAAAAATACGACAATCTCTAAATCGCGTTGTTACCATGGCAACGTAAATATTTAGAAACATTTTTTGTTCTTTGTAATCCGCAATATTGTGGCAATCTGATGGCCAAGTCTCGTGACCATACCTTGCAAAATGAGCAAATAATGGACCTTAGAGCACATTTGCGTGCTACAGAATTAAAACTGTAGGCAGCCTCCTTAATGGCAGAAATCGCCGTATTCAGATTAAATCGCACAAGTGAATCAAATTTGTGCCAGCAGTTAAAACACGTAACCTTCTCAGTTAATAACTGCATATAGTATACTCCAATATACTCCCAGAAGCGTCCATAAATGGTTATACTGTAGGAATCTCTAAATCGTATATCATGCTAAAACTTTACCTTTGATAACTCTTTTTCAGAAATTGCTTTCTTTTTACCACTTTTCGTCTCTTCAATTTGTTCAATTGAGCTTTCATAATCACGAGCTTTTAAATGAGAATTTTTCTTTGCCTAAAGAGAATTGATCAAATTTACACACGAGGTAATGATTTCGCAGGGAGAGCGCACCACCCAAGAAATGTGTCGTATAAAGCCCCGGTCAAAGTTGATGAGAGTCAATGAGGGATACAACTCTCGCTCGCGTTTGACTCCCACAAGTGTTTCGATAAGTGTATAGAAACACAGGAAAAAATGTTTTCTATTTCTTTTATAATATAACTCAAAAGACATTTTTTAAACTCGATTAATTTACAAATTCTCATTACGTACGCATGCTGCTGCTCGTCAATAGACAATTTGCATTATAGACTAAATTTTGTTCTAGGCAACGAGAAGGGAATCAATCACAACAGCTACAAAGAACATAATAAGATTACTAAAATTGCAAAGTTTGTTTGCGAAATGTTGTAAAATGCGGAAAATATAGCCTTGCAAAGTTTGCAAATTTTGTATACTTTTGTATTACGTGCGGAGATTCCTACCACATTCGGCCCGAATGCAAACTTTGCAAGGCTATATTTTCCGCATTTTACAACATTTCGCAACCAAACTTTGCAATTTTACTAATTTTAGTAAGATCAAAAATTAATCTATAATGTAAATTGTCTATTTCGCTGCAAGAAAACAACTCTGTTTCAAAATTAACAGTCAAAAATGTGTAAAAGCATTAAAATTGTTTTTAAATAGTATTCAAAGTTTTATAATTCGCATTAAATTTGTTTTTTTTATGATTTTAAATTTTGGCGGGAAAATTTCCGTGTTTATAGAAACACGCTTCTCGACCAATCAGCGCTCGCGTACTATAAATGTTATATTATAATAACTCTTATCAACTCTCATCTTCGTTTCACAAGAGCTTAAGAATAGTACGACATTGCCCCCAAACATCTTTTTACCACAACTTTAAATCTACATGCATGCATGCAGCGTTGTAGAACGTACTTTTTGTTCCTCGGTTCTCTTGTCACTATATAATTTGATCGATTTCTCAACTTGCTGTTCAACCTAAGGACAAAAAGAAAGAAGCAGATGAATGAGGCTGGTATCATAATTGATACAGTCTTTGCCGGAGTAAGATGTTAATGGCAAAGTGAGGGAACCCTCTATGGAGCATGGAGCTCAGTGATATTTACAGTGTTACAAGTTATTTGACGAACTGATCGATTTACTCAGAGATATTGATTACTGCACGATCGATAATTCGTGATATTTTTACACGTGTATCGGGTGTCCCTGAAAAACTGTTTGATTTAATAAAACGTAAAACTAGAATATATATTACACTGAAATAAGTTATATTATTATTGTTCAGAAAGGCCTAACTTAGGGCCTGTTTATATGACCCCGGCTAAGCGGGACGGGACAGTTGCCGAGATCCCGCTTGTAGTATAAACTCTATTGAGTGTTTATATGATCCTGCTTCTATCCCGCCTAGACGGGATCCCGGCATCTGTTGCCGGGATCCCGCCTAGCCGGGACGAAAAATTCCCATATAAACACTCTATCCCGGCCAGGCGGGATGAACTTTCTTCTGAGCACGCGTAAATCCCTTTTCTGCAAGGAAATATGACGTCAAGCACGTAAATGGCCCGGCAATGTATTTTGTCCATATAAACACGCCATCCCGCCAAGGCGAGTTTCCCGGCTAGACGGGATGGAAACGTCCCGTCCCGCTTAGACGGGATCATATAAACAGGCCCTTACATTTTGATGCATCAAGGATGGATTTACTCCTCTCCTATCCTTGGCCAACCGGGACGCAGGAGGGCTTACCAGGGTAATTATCAAACAAAAATAACAATAATTTGACAAGCTCAGCCCCTTGACCCTTCCAGGGGTCCTTAGTGATAATGTATCATGCCTCGGTCGAATGTCACGCCCAACTTCAGGCCCAGTGACCGTTCAGCACCCCCCTACCAAATCTAGCTGCGTCCATCCCTGTGATGTTAGTATATTACAATACGATTTTCATGCAGTATTGACTGAGCTATTGATGTTTCACATTGAATATACTGTATTAAGCATGTTTGACAAACATAAAACGGCCTATCAAATACCATTTGGTTAAACTTGATTGTTTCAAAGATCAATATTTTTCAACTGAAAAATGCTTGTCCTTAAGCATGAATAAATCGTCTTGGTCTGACAATCATGCCATCATAGGAATTAATGTTTGATAATTTATTAATCCAATTGTCTCACAAAGTTGTCTCAAATTTCTTGGATGCTGGTCGTGCAGGACGTCCCAAATTATTTGCCTAAATTCATGGCCTTATTTCAAAGGCCATGAAGCACTAACAAAATTGTAAATCTACTAGACAAGTCTAGGAAATAATTAAAATTTCAAATTAACTTCATTTAAATTGCCAAATCTATTTACTTATTCGAGTGTAATAACTGTTCTAGTTTTTCTAAGCAGCGTAAGATTTCTTTCGGACGCCTCGTATACTTGGAAGAAATTGAAATATATACTAGGTTGTGAATTAGGGATGAAAATATTCAATCTAATACTGTACACCATTGTTTGCAGACAAACTAGACAGACACCCTATACCCTTGCATTGAAATCGCAATAACAAAGTTTACTCTAATGCCAGACAATTTTACCAAACAATCCCTGCTCAAAACTGATTGCTAAATGACAGTTAAGATAATCCCACAAAGCAACATACAAACAAATAACACAATTATAACATTTTACCGGTTTTCTTGTTTTAGTTTGATTGTCGATAAAGATTTTCAGTTCTTTCACAGCATCATCATTTAGCCTACCTGCTAAGTTTCTAAACGTAATAAAATTATTGAAAGCTATATAAATGCCCTAAACAAATATTTCTCGATTCTAACTCGCTGTACCAAAAATTAAGATTTATATTGAGGGCGACTTTTTTGCAGAAATTATTTTTGACCAAGAAAACCTCCTTCTGTTAATTTTTGGCATGTTATTTAGACACAACATTTTGTACCGATATATGATGAAAATAAATGTTTTGTGCAATTTGTTATAACATTATTCACTAACTTAAAACCATACTAAACCACCACTAACTTTAATACACCAAACAATATTCACAGTAACACATGCAATAGACCACTTGCAGAATTACTGTCCGAGCTTAGCATTATACACGCTTAGCCTCGACTGCATTCTTTGATTTCTTTTTAATTCTATCCAGTCTTATGCTATGTTTGAAGTTGAGGTTATGCTGTATAATATTAACATTGAATACGATATCAAGCCACGTGAGACCACTAACACTACATTTTCTTATATTTATTATACTATACTAAGATGCCCGCTGTCACCGATAGGGATGGAATTGGTAGCTGTTCACGATGCATCAGGATGAATAATCAAGCACCAACACATGCAATACATGTACAAGTTCAAAAAGATATTCGAGGACAAGGGGCAGCAGAATCCTGGGTGGGAAGCTTGAAATGACTGTGTGCACAGTTAGATGGCGACTAATCATATATTGAACCCTTACACACCCACTATTTGCATACCATTAATGCACCGGGAACGATTCTTAATTCCCTGTTAACTTCCTTCTAGATATTGTACCAATAAAATACATGACTATTTGTACAGTATGCTCCAGTAATTCTGCAATGTATACCTTACTTTATTCTAATTATAATAATTAGTAATAAAGATTGCTTGCATACTTGTGCAATTCTGCCTCATTTTCAATTTCTGATGCCATTTTGGTCCAGGCTGTCTTGAGTGTTCTAAAAATATCATATCATTCTGGGTAAATTTTAGTTTCATCCTAGCTACATGCACAATTATATTTTTTGGTTTTCATTAAACTCAATATAGCATATTATTTATATTATATGCATAACGGCAATATCTTTTTGTATTTTGTATGCTTATAGAATTCTGTTTGTAAGAAACACTATTAATAGTTTATTTTATTTTATTAGCAATTAGCAAATTGCAGTCAGTGATGGTATGTAAAATATTCACATTGCTTACCCAACAAGGTCCTTTCCACATTTTGATGCTTTAAGTGCCAGTTGAGTTAGATTTTCAGCATACGTCTGCTCAAGTTTTGATCTAAATATTGAAAGACTTAGTTTATTATTATTTAAAAACAAGACAAGTTTATAGTAATACCATGACCTTAGCTTAAATGCAGAGTTCAGAGGTGGGGTGGGCATAGTAGCTAGCACCTTAGTGTAGTAATTTAAGGGCATTGGTCTATCACTTCTGGCACCAGGGTTTCATTCCTGAAATATATACTGTACAGGTAATGTATTTAATAACTGTCACATCTGGGTAAGCTGAATCATAGAAACAGGACCTAATTTAGTCAGTAGCTTTGGAGGGGGTCGAAATTAATACATTTGTTTCAGTCTACTATAACTGCGTACAACCGGAATTATAGTAGATTTTGAAATTTACTAGAATCTGTCTGAAGATCCATTATTCCTTTACTGTAATTTGTCTCTGAGAGCCTGTCCAAATGAAAACTCAACAATGAAATCAACAGTTTTAAGGGGAATATTATCTTGAAGTTCAATACTGATCCCAACCACATTTTTTACTACAGCTATACAAAGAGAATACCCAGATCAAGAAGTTTACTGTTCTGTCAGGCATTTTACTATATTGCAAATGACATCACATAATGTCAGTGATGTTTTGTTGGTTTCTTCCATGTTAGTGTCAAATGCCATCAATGAGCCGTCAGCAAGGCTGCGGTTGTTGCTCTTGTGTGAGCATTTTGAAAGGCCAATTTCTGCTGAATTTATTCACTACAGGGATTATCGCTGTTGTCAGGAGTACTTGTGATGATTTTGCCACCCAAAATGGCAGACTATTTAGTGTGACATAATAATATTTACATGTGATTGCAAGATCTGAATATGGATCATAGCGGAATAGGGTTAATTTCGACCCCTGCCTAGTAGGCTGATGTGATATATCAATATTTTTCAAGATAAATCGATACTTCAAAATATCGATATTTGATATCCGATTTTTCGCATATTTTTCGGCAATTATGCATGTTCTGCTAAAGTTGAGAAAATAGGTGCATGATGGCATCTTTTTACCATATGTCCGACAATGTCTGGCGATTCCAGCAAGCAGTGGACCGACTGGAAGATTGGTGAACAATTTCGCACATTTGTTTATTTTACGTTCGAACTTTGAAGCATAGCTTTTCACAAACATAAAAATGTGCAGAAAAACAAAAGAAAATGACAGTTGTATATACATAAAGATTAGGTTTTCTAATTTGCATAATATCCATAGTCAATATTATTGGTATTTTTCTTTCAATGTCGATATTCAATATTTTTTTCAATATCGCATCAGTCTACTGTCTAGCTAATTAAGAAAATATGTTTTAGGGCAAATTAGGATTTATCTAGTTAGTTACTCTCTATGAACTCTAGTAGCACTGGTCAGACAATTTTAGGAGACACTCTTGCCAATTTAAGGAGAAACAAGGCACTCTTGTTTGCTATTATACTGTGTCTTAAACCAGACAATTTTAATCTCCAATGGGAATGTGTGGGTGTTAATTGGTTAACCAGATTATCTGCCATATCTATTAATTATTGACTTACCGAGTGCCAATGCACCTGATAATGTGCTATTTTCGAAGATTTGTCCCACAAAGGGCGGAGCTCAGAATCCCCAAACGAAACAGACTTTTCCATAACTAGACCCCGATAATGTAGGGGCCAGACTGTTTTTTGCACGTGGAATACTTTCGTGTTCTGTGGCAGCTGCGCAGAAATTAAGCCAAAACACTTACATGGATTTTTTAGCATTTTTTTGAAAATGCGCGGACAGAAATTCAGCTTCGAAATTCTGCACGGGTCTAGGGGAGTGTCAAAGCAATCATGGAACAAGTCTGCAAAGTAGAAACCTTTTTATCAACATTCCCTTATTTTACTCTGTCTATAAATACCTGATGATTTTACCAGTCAAGGGGAAAGTTGTAAAACTATTAGTCACACAGGAAGTTGTTCCAACTAATAATTATAAAAGTTTGATTGCAATTTTATATTAACTAGATCAAGTATACTCATGATCGCAATGCCTATTAAATCACAGTTCAAATCAAATTACAGTCAAAACAATGTTTATATTTGTACACATTAATTAACTGACAATATTTAATAAACGATAGATATATACCTTGAATGTAGTATACCACAGACATCCTTACAGAAATCGTTACTCTGCCTGCAATACTTTCGCAGTTCGTCAAAACTTTTGACATCCTATTGCAAAAAAATGGAATGTTTTGATTCATTCGAATACGTCTGTATGTTCGTCTGAGCAGATTGAGTCAGTAATATATTGACATTGTGTCTTGTGATACACTCTCAAAATCGATCAAAATCAGCAGGATATTATACAATATATATACGATTTCTTACCCAGAATCGATCTTCAAACTTCACCATTTTAGCAAAATCAAAAACAAATTTCTAGCAAGTTCTTGTTTGTTGTTTTGAATTCGCTTTTCGTTTCAACTTTATATTTATATTGCAAATCACGAAAATGGTACCCGTTAGGTACTAGGCTTTAGAACAACTCACACGCGGCCAACATATCTCTGGCGACATCGACGATGCATAAAAACTGTCAAAATTTCCTAATTTAGTTCTTCTGCAATATTCTTTAAACAAATCAGTAAAATAGGTCAAATTACTCAAATGAAATCATGAAGCAATTCCTTAAAAGTACATAAAGATATACTTCCCGGCGTAGACATACCCAAAAAGGTCAAATTTTCCGTAAATCCCCCCAAATACGTAGAGACATTATCCTATTACCTGCTAGATACAAGCATTTTATTTTGAGCGGAAACCAAACCGTTTTCATTTTCCATGTCAGGATCAGTGGGTCACAAGCAGAATAGTGGTTTCGTATGGGACGCCTTCGGTCAGATCAAATGGTCCGCGGCAATTTCAAGGAATTCAAGGGATATAGATTAATGTCTCTCTGTTTACACATAAATCTATAACCAATTTAAGACAAGGGTACCTGCAAGGTCAGTGAAACATGACATTTATGCAACACAAATTATATTTAGTAGATTGTAAATTAATTTGGCATTGACCCAGTGTGTATGTCAGAAGATATCAGGTTGCGGGCTGGCTTGCGTTGTGTTTAGGTCAGCATACTCTAGCAAGTTTGCCAGGATGAGACATCAGCAAGCAGCAGTGAAAACTTGTTTACAATTCGGTTTACAAGCTAAATGTACCAGGTTTGTCACAAAACATGAAAACATTAATTGAAATTTTTGTAACATCTATTTCAAAATATCAATATTCTCCATGTATTGTTGTTCCACATGGAATTTCCACATGAAATTGTGGAAATACAATCGGGGAAATGAGTGTACTGCGCAGCACTTACAGCGCACGACCACAATGCAATGCGTTAGAGAAGTTTCAGATAAAACCCCCCTATATCCACAAAATAGATCTGCTGTGTGGCTCGCACGCTATAAGAAGATATCAAAATCTTGCCTATATTTTGAAACAAAAAGTTCCATAACCAAAATATTCATTCATTCATTCAAAATTAATGACGAAAATGTCGCAATTATATCCCAAGGAGCTCCAAAACTTCAAGAAATATCCGTTGTGGTTTTATCACCAATTACATAAAGTTCAGAATGTATGTGCAAGCTTCGTTTTATGAAGTTGTGTGAGAGAAGTAGACTGTTTACAATTAGGTTGGTTGCCAATAGCTGAGCTGTATTTCAGGCCATGTATTTTATTAATTGGCCTGAATACATTAAAGTAGATCAGTATAAACCAGGACGAACTCTACCATAGGCGGATTTCCTGGGGGGGTGCGGGGATGATCATTAACATATGAGGGGTGAGCATTATCTTTAGCTTATCAGGTGGAGCATCATTAGCATAAGAGGTGGAGCATGAGTTGGCGCATAATCATTACTATATTAACATAATTACGTAATTAACATAAACATTAATTAATTATGCAACTCGGTCCTACTCCTTTGAACCTCTCAACCTCATTAATATGCAATTACGTCACAGAACAAGACCAGGCAAGGCGAATTTTGCTGAGTTCAGCATATTTTGTGGTTACATAATAACAAGTAGAAATATGGCTTTATTTTTGTAAACATTTCGATTTATAAACTCCTTATTATTAATAAATATATTCTCGTATCTAGTATCGCCTTATACGAAACAAACGGCTTTCTTAGACAACCAATATAGAGGCCGGTAAAGGGGGGGGGGGGGGGGGTTCGGATCACGTTTCACGTGAAGAAAAACAGCCATTTCACGTTTCACATTTAAAAAATTAGTCATTTCACGAAAATTGAAGAAAACGTTTTCAAATGGTGTAAATTTTATTTTTTACATTCAATATTTAAAGCCTTTCTTAACCCGTTACATTATTTTTACGTTTTCGAAACTAATTTCACCAATAAAAACTCAACATGGTTGTCAGGTTTTGTCTTCGGTCGGCCTAGTTCAAAGCTAGTGCATTTTCATACCGATATTCAGGAACAATTATCCTGCAAGCCCGTTTTTCAAGTTTTTCGAGATCATCCGAAAGATATTTTGGAAGAGAGTCATGAAACACTTCACACGTTCTCCACACGCATATTCAGCAACTGGCCGAACACAAGTGACATAGAACAAAATAAGATCCTTTGGTGGTAATTTACCTCGTTTCAATTGTCTTTTTACATATGTTCTCGATATGTGTTTTCCATTTAAGATCGTCAGAAATGGATAGGCCTAGCAGTTTTGCACACGAGACCACTTCAATTTCTTTATTGTTGATAATGACAGGGTCGAATTCAGCATTCGCAGTTGAAAAGTCAATACGAATTGAACTTCTTTACACTTAGATTAATTTAACTGCATACCATCATTCCTAGACTTCGAGGCGAATTCATTAACATAAACTGGCATTGCACTACAGGGTGTCCCAAAAAAAAGTAAACCTTTTGAAATTTTCCTATTGTAATAATTTGAATGCCTGGGCATTATGCTGAACCCACTTTCTATACTAACTATACTTTTTTACGCACCCGTGGGTTCAGCATTCAAATTCAAACAAAGGCTTCATTTCGAAAGGTATACTTTTTTTCGGAACACCCTGTACAGTAGATTGATCTTCATTTACAATTTCGGACATGATTGAGTCGTCAACGTATTTCCAAAGACTCGCATCGCCAGCAACGTCGGGGTCATTTATCATGCCTAGAAACAGCCAGGCTTTATGCGAAGTAATAACAAACGGTTTTCTGAGTCGTCCTAAATAGCGACGCAAAGATAGACATAGTTCTTACAGGGATTTAAACCTTACAACGTTTCAAGCGTTTATATATAGCAGAGTGTGAAAAGCAGACTGTGATTTTTAAGCGAGATTTCAACAAGTTTTACAAGCATTGTTTTCATACAAAATTGTGTGTAAACACAATTCTATGCGTAGGTTGGAAGTCGTTAGTAAGTCATCGGTGATTACTAATAAGATTATCTAGCTGCGATTTGTATGAAAGGAGAATATTTAATGCTAGGACGGGGTAATGTTATACAGTTTATATAGTAGGTGGATAAAATGGGAGAATAATGGATAACAATATACTGTAAGATATCCTAAGATATGGCATGATATCCTAAGATACTGTACAATATCCTAAGATACTGTATGATATCCTCAGATGATATCCTAAGATACTGCATGATGTCCTAAGATACTCTATGATATCCTAAGATACTGTACGATACCTAAGATACTGTACGATACCTAAGACATACGCCTGTATTCTAAAAGCTCACTCACACTCACACTTAAAGAGTGGAGATTCAATCTGAGCTTCCCTTGAGTGTCAATGCTGTTTTTGAATAGCTGGAGGGTGAGTACTCACATAGTAAGGTACGGCACTAACCCTCCAGCTATTCAAAAACAGCACTGACACTCAAGGGAAGCTCAGATTGAACTTCCACTCTTTGAGTGTGAGTGTGAGTGAGCTTTCAGAATACAGGCGATAGACTTGCCACAAGTCGATCTCGTACCAGCGAGCGGCGAAGCTGCGAGCCGATACTGTATGATATCCTAAGATATCCTAAAATGATATCCTAAGATGATATCCTAAGATGATATCCTAAGATGATATCCTAAGATGATATCCTAAGATACTGTATGATATCCTAAGATACTGTATGATATCCTAAGATACCGAATAATATCCTAAGATACTACATGATATCCTAAGGTACTCTATGATATCCTAAGATACTGACTAAAACAATGATTATGCCTACCTCCAAATTGAGCGAGCCTACCTCCAAATCGAGCGAGCCTACCTCCAAATCGAGCGAGCCTACCTCCAAATCGAGCGAGCCTACCTCCAAATCGAGCGAGCCTACCTCCAAATTGAGCGAGCCTACCTCCAAATCGAGCGAGCCTACCTCCAAATTGAGCGAGCCTACCTCCAAATCGAGCGAGCCTACCTCCAAATTGAGCGAGCCTACGTCCAACTCGAGCGACCTTTGCTCCGAGCCGAGCTATAAGATGTAAGGGTAGCCCCGAGCAGAGCCTAGTATATATCTCCGAGCAGAGCCTAGTATATAACTTCGATCGAGCACAGCTTAGTATAAGGAAGATAAAGATAAGGAAGATAAAGACAAGGAAAATAAAGATAAAGAAGATAAAGATAAGGAAGATAAAGATAAGGAAGATAAAGATAAGGAAGACGAAGATAAAGAAGATAAACCATAACCCTTTCCCTAACTTCCTAACTCTAACCTAACCCTCCCGCAACCCTTTCTCTAACCCTAACCCTCTAACTCTAACCCTTTATGTAACCCTTCCTCTAACCCTTTCTCTAACCCTAACCCTCTTTCTAACCCTCTCTCTAACTCTAACCTTCTCTCTAACTCAAATCATAACCCTTTTCTAACCCTAACCCTAACCCTCTCTCTAACCCTAAACTTAGCTCTAACTCTAACCCTCGCTCTAACTCTATCCGTCTCTTGAGCCCTAACTCTAGTACTTACATAAAGTCTAGCTCTAACAACATGGTTAAACTGAGGGCTGTGACTATTAACTAGAGATAGACTTAGCGTACGTAAGTATTAGAATTGGGGTTGGTTAGAGAGAGGGTTAGAGGGAGGAGTCTTAGCTTTATCTTCCTTATCTTTATCTTCCTTGTCTTTATCTTTTCGATTTGGAGGTAGGCTCTCTCGATTTGGAGGTAGGCTCGCTCGATTTGGAGGTAGACTCGCTCGATATGGAGCTAAGCTCGCTCAATGTGGAGGTAGGCATAATAATAGTTTTAGTCAGTATCTTAGGATATCATAGAGTACCTTGGGGTATCATGCTGTAAACCTTAGGATATCAAACAGTATCTTAGGATATCATACAGTATCTTAGGATATCATACAGTATCTTAGGATATCATAGAGTATCTTAGGATATCATACAGTATCTTAGGGTATCATAGGGTATCTTAGGACATCATGCAGTATCTTAGGATATCATCTTAGGATATCATACAGTATCTTAGGATATCGTACAGTATCTTAGGATATCATGCAATATCTTAGGATATCGTACAGTATCTTTTTATCCATTGCTCTCCCATTTTATATAAATAAATTGATAACATTGCCCAGTCCTAGCATTATATATTCTCCTTTTATGCAAATTGCAGCTAGATAATCTTATTAATTAGCAATTATTGAACTCGGTTTTCGCGTGATATGAAGAATTATCATGCCCGAAGTTTGCTGTTATCAACCGAAGCCGCAGGCTGAGGTTGATAACGGCAAACTGAGGGCATGATAATTCTTCATATCACGCGAAAACCGAGTTCAATAATTGTTTTATTATTTATTTAAAAAATTAAAAATATCTTGCGTGCTAGACAGTCAAGAATTACGAAATGCGCGAGGTCAACAAATAAGTTGCATAATATTCCCCGTCGCTTGCAGCGTCAGTTGCATATTGACGCGTCAATAATTATCATATTGACTCGCTTGACCATATTTGGCAAGCTGTCGCCGCGTAAAGAGCCTGGACACGAGGTTGTTGAGTTGATATGACGATTTCACAGTTGGCTGTTAGCCAATCAGAAACCAGGAAATTTTTAAATAAATAATAATCACCATTAATGACTTACTACAATGTTTGTATGAAGACTATGCTTGTAAAACTTGTTGAAATCTCGCTTAAAAATCACTGCTTTTCACACTCTGCCATATATAAATGCTTGAAAATTGGTAAGGTTTAAATCCCAGTAAGAACTATGTCTATCTTTGTAAACTTATTAGGTTCAGCGTCGCTATTTTGGTCGACTCAGAAAGCCGTTTGTTATTACTTCGCATAAGGCAATGGTTAAACATCGCTAGATTTTGGTTGTCTAAGACAGCAGTTTGTTTCGTATGAGGCGATACTAGATATGATAATATATATATTAATTAATAATAAGGAATTTATAAATCGAAATGTTTACAAAAATATAGCCATATTTCTACTTGTTATTATGTAACCACAAAATATGCTGAACTCAGCAAACTTCGCCTGGCCTGAGGTTGAGAGGTCTCAAAGGAGTCGGACCGAGTTGCATAATTAATGAATGTTTATGTTAATTACGTAATGCGTAAGATGCACCAAATCTACGACGCGGACGCGACTAAAAACTGCCGCTATTCTCACAGTTTCACTTCACGGGTAAAAATTATGGATTGTTATTGGTAAAGAAAGTCAGAGACACGAGAAAAACAAAGTAAAACTGATTTCCGATTATTAGCGACTGCTTTTTAGTCGCGTCCGCGTCGTAGATTTGGTGCATCTTAAGCTCCCTAATGATGATGTGCCTCCCCCATATGTTAATCATGATGCGACAACTCATATATATATTTTCGCTTACCTCAAAACTTGTCTGCAACAGGCTGTTTCATCTGTAAAAGAATCATCAGGCAGCCTGTTCTTTTACAGATGAAACAGTTCTTTTACAGATGAAACAGCCTGTTGCAGACAAGTTTTGAGGTAAGCGAAAATCTATAATTTGCTCTAACTATATGTTGTCGAGCACTCTTTGCGTTTCGTAGACCTAAACCTACACGTATATATATATATATATATATAGATTTTCGCTTACCTCAAAACTTGTCTGCAACAGGCTGTTTCATCTGTAAAAGAATCATCAGGCAGTTTACAAGTATCGAAAGAAATGACCGCTTATATGCTTCCTGCCGGGGCGTGGGGGTGTGTGTGGGAGACAATGTGTGCATGCATGGCTTTGTTTGCGTTGTTTACGCGAAATTTGTTACGATGACGACATCGTGAAATTATTTCAGCTCTTTTGTTGAGTAAACAATCCTTGTTTTTTTCTTTCAAAATACAAAATTTTTCTTCTAAACATAAATTGCATCGTTTTGATCCTCCCGTATACGAAATAGAATGTTTTAAAATTTGCCAATTAATACTGAAATCCTTATTGTTTTCTTTCAATGTCCAAATATATTTCGAAAGTTCCGTGTCATTTGCATGCTTTCTATGCTGAAAAGATTTAGTGTGGTTGGCCAATCGCTCTTTGAATGTGGTTGCAGTCATGCCAATGTAATTTTTGATCGTGTTTGTGTTGCTTACTGTGACTGTTGCTTTGTATACTATGTCCTAGTCATGCATTGTTTTGAAGCGGGCAAATGGTGTTTTTCTACAACTGCAATTGGTAGTGTCCCTCTCCTGTGGCTTGTTATTTCTAGATATGCGTGCATTGTGTTTAGTGATTACTGACTTAATATTGTTCATGCAGCTATAGCTTACTTTAACTGTATTTCTGTTAAAAATTTTATGTAGCTTGTGGTGCGGTGGAAAATGCTTGTCAATTAGACTAAGGAAATTACGTCCCATGTTTGTGCTAACACTCTTGCTAAATGGTGGGTTGAACCAAATGATGTTGCGTTGCCTATTCCTGCGTTGTTTTTGCGGTGTGTGCTGAGTGTAGCTAAGTTCATGATTAAAGTTGCTATGCACCCATATATCAGAACGCACTTAGGCATAGCAACTTTAATCATGAACTTAGCTACACTCAGCACACACCGCAAAAACAACGCAGGAATAGGCAACGCAACATCATTTGGTTCAACCCACCATTTAGCAAGAGTGTTAGCACAAACATGGGACGTAATTTCCTTAGTCTAATTGACAAGCATTTTCCACCGCACCACAAGCTACATAAAAATTTTAACAGAAATACAGTTAAAGTAAGCTATAGCTGCATGAACAATATTAAGTCAGTAATCACTAAACACAATGCACGCATATCTAGAAATAACAAGCCACAGGAGAGGGACACTACCAATTGCAGTTGTAGAAAAAACACCATTTGCCCGCTTCAAAAACAATGCATGACTAGGGACATAGTATACAAAGCAACAGTCACAGTAAGCAACACAAACACGATCAAAATTACATTGGCATGACTGCAACCACATTCAAAGAGCGATTGGCCAACCACACTAAATCTTTTCAGCATAAAAAGCATGCAAATGACACGGAACTTTCGAAATATATTTGGACATTGAAAGAAAACAATAAGGATTTCAGTATTAATTGGCAAATTTTAAAACATTCTATTTCGTATACGGGAGGATCAAAACGATGCAATTTATGTTTAGAAGAAAAATTTTGTATTTTGAAAGAAAAAAACAAGGATTGTTTACTCAACAAAAGAGCTGAAATAATTTCACGATGTCGTCATCGTAATAAATTTCGCGTAAACAACGCAAACAAAGCCATGCATGCACACATTGTCTCCCACACACACCCCCACGCCCCGGCAGGAAGCATATAAGCGGTCATTTCTTTCGATACTTGTAAACTGCCTGATGATTCTTTTACAGATGAAACAGCCTGTTGCAGACAAGTTTTGAGGTAAGCGAAAATCTATAATTTGCTCTAACTATATGTTGTCGAGCACTCTTTGCGTTTCGTAGACCTAAACCTACACGTATATATATATATATATATACACATTATTGGGGAAAGATCGTGTAGGTCTATATCGTGACGACGGTCTTGTGTTACTGAGAGGAACAAGCGGACGTTTAGCTGACCAAACAAGAAAGAAACTACACCAGCTGTTTGACGATAAATTTGGGCTAAAGATCAGTCACGGCGGAAGTGAGCCACCAAACAGTTAACTTTTTAGATATCAACCTCAATCTTGGCGACGGCAGTTACCGCCCTTACAGAAAACCAAACAACAACCCGCTATACATTAACAGCCATTCCAACCATCCACCTCCCATCATAAGACAGTTGCCGATATCTGTGAATAAACGAATCAAACAACTTTCATCGGACGAACATTCATTTAATCAATCGGTACCACTGTATCAAAGCGCACTGGAACGAAGCAGCTACCACGAAAAATTACGTTACACAGATAACACCACCTCTAGAAAACGAAAACGTAATCGGAAGAGAAAGGTTTTGTGGTTCAATCCACAGTACAGCCGCAATGTCGCCACCAACATCGGCAAAACCTTTTTACGCCTCCTAGACATCCATTTCCCTAAATATAGCACCCTGCACAAAATATTCAATAAAAATACGGTGAAAATCAGTTATAGCTGCATGCCAAACGTTAAAAGCGTAATTTCCAGTCACAACGCAAAAGTGCTTTCGAAAAATCTACCAACTAATTCGAAGAAAACACCGAGAAGCAAAGAGGAGCAGACGTGCAATTGCCAGAAAAAGAAAGAGTGTCCTTTGGAAGGCAAATGTATGGTGACTACGGAAGACAACGAAACAAAGAAATACATTGGCATGACAGCAACTACGTTCAAGGAACGCTTTAGAAACCATAAAAAATCCTTCAAGAACCGGATATATTCTAACGATACTGAGCTGTCAAAATATGTTTGGGGCTTGAAGAGAAACGGTCGTCGATTGTTCAAAATCACTTGGTCAATTCTAAAGCGTGCCAAGTCGTACAGATCGGGGAGTAAACAATGCAATTTGTGCACCTACGAGAAGCTCCACATCCTGAAAAGTGATAGAAGTACGCTCCTAAACAAGAGAACTGAAATTTTCTCAAAATGCTGTCATGAGAGGAACTTTTGGCGGGAAATTACGAGCGCGCGCAAATCAACACTACGCCACCAAGCTGACGAGAGCCCGCTCGCGTCAAAAACAGTTTGAACTTTAACGGTAAAAATCCTGTGTTAACCTGATGATTGCCTTGACCAGGCATGAAACTTTAAGTAGTTAACAAATGTTTGTATAATTTTGATTTATTAAATATTTTAAATTTGCTCTGCTCCAATGTATTGAGCACTTTTCGTATTATACGCAACAAAGCAATTATATTAAATTATATTAAATTATATATATATATATATAAGCTCACTTCCCTTGTGGTCGTTTGAGCACTCTGGCCCCAAGACACTTCACGCATGTCTGGATGCGCATGTGTCTGAGTATTGTACCACATGCGCTTGGTGAGGGCAAGAGTATGGTGTATAAATACGAAGTCACTCGCATCTAGACTGCGTTACAAGTTGCACTGACGAGCCGTTGAACGGCGAAACATGCATGTCTGCAGATTTGACTATATATATATATATATATATATATATATGTATATATGTATATATGTATGTATTGTGTTTTACTATATATATACACGTCCCGGCAGGAAGCATATAAGCGGTCATTTCTTTCGATACTTGTCACTGCCTGATGATTCTTTTACAGATGAAACAGCCTGTTGCAGACCAGTTTTGAGGTAAGCGAAAATCTATATTTTGCTCTAACTATATGCTGTCGAGCACTCTTTGCGTTTCGTAGACCTAAACGTACATATATAGTTATATATTTACCCACTATAGTAACAATTATTGATTGTAAATAAAGTATTTGCATGGTAATAGATTACTAGATTAGGTTAGATTAGTGTGTAGTGATAGAAGAGCCAATTTATTTTTTGGAATCACTATAATAAATTATTATTATTATTATTATCATCATCCAAAAGGTCTTCTACGTATTTTTGGATTAGGCTGATACACCCACCACACAAATGAAGAACTTATCGGCTAGCCTTAACGCAACATACCATGGCCATCAACCCTCACGCGGTATATATTTTCATCGCTAATAATCCCCGACCCACGCGTGCGAGGGTACTAATGCCGTTCACGCTGGTGTCTAAAGTTCGATCATCAAGTTTTGCGGGCGCGTGCATAGAGATTATAAAAGAATAGAGGGGGCATTCAATTGACAAATGTTAGTCAACAAAAGGGAAAAATTGAAGCTTCCTAATGAGAACCTCCTTATGAGTCCCACATGTAAGTCCAGTATTTGAAATCGCTTAATTCCGCGACGTCTAAAGTTCATCAAGCGCATCGCTATGTCTCATGGGTGGACCTCACACTGATCTCAAAAGTATGGCGGATTGTCAGGAATGGAATGAGTTTTTAAAAACATGAGAAACAAGAAATAGTTAAATATCATGCAAGAAGTCAAGTCACGGCACGGCAAGAAGCATTACTAGCCAACAACAAGGCAGATTTGTTTTTAACATAATTGTTTATATATACACTGCTTTCCATTTAATGTCAGTTTAGGTGTAAGTTTTTTAGATTACCGAATCACCTCGAAGAGACCAAAATTACTGTTCATTTCAAAAAAATCATTTTATGCCAAAGTCGAAGACGAACTATATGGCAAAGCGTATCAATTGAAAAGCAGTTAAGTTTTATAACATTTCAAAAGGTTTTAGCAAACGTCTAAGATCCAATTTTTGAAAAAAATGTCGCTTATATAATGCATAATAACATGCCTACATTATATGTTTCGGGGATTAAAAATTCTGTAGTTAAAAGTATTAATTTTTTAAGTCATTTTATATTAAAATTTTTTATTCAATATTAAAAAACCCGAAAAATGTTTCCGTGTAACCATGACAACACTGAGTTATGTTATGGAGGAAGTGCTCAGCAGAAAAAAGTAAAGCAAAAAACATGGCGGATATTTGGCTTGCTGACGCCATATATGGTCCCAAATGCCCATGGTAATTACCACTGACAGGCTCAATTTTGAGCCCGCTACAACATTCACTGCACGCCCCTGGATTCGGAAAAAATATTTAGCTTTTTGCTGTAAATTCTCGTTCTTTACGACTTTTCCATGGACCATGCAAAAGAAATTAACGGCAGTGATTTTAATTGACTTATCTAAAGAGTTTGACAGCATTGACCATAGTATTCTTCTGAAAAAACTGAAAGCCGTCGGCGTATCCCCGTCAGCCTTACAATGGTTTCGTAGTTTCCTGACAGACCGTAAACAATACGTGAGAATACTGGCTCCAGCAAATCCACCCCCTTAAATATCACGCATGGCGTTCCCCAAGGGTCGATCCTGTCCCCATTTACACAAACGACCTCCCGCCTGTAACAAAAGAATGCTCGTTAGACTCGTACGTCGACGATAGTAAAGTTTCCTTATCCTTTTCGATTAAGATATATCGAAAGCAAAGTTAACACTAGAAGATCTTAACAATGTCGCCAGATGGTGTAGAAATTCCCTCCGTTTAAACCCAGATAAGACTAAATTTATATTCGGCACACCACAACTACTAAGCACATTGTCTGCGGAACTTACGCTAAACTTCCTAAATAAAACCTTACACCCAATTTTCTCAGCCAAAGATCTAGGAGTGATTCTTGATTCCCATCTAAAATATATGCACATCAGTGAATTGGCTTCATGATGCTTCAAAACTCTGCCAGATTAACAGAGTCCGACACCTTTTGGATCAAGAAACCTTGTCGATCCTTCATCATACACTCCCTTGTGCTGAACAAATTATTCTACTGCTCAGTTGTTTGGTCCATTACCACTGCAAAAAACGTGAAAAAATTACAACTGGTTCAAAACTTTGCGGCCAGGATTATAACAGCTACCAGCAAATAGGGCCACTGTATCACACCAGATTTTCGCCACAGAGATATATCACGCCCAGCTAAGTACGTACCAATACTTCATGTAAAAATGCGCATAATTCATATCTTCTTAAAATACCAGGTCCGATCCAATACTTGGATTTTTCTATTTATATTTTCTTCAAAAAATGAATAACGTTGAAAATATTTTGGAAGTATAGTCGTTCGGTTTAAAAATGCGAGGGGTTGCTGCATGCACGTATTTCTAGTAGAGTAAAAAATTTCATCCGCTTCTGCCAAACAAACAGTCCGATTACTTTTAATTTTGCTCGACATTTAATTTATATCGTCAAACAAGTTTCTATTGTCTGCTCATACAGTTCACAACGTTCAACGTGTTAAAATTCTCAATTTCAATGTACATCACGTAATATAGTTTATTACAGATCTATTCGCATACCCATGCATACGCATAGAGCCAAAAGAATAGATCGACTGCAAAGGTACTATATCTTAATCACGAATTGGGATTAAATTACAAACGAGTTTCTGTAGACTGTAGTTTACGTGAAACATCAATCTCTCTTAACAAGCATTTGAATATTTCAATCAGCTCAGGGAAAGGCTTGACAAACACTAAAGTCTCACGTGAACATAGACAATGTTTTTGTCTGCAACTGTTCGTCCGTAGATACAAACGGTAGACTTTCGCGATTATATTTATTGCCCTACGATGGTATTAAATACAAAAGGCATCAGTATTGTAAGATTTTGATTTGCCACTAAATCTTGCCACTGCAAGCATGCTTCATGCGCTCCATTCCGGGAAGCAAGAAACTTTACCAGTGACAGTCGATCCATACCAAAAGCTCCATAACCAGCCAGCCTCATACGCAAATTGCTCATTTTAGATCACACGATTTCAAATCTTCTGTTATCATTGCCATTAGGCATTACTCATTGATACCAAAACATAAAATGCGCAAAGACAAAGAGTAATAAAATATGTATCATCACATGCATGATTTGAAATGGTAATTTGCATGCGAAACTGAGCGAGGTTATTTATAGCAAAGGATGTTTAGAACTAAAAAATTTTCTGCGATCACAGAAATTTGATCATGTATGAACAATCCCTGAGAACTGTTCTTAGAGGTGTTGCACCATCACGTGACTAAATTCTAAAATCTTTAACGTGCAACCTATCAAGCTGGCTGTTAAACATGTTTTGTATGTCAATGTCATTATAACAAGTATTCATAACAAATTTCAAGTCGATACAATTATTCCCTCGCGAGTTAAAAAGGTTTGAATAATTCGTATTGCTGACGTAAGCATTATTTTCAAATGCCGTTAAAAGCTACGTTTTTTCTAAACCTAACGCGAAAAACTCAATTTAGCTTTTAAAAGCAATATATAGTATCATAGTAAACAGAATGTAAACATGTCTAATAAAACACGTCTTTCCTTAAGTATTTATTTTTCGGTTGCCACCTGCCATCCAACATGGCGGCCAAAACACAAATGATCAAGAAATTATGTGTTTTATAACAAAATTCTATATTCTATTTACTATCATACTATTGATTGCTTTTAAAAGCTAACCTAAGTTAGGTTTGGAAAAAACAGCTTTATAGGTTGCACGTTAAAATTTGGTCACGTGATGGTGCAACACCTCTATAGCAATATAGGAGCACTACTATCTACACCTTTGCAGTTGGGCCATTCAATTCGCACTCTTCACTGAAGCAATTAGAATGCTCGTAGCAAGCGGGTTTTGCGATGGTGATACGCTTCTGTTAACGGTACGAGATCTTAGCCCAGGCTGCTTACTCAATTGGCCACTCCACGAGATTCTTTTGAACATCAATTTTAGGTGATTAATATTCAAGGTCCTTACGTACAAAAAAATCGTTCATAATAGCGAATATATAGTTAATTAAGACATTATTCGTAATTAACTTTCCAAAGCCAGTATACAACTACATTATTCTTTCTTCGTAATTAACTTTCCAAAGCCAGTATACAACTACATTATTCTTTCTTCATAACCAAAACCAACAGTGATTCTTTCAAGTTTTCAAAATGTTCACATCATTCATATTACTCAATACATCTAATTCGTCCAGTTACATTACAAATTTCCTTCCGAGCAATTATTTTATTCCCAGTGACCATCAATGAACGGGTTCAACGTGTAAGGAATAATTTGAATACACGACGTATTACGCGTCCATTATCCCATTCCCCTAACCAAGAGTAAATAGTGCGGATACGATTATTGCAACCACGTGCTATTCGGATTCAAATATTGAAATAGCAGCATGAAGATATGGTAAGCCTGCTCCATCTTGTCTTAGTGTATTGGCTATTAGCTAAGACATTGCCGACTGCCACAGTACCGAAGATCTATACTCCATGAAATTTTGTACCGACACGAGTATTGCCTATTCTTGACAGTCCGCCAACAGTGGAATTAACATATGAACATTGGTAGCAACGAGGAAAATAGAAATGTCAATAAATTTAAATTATTTCATGGTGAAAACAAAATTTGGAAAGAAGCTCATCGTTCGATTGCTGACCGTAGTACAACTCTATTAATTGCATAAAAATAATTTAATATAGAAAAGTTCACTATTCATGCAACCAGTTTCACCTGATGCGACTATCTGCAAAGGATTTTCTTTGAGCACGTAAATTTTCGGTCCAAAAAATATTTTTTGATCCTTACTGTAGAAATTGGCCACTTCCGACTATGTTGGAGTGATCAACATCCTATGAACGAAGCTGAGTGTGTACGAAGGGTACCGGACATAACCGACATAACTGGACTATTTACATATCATTCCCTTATCCAATAAGGCATAATTTCGACATTACTCAAATTATGAAACTAAATTTGAAGTTTTGTGAAGCACAGTATAAAGTTTGGCGGTATAAGGAATCTCAATTCCGGTATCGATATTCGAAACACATCGTGGTATACAACAGGAATACAGTAAATACAGTTGACACCCAATAACCCAAACATTCCAGGGGGACAATCTAAAATCTGCTATTTCGCACGCACATACAATGTGTTTGTTTCTCGTTTGTGAACTTTTCTATCAGTTCATTGCTATAGCGTCAGATCCAATACTGCCATCAACTTAATATCGTGAATACCTACGAATACCGATATACCGCCCAACTTTAGCACCGTACTGTACTTTCAAATTTACCATTGCAGGAAATTTGCTGCGACAAAACAGAGCAGGGTCCATATCTATTACTCGATCGTAATAACACACACATCACAAAAGAACAAAGCGCACACCACGAACTTGCACAATTCAAAAGCAACGTAGTTGTTATACATTACGTTGGTGGAGGAGGTGGTGGTGGCGGCAAATTCGTGGGAAGAGGGGGAGGTGGTGGGGTAGCTTGCCCACTGGAAGGTAAGGGTGGACCACGATGAGAAGTAGATTTTTCAGTAACATTCATTGGCCTTTGTTGTGGAAATTTCTGCAATCTCTGCGGCCCAGGTGGAGAGGCAAAATCCTCAGTTGCATTTTTCTTTGCTTTATCTATATCATTAGTACGGGCACTTGACGGTGTTCCAGAAGCTGGTATCTCAGGCCTTGGTTTCGTTGACGACGATGACGGGCGTCTGTGACGTTCACCACTAGATTTTTTAGCATCTAAAGGTGAGCTATGTTTATGTGATGTTGGTATTTTACTACCACTTGAATGAGAATTTGAATGACTGCTTGTAGGATGGCCTGGATGGCTATGACGCTTGCTTGAGCTGTGATGAGCGTGTGCCGAACTGTTTCCATGACTCGAACTATTTCGGACAGGCAACTTCGGTGAGGAATTGCGATGAGGTTGGCCGGTGTTAGTGCTGCCACTCTTAATAAGTAATTTGTGATGTGAACCAGGAGTAGAATGAGAACTCGGCTTAGAAGACTGGTGTGAGTTGTGTTTAGACTGAGAAGGCGGCCGACTTGAAGACGGATGTTTTGACTGTGAGCTATGGGAAGAGCTGGAGTGCATTGTCTTTAGTTTTTTAGCAGGCGTGGACGATTCATCGTGCTCCCGATGTTTATGCTTGGTTCCCGAAACTACTTTGGTATTATCCTTATTACCACTTGAGCTCTTAATATTACTACTGGAGCTCTTAGCTTGGTTTTCATGGGTAGTCGAATTTGATGACAAGCCTGGCATGCTTGCATATTTTGTAGTGAGTGGTTGTAATGGAGGTAACATGACCGTAGACGTTGGTGTTTCTACCACTGCAGCACTGCTAGTTATTGTTAACGTCGCAGCACTGTTTCTGCTCTCAGAACTTTGTTCATTTGATTGCTCCATAGTATTGTCAACGGCACTTGATGATTCCTTATTCATTGAATGATCACCTTTAGACAATGATTCACTGTTTGATGGTTCACCTTTGGAGGAATACTCGCCCTTCGAGGAAGACTCTTCTTTGGACGTTGTTGCATCACCATTTGTTGGAGCAGCACTCTTACCGGACTTCTCCCAAGCAGACTTGGGTCGATGACCACCCTAAACACACAATTTTTTAAAGTAATGTAAGTAATGTAAGTATTTTCTTATCTTATGTGCGACTGAAAATATGATGGGAAATTTTATTGTTTAGTAAACGAGTACCAGTGGCAATGTTTTATCAGAACAAAACCGTAAAATCATTCAAAAACCATCTATTATCACTCAAAAACTCAATAATCAGCGATAAAAACAGATATTTTTCTATAGGCAGTACAAAATATATGTGAACAGTACATTACACAAGGCTACAGAACAATAGTGATAGTAATCTGGGATCTATTTGTACGTCTAGTATAGAAATAAGCGCGAGCTTACCTTGTAAATAGTTACAGTGCTAACTCTTCTTTTCAATCTGTTAGGACAGTTCTCGATTATAGTCAAAAACTCTTGACAGATCACTGCAACATGCAAGAAGTATAAATAAGACACCATTATATTTCACTAAGATAAAATGTAAGTTAGTCTACGTTCTGCTCTAGCATTCATTGGGCCGATATTGTTCGAGAACATTACAAATTTACATCTGAATAACATTAAAACTGAAACAATCTAATTAACCTCAGTCAAGTATCGTACCCTTAAGTAATATTACATGTATACATGTGTCCACCATTTAACGCACCTTGAACGTTGGATTTATTTCGACATCTAGGCTACAGCTCAAAGAGTGTACTAGACACACTTAATGTGTCAAGTTTTAACATTGGACAACCTCAGATCTAGGCACCATAAAAGAATGCACTAGAAACTTACTGTCCAAAGATTGTTTAGTCACTGTAGGATCCACATATTCCCACCAATCCTTGTTATCACTAGATCGAGGAAACTGAAAAACATATACAACATTAGTGACTTCCAATTAAATCAATTAAGGATGCTTTTGTTGAATCATTATACGAGCTAGATTTTGGATTTTTGTTTACGAGGGTAAACAAGTTGAGTAAACAAGTTAACACTTACACAAGCCTTATTCGAGATTGTGCTAAATACCTGGTTTTCAGTTTGTTATGGTCTCAGCTGTGTCAAATTTATTTTTTTGTCTGTACAATCAGATATCACAGTTTTGCATGCATTCGAAACCTAAGGAAATGGTCCCTTCTGTCACAACGAAACAGGAACTACGGTTTACTGATGTATCATCGCCATATGTAGAAGTTTTAGCTTGTTCGCATCTTCACGCAGAGTTTACTTACCTCCCAGTTTGACCATTTACAAGCCAGATGAATACAAACACATGCGACGACTGAAGGTTTATGTTGAATACAAAAGGGTGTGAGATGAAGACTAAAAATGAAAATGTTTGACAAAATGACAAATTGCATCAGCAGTAAATAGTTTTCAGTCTTAAAGTATGAGAACACCGACTACTTCATTTTGTCCGGACAAAATGTCCGATCAATTTTGGTCGGACAAACTGAAATTTGATCGGGAATGTCCGAAGTCCGACCGTTATTTCAGGCTCTGTTACGGAATACGACTATCAATTCAGACCTCATACGAAAGAAAATGAATTACTCTGAAAAATCATTTACTCCATCTAACTCCTGGCCAGAAAAAGGAACAAAAGAAGCAACTACTGTGCAGTAAGATGGTTATTAGACTGCTGTAAATTGCAGTGTATGCTTTTATTGCTATATGATGGACATATTCCTTTCCAAGATAATTTTTCACATGTTAAGCAATAACTAGGGATCCAAGGATTGTGCAAAGTTTCAAAGAGCCATAAGTTTTGAGGAAAATGGGAGTGAAAATGGGGGGAAATTCAGTAAGAAAAACGAAAGATTAATATGGAAGCACTGAAGTACTCTGCGGCGAAGACATATTTTTGTTGAATTTTGGATCCTGATATTCCTGTATAAACACCATAATTTACAAGTAAATGCAAGTAATGTTTCAGGAAAATCTCTCCTTGATCCTACAGATAAAGAATATTTCACAACTCGCCGTTGGAAGTGTATGCATATTTATTGCTGACGTAAATAGATGAGTCATGCATGGAATTATAGCTAGCAGTATTTATATGTCAAGATTGTCAAGTTCTCATGACATTTGTTTTTCGAAGGCCTATTTTTAACTTCGCTTTTGAAAATCGTGTTTTTAACGCCAAGCGTAAACATACGCAGGCAAATTATGCCCCATTTATAATTACTTGTAACAAGAGACGGACCCTACCAAGCTTTCCAAGAAAATGATCATTGAAACTTTGCTTTTAGTAAAAAAGATTAAATTTGTAATCTTGAGAGAGGACAAAGTTATCAAGGCAATGAATGTTGTGGATGAATAGTTACAGTAAATATTACGTTGTCGTTGTGTTGAAAGAAAAACATTCGTTAATCGTTATGTTTATGACTTATACTCAGTATTAAGTTATAGAAGGACAAAGAGTAAAGAGTAGTTACATGTATGATATAGTTTAGTTTTGTAAATATTACAGGGTTCATATTATTATTAAATGTTGTGTTGAAAATTTTGTTTACAGTAATATGACTACTGTATATGTTTGTACTCTAGTCTCTATAATTCCGGACTGTCACTTTTTTGCACATGGGCGGCTATTATATATTAGCCCAAGTTAAGTAAGTCCAAGTCGGAAATCTGAATTGTTTGGTGAAATAGTATAAAAACTAAGGATGTATAGTCGACCACTGCCTTCAACTAGAACACCGACACAATTTTTAAGGGGATTTGTTTCAAAGCGGAAATACTGTTGTAACTTTCGTTTTCCTAACAATGTCAATGACAATGCATATATAAACAGTACTGTTGTTTACGTTCACACTTCAAACGTAATTATTTATATCACAGAAAATCAGAATTTACATTTATTTTAAAATATTATACATCCCAATACAATTATATCCCATCAATTCAAGGTATACTGTAAAGTTTAAATTAACACGACTATTGGGACTGCAGGCTTTGCAGCACGTTTATATGATTCCGTTTTATACCATGGAGGTTATAATATAAATCGGATACTATAGTCTACACTTTTTGATAGTTCATAATACAGATTACAGATCGAATACACGCAGTATACTATATATATCCAGCCATCGACTTGCACAAGTTTATTGACATTGCCACATTGGCATTGCCCCTATAGTTCATAAGGCTATAGTTGTATTTGAAATAATATAGCCTTTAAACTGCTACCACATTTACCTTCCTTATCATTTATATAATCTGCAAACTCGCATTTGAGATACAGTCTTTAAATATTTTGTCATAATCATATTCTCGAAAGCAAATGTCAAATAATATAAATGATAATGTTCTTGTCGCTAGACTCGCTACACGGCACGTGTACGAATCTCGCAATCACCTCGCGGCCACGCACTTGATAGCGCACGTGCATTTGAGATTGCACAAAAAATCGGGTGTTCCGGGGGGAAAGTCGCCAATTTAATGTGAATTCAACGTCTTCAGCAAATGTTTCAAGTTGAATATAAAGACTCTAATTCAGCATAGTTTGTGTAAACTCGCCATAAGATCAAAAGAATATTTAAAGAAAAATGTGAAGCCCTGTCTTGAAGCACTAAATCACTAAATGTTAATGAAATTTAAAAAGAAACATAAATTGTATGCACCCCCCGGAAAGTTTACACTATGATGTATGTATCTATGAATGTATGTATGTATGTATGATAGCTCGTGTGAATTTTCGCCCCTCATCACAATACTGCAAAGTTAAAAACTTTGCACTAAAAATAACAGATTGCACAGACAGATTACACAATTAATAAACATATTTTTATTCTACCTGTTTGTAGCCATGAAGTACGAGGTTTGGGCAAGATCCTTGCTTGCTGTTAAATGTATGGAATTGTCAGTTAATGTACATACTGACATACATACAGTAGCATAACTGTACAGCAAAGACCTTTCTCACCTCTTACTAACTGTGTTATTCTGACCACATGTGTATGAGGATGATCCACAGTCAATTCAAACCCTACAAATTAAGAATTCTATTTCACTTGAAAGTTTATCAAAGTATGTTGGAATTCACATACTTCAAAGCTTCACAAGAAAGTTGGATAACAAGAATATCTTCAACGACAATTTAAGACTGTTTCAACGTCTGCCATTTTACATTTCCTTGTTTGCATATTATCATGGACTATTATTGGAATTAAATATCTCTTGGGTAACATTATAAGAAATTCTATTTGCTCAACAGAATTAGAGAATAACCTATTTAATATAGTTGAACTACATAATGTTAACATTTTTACATGTTTTTTCATTCTAAATAGTTTGTTATTAACTATAAAATACTTGACTCTTATGAATGAGTTGCTTGTACAGTACTTAACCAAAACATTCAAATTAACAATTCTATCATTATCTTCAGGTCTAAGAAGACCTAGGGGGCTTTGGTGGTGCAGTCATCCGAGCAAGCGCCTTTCACCTCTGAGTCTTGAGTTCGATTCTCACTGAGGACTTTATACTCATCACACTCATGTGAAAAGAGTAGGTCAACGCTCTGCCGAAAGTCGTGGGTTTTCTCCGGGCACTCCGGTTTCCTCCCACAGGGAAAGTTGACAGCATGGGTGGGTTAGGATATACAGATTACGAAAGTAATATCACAATTGTTGTAAAAATAGATAATGGCTAAGTACATAATATAGGTAAGCTAGATACTTGATGTAATCAGTCAAGACAAGAAATATTTCCTCACCCAATGTTTGAAGTAATATACTTTCATTGATGACTAGATCTTGAGCCTGTTGAAGGTATATCTACAACAAAATATTTACATACATATAATCGACCAGAGTTGGACTATATTATTATACTTGTCATACACAAAGTAGCTATGTACAGTTAGACCCATAATTGCAGATTCCTCTCTTATTCCAGTCACACCTCTACTGACAAATAGTGTATACCTCTCTTCATTAAATTTGAAGGTATCTTTCCCAGTTAAATCACCCACAAAGCTGGGCATTTTACAATCAATTAATAGAAACAGATCCAACATCATCTTCCAAACTTCCACTTCCATATGTGTATAACTGTATATACAGTATAATTATATTCTTGAATGGTTAATTTGTTTCATTCATTAGGTTTAAATAATTGTAGCAACTTTGTTGGGATAGGCACTGAAGCTGGATTTTATTTTAGCCTTTTTAATTAACTGTATTAAAATGAGCAAGCTATGTATAGCCAAATTTTCCAAAATATGCATTTATAATAAGTAACCTACCTCACTTTTTGGATCAAGGTGTTCATTCTTTTGAAGACAAATATTTGCCACTTTGATCACATGTTCCAGTTTTCTGGGCTGTTCTTCTAGTTTGGCAGACAAAAACAGACAGCATGGAGCAACAGACTAGAGAAGAAATATAAAAACTTAGCATACTAATGTCTAATTATACCAATACTCCAGTAACATCACACATTTTTAATGAATAACAACCAGGTATTGTGGCTGTTGTGCACACAAGATTTGAGTAATAACAAGAATCCAAGTTACATGGTTAAAATTTCAATTTTTTCAAAATCATTATCAAACCTAGAACAATTAGGGTTGTAGCCAGTGGCATAGGGGGCACAATTCCTCCAAAAAGTTCTTCCAAGTATAAACAAGTTACCTCATTTCCAGATAAAACAATGGAAAATTGCCCCTTAGACACAGTGCCCCCAGGCCCAACTATACATTACTTCCTATGCCCCTGTTTGTAGCAGCTATTTGTAAGCAAGCTAGAAACGATGGCATCATCACATAGAAGTTATTAAAAAACGTTAGCATTGAGCATACTAGTGAGATGCTAGAAAAGCGCAATAGAAATATAATAAATACAAGTACTATATACATCTTCACTTGCTTTAAGAGTAGCAGTGTTTAGCAGTGAGGTTTTAAATATGAAATTCTTGCTGAAAATGCACTCTAAACATCATGTTAGGTTCATATTGTTTTGTAGGGAAGTAGCCCAATACGAGCAAACTGTGCTGAACATACATGAAAATGAGTTGCCTTGTTAGGGTAAATTTGACAGGTGACATTGTGTTGAAATGGCGACATATAGCAAAGACAATAACAACACACAAGAATTGAATAGCAAAATTCCTAAAGTGACATGGAAACCATTCAAAACTGCCACATAACTAGTTTTGAAAATCTGAGGGCCAACATGCATACCCACCCTAAAAGGGCCCAATACTTGAACGTTCTAGACAGAGCCTCTTCACAAAAGGATTTTGGGTACAGTAAGTAAGGAGAGGGATTGTATCTAATAAAAATGTTACATACAGTGTTTTCAGTTTTTCAACATTTTTGTGAACAGCATATTTTTCCTGCCCTTATCAGTTATCACCATGCTTGCAGTTTTCTGAGCTGGAAAGCACAGGCTATTTCTTATTTTGAACATTTGGAAATATTTTCACATCAACTCAATGAAAAATTTGTTGTCTCAAGCAGGATTCAAATTTGTATCTTTAGGTTTTGACACTGCAGCTTCACCCACAATGTCAACAGGGATTCCTTGGAAGCAAGCTTCATCTAACTTAAGTGTACTGCATGAAATAGTTTGGCGACAAATGCATGCTTGTCTTGGAGAATGTGGGACATTTCAGTTCTATTATTGAATTGATTCTGTAAATTGAAATATGTTTGGTGTTTTTTGGTATTAAGCATTTAAAGCATGTGGTAGTCATTGTAAATAACAGCATAGGCATCACCATCACAGTCACCATGGCATTAATTACCAGATATGGTAGAATACACCTCTTTCATAATGGCTGCAATTAAAATATTATTTTATGCATTTGATTTAGCCATCTGGCCATGTTCCTAGGATTCTTTTCAATTGCTTATATGGAGACAAGGCCAGAAAGGCTTATTGAGATTGGCTTACATCATGAAAGTCGTGTAGATATTTGCAATCCTAAACAATTGATGGTGATGCCACCTTTAGCATGGAATTTGTCAAATATGAAACAAAACATATTTATTTGTTTACGCTGAATATAAACTTTCTACAACAGTTTACCGTAGTGAGTAATGCAGGCATTTCATAGCCATATGGTGTGTAATTCAGTATTTTATTGTGTGTTTTATTGGTGTATGTACTCAGTGAATCAGTGCTTACTCGGGTACAGTAAAGCTAACATTTCCCCTAAAAATCCATAGCTCATGATGACCCTTCTTAATAGAATATATTTACATTGAAATCACTGAAATTGAAGCATGTATTTTATAGTGACTTAAAATACTTTTAATAAGGCTGATCAAATCTATTAGTCATCACCACTGCCCTACACTTACATATAACTTAAAATATCTATCAAGTTTATAGTTTAGATCAGGTTTAATCATGTAACTTACATTGCGATTCATGTCATGAAACGAGTGAAACATGTAAAACCTGTGCATGTAGACGATGGCTGTATTGATTGTGAGCTGAGATCTGTTTATGTAATTTTAACGTCAAGGAAACAACAGAAAACGTCTGAATAAAATTTCAACAAAAATATCTACCAGAATTTGATAAAAATGTATAAAATTTAGTGGCATTTCCTTCAAAATACTGGTTTGTGTCACGAAAATATGGGCAATTTTAAGCGAAGGATACACTAGCAAACGCTGCCCCATATCTTGAATTAGGTTGGCAGATTGTTGCCTATAACTTAGCTCTTTCGCGGTATCGATTCCAGAGAGCACAGAAGGCGTTCTTTGCAGCTCTTCTTTTGAAAAATACCAACGATCCTGACCTTCACTGTGAACGAGCGCCATGATGCTTGAATTGGGCCGTTTTGCGCATGCGCAACCGCTTCATCGTTCCCTTCGGGCGAAGGCTGCAAATTTAGCCACGCCAAAATATCGACGAAATCACAATCGTAAAACCATTTAACTGTATTACTAACACACATTTTCTTTCTAAATTCCTCTGGGACTATTCTAACAAAAACCCGACGACGTTTTAGCCATTTGCACGACAAAACCGACTTAACATAAATTGAGAATTTGTGGTCACGTGATATTTTTGTTTACAAGGAGCTATGTCCTTCGCTAAAATACAAGTTCGACGATAAAATTCCGAATTTATACTTGCCTTTAAATCCAAGTAGGCCAAAAAGCTCGTGAAGTCGTAGGAAAAATACACATCAGTTGTCATAGGAAAGAAATTCCACTGTTATCCACCATATTGACAGGAATCTTGACCGATGTTTACTCGTAGCTTCCTTACCTGGTACCCGTACGTTGAACGCTAGAGTCATATCGCTTCGATCGGGGAATATTGACTGCCTGTATAAAATCTCACGAATTGCCATCTTCAACACGATTTTCAACCCAAATATCGCTAGGAATGTCAATTTTATACATTATTGTTGTATTTTGAAGGAAAATAGACAGCGAGGGCATTTCAATTTTGTGTTTATGGACCGCAAGTTTTCTTCGAACGAGGGAAGGCTTTCCGAACAACAACACCATGACGGTCGGCTTTATAAGCAATATTGTATGAGCCTGCGATGATACCTTGTTTCAGCGGTGGCAAAAATGTAAATATTGTTGCTTCTTGTACTTGTTGTAACTTCGTGTAAGCAAGAATAATAAAGAACCCAAATACCCAATAATCTTTCTACTTTCTGATTTCTTTCTATCACTGCACTTCGTCACAGTATAGAGACGACCAGTAGGGCCACTCATTTGAAATTTTGTGTGGCCGCTCATTACGCATTGGCAGCCAGTCAATAGCTTTTTCTGGCCAATAAGCAAGCTGGACTAACTTCCTGGCCAGTAAACTTGCATCGCCGAGTGGCCCTACTGGTCGTCTCTATACTGTGACTTCGTCATGCATGTTAGTATGACCTCCTTGTGAAGGCGAGATTTTACCCGGAATGCAAATGTTCGAATCTGAACTTCATTACTTTTTACGTTTAATTGTCGGACGACGGACGCGAATATTCGGCGTAAATTATGTCGAACTTGACTTTGGCGTCTTTGTGAGCAGAAGTGCAGAACATGTGTTGGCAGTGTTGCGAATAAGGATACTTGTGAGGTCCTGTTTGGGGGTGTGTGAATAATCCATAATCGAAATTAAAATTTGAAAATAATCCGTATCCCATTTTTCTAAACAAAAATATCCCTAAAATATAAACAGTATAAACAAATATGAACAGTACAAGTATCAAAAGTAAACATATTCAATGCGACAGATGTACATGTTGATGCGGTCGCCATTTTGATGCATGCGTTCCGGCTCGAAACAGATTTTAAACAGATTTTAAAATTTTGGCGAAATGTTCAAAATTTTAAAACTGAAATCGATTTCTATACTCCTTGACTATTGTTCTTTCATATCCCATCCTGTTTTTATAGTATTCTCACTGTAATTTTGAGTTATTGGACATTTTTCAGAGCTATTAGACTTTTATGCCCGATTTTTGTTATGAAAATGCTCCAATAGACACTCAGTATTTTATGAATTTTTTTCATGGATCAATGGACAAACTTACTCACCCCTCCCCCCTACTCTGTTCATATTCAGGCCTCTAAATCGTGTCTTGTATGAAGGACGGAGTATTTATGCTCCCAAGTTTATCGATAATTTTTGTAGTCAGCCATCTTGTTGTGTTTATATCGTCGGAGATTTGCTTTTATATTTTGTTCTTATTGCTTGAAAATCTAAACTAAAATGGCCAAGACTCGTTCAGGGCACTCTAAGAAACGCCAATTTTGTGGAAATCGCCATACAACGGGGCAGGGAAAACGAACAAACCTAGAGATTCCATCAGCAGGTACGACGCCATCTTCAAGTGATACTGCTAATGATGCCACTGCCAGTCCGCCACGAATACCTTCAGCATCCGCTAGAAAAATTGCAAGGCGAGGTTTTTATCGCTGAATGGGTGTGTTACCGCCATCTCAATGGACACAGGAAAAGTGGTTGATGTGGAAGTGCTCTGTAAGTTTTGTAGGCTGTGTAAGATGCATGAGGATGATGATGATACACCAAATAATAATGCCTGGAAAATTGACCACAAGTCAAAATGCAAAGCAAATTTTGAGGGATCAGCACCAGCGATGGAGCCAGAAGGTGCTCGCAGGATCTTTGAACAGGGAAATAAGCTGCGCTACACTGAATATTTTGGTGATGGAGATGGTAAGACCCATAGTGTTGTACAAGATGTTTACAATAGTGGTGCTGATGGTGTACCAGTGGTAAAGAAGGAGTTTGTCGGTCATGTACAAAAGAGAGTTGGGACAGTTCTTCGAAAATTCAGTAAAGAAAACAAAGGCATGGGTGGGAAAGGTAAGCTGACTGATAAAATGATCGACAAGTTACAAAATTACTATGGCATAGCCATCAGAAGTAATCCTGGAATTCTTGGTGCTATGAGGAAGGCCATACGAGCCAGTCTATTCCATTGTGCTCCTTCTGAAAACAACATGTGGCACACTGCATATTGTCCCGAAGGCGAAAATAGCTGGTGTGGCTTTATGCGAGATAGAGCAAAAGGGACAAATGAGTATAAGCCTGGTAAAGGTTTACCTACCCCTGTAGTCACAGCAATTAAACCAATCTATGCCAGGCTTAGTGATGATGAATTGTTGCTGAAGTGCCTTGACTGTAAAACTCAAAATCAGAACGAGTACTTCAATGGAATGGTTTGGAACCGGTTGCCGAAACAGGTGTTTGTCGGCTCAGATGTGCTGCACTTGGGTGTGTATGATGCTGTATCTCATTTCAACATTGGTGCAAGTGCTGCTATTAAAACCCTAGAGAAGATGGGTATAAGCAGTGGTGATTACTGCTTGACAAGAAGTTTGTTGGCAGACAAACAACGAATACAGAGCGCTAACAGAAAATCGGAGGAGAAAACGAAGAAGAGAAGAAGGATGGTAAGAGGCCAAAGAAAAGCCAAAGGAGACAAACACAAGCAAGCAGAAGGGAAGACATATGCCTGTGGTGAATTCTGAACTGTTTAGCAAAAGTTACAGGTGCTTCCTTTTATATATATTTGCTAATGCTGAACACGCGAAACTTTCAAGCTAATTTATTCAGTTTCAGTACGCTAAAAACGATATCTCCTAAAGTAATGAACCAAATGACTTCAAATTTTCCGTGACGCTTTGTATATAACTTATCTATGCTGTAAACTAGGATTTTTGAAATTGACCTTTTCTGACCGAAAAGACATAAAAATACATACGCTATTATACGTTAACCCGAAGTCACGACTGAAGTATTTGAAAGAAAACGAGCGATTCGATCAGCAAACCGAGGAGTCATAACGAAATTGATGTGAAATTAAAGAAACGACCGAACTCGTGAGCAAAATCGACGAAACTGGATGTATTGAACGTTTGACAACACTCGATAGATTACTTGACGAAAAGCTGAAATTTGTAAGAAAACTCGACGAAGAAATACTCGAAGCATGTCCAGTAGAAAGCATTGCTCAAGATATGGAAGAAGCGGAAGAATTTACGTCCAAAGTGTACGATGAAAGAAAGAGAATCGAGAATATTTTGAAGAAAAACCCGGTGACACTTTGCCATTATCAACCCAGTGTGACCAGATTTTAAGAATTAATTATGCTGCACAACCGACTAAATTATGCTAAATTGAGATAAATTATGCTAAAAAAGCGGATCCCGTTTAAATTTACTTTAAAATGTTACTATTAATTAGTAAAGTTATAAAATACATTTTAAACAAGCTACAGTGTTGCTGGTATCTTTTCTTGCAAACTTCAGGTGAAAACCATGCAGCACGAGCGCAGAATAAATCTCAATGGAATAAATTCAACTTCAAGCACGTGCTTCAAGCCTACCAAGAGATCCTGCTCGCAGGTTAAGCCAATGCAATGATGTCATAATCGTCAATCGTCATGGTAATGAGAAATAGAGCAAGAATACAAGACTAGTGACTAATCTGACTGCTGAGCGCATTAATTTGGCGACAAATAACCAGTATTGGGGAGATTTTTTAAACTTTCCTTCAAAAATAACATTTACAGAGAGATGTCCTAACATTATGCTAACATTATGCTGATCCTGTGAGTTTATGCTAGAATTATGCTACATATTTCATTATGCTAATACACGTCTCCAAATGATGAAATTATGCTAAACTAGCATAATTATGCTAAATCTGGTCACACGTACTGTATCAATCCCCCTTATTCCGATTGATTCACCCCTCCCGGAAACTTTATTGAATTCACAGGGGACCCTAATGGACATGAATCCTGAAGAATAAACGAAGTTTTAAATCAGTCTGTGAATTCTACTCCAACCCCAAGTTATGCAAGTCGACCTAGATTGCCAAAGTTAACTTTACCAAAATTTGGCGAAATAAGAAAATTCCGTGGGTTTTGGGAACGTTTCCAGAGTGCTGTACACAATAACCCTGATCTTACTGATATTGACAAATTCAATTACGTATATTCTTTACTGGAGGGCCCTGGTCTTCGTGCTATTCAGGGTCTTACTATAACTGCAGAAAATTACAAATCAGCGGTAGACATTCTTAACGAACGCTTTGGTAAAACCCAGCAAGTGATTTCAGCCCACATGGACAAAACTGTTGAAATCCGCATCTGGACGGTTTAGAAATAGCGGATGCAAGTCTTGTCACAGATTTATCATCCGAGATTGACATTTTGATTGGTGCAGATCGTTACTATAATATAATGTTGTCAAGGACTGTAGAAATTTGCCTCTTCAACATGAAGGAATTCGAACTCTTTCTTTATCGGTATTCTCCTCTACTAATAACTTCCAAAAACTGTTCTTCTGATTTTCTCGACTTACTCCAAGAGAGTGAGTGATTTTTTCCCATACTGAGTAGGCTTTGTTTGTTTTATAAGACGGTTCATGCATTCGTTTTCATTTTGTGTGTATACCCTGGGAGGATACCCGAGGCCACACATTGATCATATATCTGCTCTGAACGACTCACGCAACACATCGGATCTTCCATCAAGAAAGTATTTAGTAAATTATTTGCCTTTCGTGAAATTGGACCATTTGTTCACAGCAATGTCACAGGCTTGGTCAAAATCGTCTGAAGAGGTACAGTCAATAAGTCCACCTTCTCGTTTGTCTCCAACATTCTTGCGAAATATATCACTTATTATTTCCATGGAAACCTCTTTCGTCATGCCAAGTTCATCTAACTTGTGCTGAATATTGTCTCTCAAGTGGATGTCGCATCGTAGTTGTCTAGTGTCATTGAATACATCACTGAAAGCATGAAATAGATTAGGCTCGCCATCAGTTCCATACACCAAAACACCACTTAAGTCTGGTTGATACTTAGTTATTAGGAGCGGGAGATTTTTGTAAGATGACGTGAGCTATTTTGTCCAATAGTGACTGGATGATTACCTCTTTCGGTTTCTAGAAGAAAGTTTTGGTATGTCACAAATGTAAAGTAATAATCAGAAGTTTGAAACGTTGCGTCAACCCCCAATACACAGAATGACTCTGGATTCGTGCAGAATCGCTTGACGTCGAATAGCTCTGTTCCAAGAGCAGTGGTATTAACTACGAACACAACATTCTTTTCGATAGCTGTGGGCACAGAAGTCGCTACTTTGCTTGGCTCTTTGCAACCAGTTATTATGATGTCCACAACTTTATCGGTCGAAATCCCCTTTGTCATCCCACACTTGTACACAGGCAAAGATTTGTTTTCGTTGTAATAGAAGGTTTTTGCAAAGCAGATTTATACTTTCGTTAACATTGCTCCTGTCTAACTCCATACTTTGATACTTGTCTTTTCTCTGTATTTCCATGCTTCTATAGTCGTTGACATCTAAATCATCGCCCTCCGTCTTGTCAGCTAGTTCAGTACTCTGATCTTTTGAGTTTTTGTTTCCACTCGTATCCAGAACGATGACCTCGTCAACACTATCGTCCCCCATCTTGTCAGGTCGCTCACTATTCTGTTCTCTTGAATTGCTGCTGCAATTCCTATCCACAACAACGACATCGTTAACAAACACCATCCTCTTCCATCTTATCTGGCTGTTCATAAATAATAACTTTTGTGTTTTGACTTGCTGTTACCACTCCCACACATGGATACGGTAGTACCTCATCGACATTATCGTACCCTGTTCTCTCAGGTTGTTCATCGCGTCTGCCGTTTGACTTCTCGCGACTATTTTGGGAAATGATTGCATATTCCATTTCTTTGGAACTGCTTATTGGTAGCAAAAATATAGAGTAAGTTAAGAGTCATAACTGTTTGGAAACACCGCGGTCAGACGTCTGCGCATGCTCACGTCTGACTTGCGGCCTTCGTCGCTAGACTGAAAAAGACTAGAAATAGTGTTGTACACTCAATGCAAATTTTTTGTTACAAGAAAGATGCGGTGAAATTTCCAACATTAGACTTTTAGCTGTTTCCTTAGTGTAAACGCTTTTTTATTCCGTACCTATCCCTATTGTATTTTGGCAGCCATTTTCCCCGCTATTTCCGTAGACGCGCGACATGCAGAGTTTATTATGAGCAAATATCATAATTTATAAAATATACGAGAAACTGCACATGCCAGCTCAAACCATTCGCATATTTTCAAGAAGTATATACTGATTCTTGTTTCTAAATATTTTAGGGTACCAGAGAGGTCAGACACTCGGCCATGTCTCCTCTTGGGTAACAGCTGCCGCTGTATATACACACGCGAGTTTATGTTTTGGAAATAGAAACGATTTTCTGTCTTTGCGCATGCTAATGCTTGCTAATGCAAAATTGGTTAACGTTGAATGTTACTAAAACAGAATATATGTTCATATGATCTGACAGTAACCTTGAAAAATACGGGATATAGAATATCTATTTTGTAAAGGGAAACCCGGCAAAATTCGGCTAAATATAGTGTCGACTTGACCTAATGGAATACACGGTATCGTCATCGAAACAGCAAAAAAGTGGTTCAGTAGTTCAGCAACTTATTAAATTATTGAACACTAACTTTCGTTTCTTAATTTCTAAACCACCACTTTTCTCAAGTAGTTAGTGTTTGCATTGTTTGTATTGGAGAATCTCTGTTGAAAAACTACCCCAAATCATTGCTTTGTAGGGGTTCTTCCTGGGTTGTGACCTTGGAAAACAGTTCATCAGCGTAATGATTATAATATAACATGTAATAGTTTCAATAGGCTAGCAATTATCAGGTATAGGATAAACTTACCCACTATCTAGGAAGGTGAGAACTTCAGACACTGCAGGTTTATCGTATGGTGCAAAAGAAGCGCACTTCAAAAACGCACTGTGAACACGTTGCAAGTTGTCTTTTCTGCATCATCTTGCGTAAATACGTGCCGTACTCTTGAGGTTTCACACCACTTTGAATGAGGTCGTACTTGTATGGAGTGCTGAAATTAGGGTTTACCAGATTATAGAATACAAATCCGAGAGCCCAGGTGTCCACTTTAGAAACTCCATGGATCCACCACCGTAAAATTTGGTTAACTCTGGTAAAGTTATTTCCGGAGCCATAAATGCAGGTGTTCCTCTTCCCAAATTATTTGTACTTGTTATATGGAACGACTGTGTCTTAATGAGACTGGAGCGACGTTCAGCAAAATCCGTTAATTTGCACTTGACTGGAGAGTTCAACCATATTTCTTGAATTTGGCAATTATCTTTAAGGTCATAATAGTGCTGGTTTGATACTAAAATATTATCTGGCTTTAGTTCTCTGTGGACAATCCCGTTGTCGTGAAGATACTTCAGATCTTTTGTCACCTCAATAGCTATCGTCGGCACGACGTGAGCAAATTCCTCTAACCAACTGTCTTGGTCTATTTCCTTCAGAAGAGATTTTACAGTGGTAACTCTCAGATCTTGCTCAAATGGCTTGAAATCAAAATCAAAATAGTCAAACAGCAAAGCAGGTGGAGACATGCAAATTCCTTAAAAACTGACAATATTTTCATGTTTGCATGTATGCAAAAGCCTCGCTTCTTTCACATGCAAAGATGTCTTTGCCGTCATCTTCCATGTTATGCATGAAATTCATCAGTACCACTTTTAATGGTTGGCACAGACACGGTAGAGAAACTTCCTCTGCCAATTTCATGGTGAATGTCAAGTTCACCATAATCAAAAATCGGCAAATCTTTAACATTTTGCAATGGTAGCTTGAAAGACATTGCTTTGACCTGAAATTTGATACAAAATGTACAAAAAATATCATGCATAAAAACTTGTATAACAACGGCAGTTACATAAACTTTGTAAAATAATTCAATTGCTTTAGATATTGTATAGACAAGTGTTGTTTTGCATTAAATAAGTTAAGTTCATTTTTTGCCTGGAAGTTCCCCCCTGAGAATAAGGGAGTCGGGAGCAGCATGCCGCTGGTTCGGACATAAATTTTTTATTTTTAAAATGACCATGTAAACGTCAACGTACATCAATATTTAAAGTGCTACATACAAGAATATCTGATAGCTATGTTCTACAGGGTGTTCAAAAAAAGCCGTCCACCTTTCATGCTTATAATAATTATTGCAATATTAGACTATATAAAGTGATTTAAGTCTTATGCATCAGTCAAATCCAAGCGTGCCCATCCCCCCTCCCCCAAGGGCCAACCCCGGGAATTTGACAAATTTTGTAAAAATGGTGCTAATGCCCCACGGTGGGGAACATCTGTTTTACAAAAACGTGGCCACGATTTGTAAATCGCGGACTGAGTCCGTGTTTTCCCAGTGCAGTGCAGTCCAGTCCAGTCCAGGCCAGTCCAGTCCAGTCAGTGTTTTACGACATGCCAAGTTAAGGTGGCTGTCAAGTCTGTTCTGCTTATGTCATAGACATGGGCGTGGTTTGTTTACATATATTTTGTTTGAAATATGCTGAAATTTTTGCACAAACTCCTACTTTATTACTATTTAACAATTAGTTATAGCTTTACTAAAAATAAATTATGTATATTTTAGACAAGTACATGATAAAATTTATGTTTCTTCTCTTATAAGCATGACAACGTCTTGAAGTAGTAGGCTAAAGTAAAGCATTTGGTGTTTAATTGCTCGTAAAGCATGTTGTAATTCACTTCCCTCAACCACCGGAATTGTTCAAAATTCAGACAAATTTTGTCCATACCCTTAAAATATTTCCTATGAAATTTGTCGTTTAGGGGCTAAATTTTTGCTTTAGCAGTTCAATTTTACCATTCGTGATGTATTCTGAATGCATAATGAGCTAATCTGTGGGCCCACAGATCGGAATTTTAATTAAAGGGACTGGTCATAAAGTACAGTGGGGGCTATGAAAATTGAATTTTACAAAGAATAGTTTTAGGTGACCCACCCCCCGACTTTTCGAAAAAATACACATGATCCACCCCCATAGTGACATTTTTCTTTTTGGAAAACAAATAAAACGTACATTTAGTCCCGTAGAAAGATATTTAAAGTTAGGGGCTGAGACTTAGGGGGTCCGGGGCAAGCGTCTAGCATAAAGCAACATTACATTTAAGTAATATAATATTGTTTTGCACGAGTTCAGATATATATAGAATTAATACTCTCAATAGCCCATTTCCACCTGTACTTTATGATCAGATCAGTTCCTAATTACCTGTTGTTTACAAAATATGTAAACAAAACACGCGCGTGAGCAGAACGGACTTGACAGCCACTTTAATTATTTGACGTTTTCCCTCATGAAGCTACTTCCTCATCGGAAGATATAATACTTCTGCATGCTTGTGGCCTGTCGAGCATATCTAATGAAGCACATCCGCAGATCCGCTGGTAAATATAGTAATGGGTGCCACTTTGCAAAAAGCAGTGCGACTATTACACCCACTAAAATCCGCTTTCAACAGATTAACGGCTCGTTCCTTCGAAATCATCAATCACCTTCTTCATACTGCATGGGCAATGCCAGGAGTTTATTTGTTACAAAGGAAATCGATAATGAAAAGCATGCGTAACAACGTTCTATTTACACAAGAACGGAATAATTATTTGAGTTTCAAATACTTTGAAGCCGTGCACTGTCTGTAAATACACAGGAAGTTCAAATGATTCAGATGTTAATTGTTTATCAGGATTATGATTTTGGAAGAATTAGTTGGTTGTTTTGTGGCCCTTGGCTCGAGTTTGTTAATTCAAACACCGAATATATCTCGAAGTCGGCTTCAGATAGAACGGGAAGAAGTATACGAAGGCTTAATACATCGTGAGTACGAGCAAGCGGTACAGCCCAAGTTGCCTTATTATGAAGAAGATATGTCTGTTTTGGTGCAAGGTGATATACAACCCAGGCGAAATTTTTGTGAATCATTTCTCCGAAGTATTAAGGCAAATATAGGATTAGTAATGGCGGTTGTTTTCGTATTAAGCTTGCTCATTGTTGGGATGGTCTATGTGGATTTAAATACGACTAACGCGTGTACAGCATGGAAGCACAATAATTTCACTGTTCCATCGAACATACGAATCATACGTATTGTTGGAATGTCTGTCACTTTACTGCCGTTGTTTACCTGGTTTCCAGGATGTGTTGTTATGTTATGGGGTTTCAAAGAGTTCAAAAAGAGTTATCTATTGCGTGTATTTGTCTGTCAGGTGGTGTCACTATCCATGACATGTGCTTTTAAAATTGTTGAATTTGATAAGATAACAACTGCCAATGTTGAATACAGGTTAGTAAGTCCGTTGAAAGGCTTTAATCAGAGGTCAGGTTGGATTCGATTCCACGCCGTTACTCTCACGCCGAAGCATTTGCAATCACATGCCAATATCGTCTTGACAGGATTCATGAAAACAGAAAACTTCAACATTATTTCTGTAACGCAATACAACACCGCAGAAATTAGAAACACGTGCATTCAGGCAGACACAGTACTTGTCTAGTGCTTATACCATGGTTATAAATTTATTCAGACTTTACTTAGTTCGTCATTTATTTAATTTCATTGTGTACGTAAACGACATTACCGGCATAATAGAACAAGCGAAGTTACGCCAATACGCCGACGATGACGAAACTCAACGCCGGATATCTTTATTACTCTATTATTGACTTTATAAAACGGTACTATTTCACCTGATTAATTATTTACAACTACTAGAAGTTACTATCGCAAGTGAAATGCTGCCTATAGCCATCAATGTGACAATAATTTCCTGCAAAATAATGAATCGTGTAGAAATTCTGTATATCGCCTTCTGTGAGTTGTGTCTGAAGTTTTCGCAGTGAGTTTTCGGGCCTTGCCACTAATTTGCAGCTACACATTGTTTACCAGCATTTTGTCGAAATTTCGTATCGCCCTGGTTAAAGTCAGCAGAGACTGTTTCACTTGGGTCAACCACGTCATATACTGTGGGTCCAGGATTTTCCTCAACATCATTTGCCATTCTCAACAACAGTGGAACATACACAATGTAGCATGACATTTCAGTAAATGACACTATAGCTTGACTAAAACGTGTAATATGTTCTGCCAATTTTTGTGTTGGCAAATAAAGTATACACAAGTGAAATATTGGCACCAATATTATTAATACAATGATGTTTATACCCAGCTGAAATAACATCAACATTATATACCTAAAGTTACCTTCCAGTTGGGTTGAATACTTTTTGATTCCCACATTATTATGTGCTCCTATTCGGGAGCTTGATATTGCTCAATTGTTACCCCCATTTATACAGTACTCTACAGTCACCACAAGGTTGTCTTATCTTTCAATATTATACACAAGCACAGCGCTTCGTTCAGTATTTTGTACAGTTGTAACTTTCTGTTTGTTCACAGGAATCACAGTCAACAGACACAACAATTATGCCTTCGTCTGATTCACAGCCAACAGACACAACAATTTTTCGTTTGTATTGATTTTAACGAGCACAATGGCTTCGCTTGAATTTAGTTTGAATATAGTTTGAATATAGTTTGAATATAGTTTGAATACGTGTAAACACACGATATAAAAGTCTGATCAAACCGATCATTGTCATTGTTTGCTTGTAAGCATTAAAAATAAGTTTACACTTCATCTTACCTTGATAAAAAGATAATATTTCTTGCAATTCGCAGCTTGAGCCTTGAAGAAGAACATTCAGCGAAAACCATGATAGGCCGTAGGATGAGCATCCAAAAGATGCAATCAGGGCCTTTTTTAAGAAATCATCAGTGGGGGGGCATCATCGAAAGGGGACGTAACAAGTAGGTGGTGTATTATATGTGTATGAAGGCGAAGGGGGGTCTGGGGAAAATTTTTGTATTCTTGAGTCTCTGTGGCTTGATTTCCTGCGTTTTCAGAGACAATTTTTGATATATCCCATCTAAACGGGCCAGGTTTTGTTGTGAGAATACAATAGCTTTCCTCTAAACTCAGTTTTTTTCCATTTTTGGCTTATACTTTGGACAAAAGGGATCTTCACTGGGGGGGGGCAAAAATAGCTTACTGGGGGGGCGAACATGGGGGCTGGGGGGGCTTTTGCCCCTCCAGTACATTAGTTAAAAAAGGCCCTGGATGCAATTCCGTTGCACCCCTCGTGGAACTACGTAATTTTCACATGAATCAATAGATAAAAACTTACTTCATCAGAATCCGTTGCTCCCCAAGCGAAACAGGTGCACAATTGGGAAAAAAATCCCTCCAAAGTTTGCTATTTTCGCTCTTCGAAATACTCGAACCGCCATTGTTTTGGTAGCAAATACGCATGCGCATGTCAGCCAAACTCGCACTGCGCACGCGCAGACAGAAAAATGGATTTTCCCTGTGGGTTTTTGGTTTTCCCCGATTTCCCCCGTAAAAACAACAAAATAAAATCACTGAATAGAGATCAAACCTTGTAATATTAACGAATAAATACACACACATTAAATATTGTTTAAAACACATTGTACATTTTGCCTGCTCATATGCTAAATCACTTCAATTAATTGGCTATTGTTTCAAAATACCGTTTTAACATACGTTTTAACATATAAAATCCATAATTTCATCATAACTATCTATAATTGAAAGAAATGTTTTCATCCTTGAGCCCAGATTTTCATCAGTGCAATAAAATCCCACTTATTGGATCCTGGCCAAGGGCCTACGCTCAAAACGAGATTGCATGTATTCTACAATAAGCTGTCCTGGGTTTTGTCTGGTAAAGTTCTACTTCTCGCATTTGAACTATTACATATGTTATATTGTAACATAAGTTGGTATTTAGCCACTATCTAGAATAACAAGGAACGATTTAGAATTTCCCTCAGTTTCTGTGTTGGAATTCAGATCATCATCATCAATGGTACCATGCCTGTAGATTTTATTTTTGTGGAGGTAGCCAATCTTCAAATGGAGCTGGGCTATGCCACATTCTCGTACCCAGAGCTCGTCTTACGCGCACTCAACAGAGCATGATGAGGGTCGAGGGGTACGAGAATGGGTTGCGCCGCAACTGCAGATCAAAATTTTACTGTTTCCATGACAGTGTTTCCACTTTCCAGTTTAATTGTCATAAATTTATTTCATGTCAATTGTCATGTTTATGTGCATCCGCTGGGTATTTTAGTCTTAACAAGTGTCAAGTGCATATGTTATTTATTGAATACAGAATATAGAAGTGCATTCTGAGAGTGCATTCTTGCAGTTATTCCAGTTAGCCGGTAACTCCAGGCTTAGATAACTAGCTCCAAATGATTTTTGGAATTTGGAGTTAGCAACACAGCAAGTAACTTCAGGCTTACATACCTAGCGGCTAGGCTGGCTCGCTACACATACTTTTTGGAGTTAGGCAGTTAACTCAAGGCTTAGATACCTAGCTTTTTCATGATGTTTGGAGTTATACCTAGCTCCAAATGATTTTTGGAGTTAGCCAGTAACTCCACAATTCATATTTCAACTCAGTTAGTTTTGAATTACTCAAGTGTATATTTTGGATTTGGAGTTAGTCCTTTGGACTTTGGAGGTAGCGTCGCTCCATGGCTTCCTACTTTCTGCAGCCATGAATGGTACAGCTCTCTTCATCAAAGTCTTCATCGTTGTTTTCAGACTTATTTGACATATGTTCCTCAACCAATTCAGAAGAATCCAAATTTTCCACATATACAATCTCACTAACATTTCTCATTTTTGGTACACAGAACACAAGTTGGGGATAACTTTTCATCAGTCATTGCTTGATTTTAAAACCTCTATATTTACATGCATCCACATTCTCGGCGGTCCTTAGCAATGATAACAAATTTCTCCAGCAAATCTTTCATATACTTTATTTGCTTATTTCCGATGACCTCCGTCTCGATTACTTTCTTACAGAAGACATCATAAGACATCATAAGATCTTCAGTCTCCGATTGCTTCTTCGTCTCTCTGGTGAGAAATTTTGTATAATTGCAGTAGCAAACTTTGTGATAGCGGACTTCCAGTGCTACACAGTCTTTCCCCCGGATTTGCACGAGTATCCGTTCATCATTCTTTCTCTCGGCAGCTGTACGTAGATGACCAGCATCAATTGTTTCTACCAACATGAGTGGGGTTCTTCTTCTCTTATTAGTTACCTGGTGTGAAACAAAATTATATCACAATTCAAGATATTTTAAAACCAAACCCGAGAATGTTGTGTACATTGCGCTAGTCCCCGAGCCGGCGCGAAGCGCCGTGCGAGGGTACTAATTCCGCTCGAGATTTACACCCGGGTATGTGAAAACATTGTGGAATGCAAAGTCGTCCGCCATTTTTTTTTGTCATGGACAGGACTGGACTGGACCAGTGAACTCAATTTGGTTACCTGGAACGCTAACTGGCAGTGAAAAGTGAAGCCAAAATAACAGTGCCTACGCCATCAAACGTGATTGATTTCACAACGGCCAAAGTTCAAAATAAGTTCACGAAAATAGAAAAAAAACTTAAAAAGCTGTTAAAACCTGCACGATAGCTTATCTTATCCCATATTTTTATGGCTTTCATAAACTTTTTGCACACACTAGCTTATACGCCTTATACGACTGACAAAAAACAAAATATTTTCGCTGTTTGAACAAAAACACCGAGAAAACTTGCTTACTTCAGTCACTCAGTGACAAAGATATGTTTTCCTCCTAGTTTTCCTTCTGTAATCTTTTTTAGCCAGTTACAAAGTAGAAACTACTTCGAGTTGCAAAAAAACTGTTGTTTTTTTCCCAAAAAATAACACAAAAATAGAGTTTACGTACGGACCGCGCAGTAAATAAGTTGTGGGGGACTGAAACTGACGTACGGACCGCGTGAAATTGACTTTTGGGGGACTGAAACTGACGTACGGACCGCGTAAAAGGACTGGGATTTAGGCTTCACTTTTTTCCGCCTGAATGATTGAGTGTTATCGTTCCAGATATTAGAAATTTATGGAGTTCACTGGACTGGACAGGACCTTTTCGTAAGGTATGCGCATGCGCAAGTTCAAGCCGAGAGAAGACAGTGAAGACTTCCATTTTGCAAACTTTTTTCAAAATTAGTTTTGCACTCATTTTATAAGTAAGTCTCTATGTCTCCGAAACAAGATAAATGAAAATTATTTAGAGGACAAATTAACAAGAGGAGAAAAAGTCGAAAGACCGAAAAAGGAGCGTTTTAAACAGGCAAGTGTCTATTTTCCATGCTTTGTTTGCCGATTTTTTAACATAGCATGCAGTATAGTTTGTGAATTTGAAAATGTGTAGATCATTCTGTGTGGTCAATACAACATTGATTGATCTTTAAGAGTATTTTAGTATTGATTCAAATATGTTATAGAAAAATAAAAAAGCATTAAATCTCAAAAACTTCATTGCAAAAGCAAGTGCGAAGTATAAAAATACTCCTCGAAAAGCAGTTGAAGTTTTTTGAAAATTTCGAAACGTTTTGTGAACGTCTAAGGTTGAATGTTACAGTAAATCAAACCTAAAAGAGTACACAATAGCATACCCACTTTACATAGTTGGACAATTGATAATTTTATAGTTAAAAACAAAATAAGATTTTGTACAAATTAAAATATAAAAAATATACAATGTTGCGTGTTACCATGGTTACATTCGTCGACTCAGTACTTCATGTTACAATAACCTTTGGGAGTAAATTGTTTGGTTCAAACTTAACTATGGTTCAAATGGGCGAGGGGTTACTGCATGCATGTATTTCTAGTATATAGTATATACCTATCAAAATGACCATACCTTGTCTAGTGAGAACCAAGAGTCGTCTCTTCCACAAATAATACATATCTCTGGGAGTACATGCTCGTTTCTTTTAGGCAGGGTCTTATTACTGTAGCTTCTGCGACTGATCGACGTGTAATTTTTCGCCTTGGTTCTATTGGCTTCACTTCCACATGTGGTTCTTCGGTAGAAGTTACAGTTTTAGAGCTTGTTCCTTCTCCTTTTTCTTCTTTTCTCTCAGTGTTGTCTACGGATCTTCTCTTCATCACAAAATGTCTTCCAGCATTTCATATGATGGTACCATTCTAAGTTAATGCTGTCAGGGTTCTTCTCCATGTATGAATTGACAGATCCGTCATCGATGTTCTCGTACGATTTCTTAGCTATTTCAGCTTGTTGACATTTAAGTTTGGCCCATTTAGACCTACACTCAAGAAATTTCTTAAGCCTTTGGCGTGTAACTTTGCAAAGTTGCTCCGTAACGCCATAAAAATGCATAAAACATGAGGATATTCGAGTTTTATAAATATCTTCAGCCATGATTGTTTTGCATAATTAAGCGTGTTTCCACCAGGGTTGCCAGATTCTCTGGGCCAAAAAAAGCCAAACGCACGTTCAAAAAAAGCCACTCTAATATTGAGGCAGGGGACTGGGCCCTAGTGATAATTGCACAATTATTATCCTTCCCCCGAAGGATCGCGGGCTCGGGGTACGAGATTGTATGTAAGTATGTCATAACGTGGGCGAACCGGGCAAATTAATAATGGTTTTAATGGTTTTATTAATCACATTTCAATAGCAAAGTATATAGCTAAATTATTATGTGTTACAGGATTATGAAGAATAAAATACAAAACTCTTATATATTATAATTAAGACTATGAATTAGTATTTTCTTTAAAATTATGTGAGTAGTATATAAAATTATGGTAGGGCATATAATAGAATTAGGATTTTTCGCTAATTGTACTAAAATTATTATATTAATAATATATATATAGTAAAATCTGAAACACTAGTATGCTAAAACAATTATAAACCTATAAATCAAATCTTTCAGTTAATGCTTTCATTGTATTTATCGATCGCATATACTAAAGGACTACTTTTGAAGCGTTCCGTTCTACAAGCAAAATTATAAATTAAATTACTATTTGCTCTAGTTTCTCTCTTTTTAATGTTAGAATGTTTATCAGGAAGCAAACCATGTAATTTATGGGTGGGCTGGACCATATTTCTGATAAGGTCAATACACAGGAGCTTTCTTCGTTCTTTAAGTGGTATAAGTTTACATTCTTTTAGGGCTTCATTGTAGTCCTTTCCAGGGCAGATAATTCTGAGCGCCCGTTTTGGATTCTTTCGATGTTGTTACTTTGGTCTTGGGTGAGGTTTCCATGCCATACTTGCGCTCCATACTCGAGAGTGGACCTTATAACAGCGCAGTAAAAGGATTTTAAATCATCTTTACACGCGCTATAATTCTTAAGGATCTTTAAAAAATGGAGCCGTTTAGCTGCTTTTTTGATAATAAATTCAGTATTTTTGGCCCATTTCATATCATCATCCAGCCACATTCCTAGTAATTTATATGACTTTACCCGAGCGATAGGTTGGCCGTCAATATTAATTGGCGGGATGGTTGTTTTATTCTTCCTGAAATCGAGAATCATTTCTCTGCATTTCTTCGCATTTAGTTCCATTTTTTCATGCTTTGCAAACAGAACTACATTGTTGACATTTTCTTGAGTTTTTCCAATCGGTGTCCCGGAAATGTGGTCTGATACTTGTATCACTTCAGATAAGGTCGTGTCGTCCATAAACATTGTTGTTTCTCCCTCATCCGTACGATTTTGGTTAGTTGTTTCGGACGATTCCCAATTTGTAACCGATGGGAGTTGGTTGATTTTTATAATAAAAGCGATTGGTCCTAATTTGCTGCCCTGAGGTACCCCCCCATTTGTTCCCATTCGCTCGGATTTTACGCCATGATGAGAAGTTATCTGTGATCGTCCATGTAAATACGATGCACACCATCCAATCAGACCTGGGCGTATATCAATGTCAATAAAGTTTTGCAAAAGTCGGTTGTGGTCAATTAGGTCAAAGGCTTTTCTAAAATCAAGGAATGTAATTCGAACAATTTTGTTATTATTCTCCATCGCTAGGTACCACTTGTGTAGTTGGTAAGTTAATGCAAGGACAGCAGACGTTCCAGCAAGACCACCAAATTGAGATTCACTAATTTTGTCATTAGTATCTTTTAGAATCCACTCAACAGCATATGATTCCTGAAGTTTTGAAAGAGTGCTAGTCAATGCAATTGGTCTTAGTTCTTCCACTGACGAACATGGGTTTGATTTCGGGACACTGCATATATTGGAAATTTTCCATATTTCAGGAAAAGATTTGCTTCTAAACGACTGGTTGTAAATGTTAGCTAGTGGCATGGCGAAGTGTTCAGCGAATATCTTTATCACTTTCATATTTGGATCAAAAGGGCCAGGTGCTTTATTGACGTTCATATTGGACAATTTCTTTGCAACACTTTCAATCGTAATTGGTGGTAAAGGATCTTGACTTCCGAATGATAACCATTCATCTTTCACTTTAGGGTATTCTTTAGTCAAACTTGTAAAGAAACTGTTTATGTAATCAGCAGTTTGTTTATCGTTCATTGGGACGTCTGATAGAGGGTCTGATAAATCAAAGTTCTGTCTTTTATTTCCAACAATGCGTTTTACATTTTTCCACCATTTCTTTGAGTTTTGGTTATGAAAGGGTTTAATATTTTGTTCATAGAATATGCGCTTGGCCTTTCTAATCTCTGCAACAATTAAGTTCCGCAATTGTTTGGATTGATCGAATCTTCCGAGTTTGTATGCCTTATCTCGTTTCTGTATCAATTGTTTAATTCTTCCATTTATAAAAGGTTTGTCGTCATCTTGAATTTTGACTGACTTTAAAGGGAAGAATGCATCAACCATTTCTGTTGTTAATTCTAAAAACTTGTTGACTTTATCGTTTATACAAGGGGCATTCAACACGGGTGACCAGTTATATTCGCTGATATACTGCTCAAAGGCTTGTAGTGACGAGGATTTCAGTGGTCTTACATTTATCCGTTTTGGCTTTTGCTTGTGCGGCATTTGTTCTTGTGATGACCATATAATTGTACAGTGGTCTGAGGTACCAATTGGGGCTAATACAAGTGGGGCTTGGTAAAATTTATGAATGTCCGTCAAAATAAGGTCAAGAATTGCCGAATTTCTGGTAGGTTGTTTGATGACTTGTTTCAAGTGGCATTGTCTATTGATGATCTTTGTACTAAAGCCATTACTTGCAGGGTTGAAATCACCAGAATGGAGAAAAGGGCCTGGCTCTCAGGTTACATAAATGTAATCGGTTTATTACTTTATCTGACATAAAAACTCATAAATCAAAATCAAAATTTCCTTGTTTTCAAGAGCTTTAAAATATCTTATTAGCTTTTATACCCTTTTTCTTTTTCAAAAGGATCAAAATTCTTGAATTATGATTGGTTGAAATGTTGAATGCGGGCGGACCTCTGCGAAGACAGTAGCATGAATGATGTTCTAATTTATAAATTTAGAATTCGTCTCTATTGGTTGATAGTTATCCCATGCTTTAATATCTAACTTTAAACTCAGATAATTTTTACTACTCTGGGGGTCTATACCGAGATTTAACAACAAATAATGTATCTGAACAACAAAGCGGCAAATTTTAACTGGTGAGAAACTAAAATTTGGTGAAAAGACCAACTATTTTCATTTTTTTAGAAAAAAAGCCAAAAAAAAGCCAGAAAATAGTTTCAAGCCAAATGAAATTTTTCCAAGCCAAACGTTATAAAAAGAAGCCAAATTCAAGTTATTTGGCTTTAAAAAAGCCAAACTGGCAACCCTGGTTTCCACTTCGAAGCATATGCGTGTTTGTGCGCGTGCGCAGTGCGAGTTTGGCTGATATGCGCATGCGTATTTGCTATCAAAACAATGGCGGTTCGAATATTTCGAAGCACATAACAATTTTTTTCCCAATTGTGCACCTGTTTCGGTTGGGGAGCAACGGATTCTGATAAAGTAAGTTTTTATCTATTGATTCATGTGAAAATTATGTAGTTCCACGAGGGGTGCAACGGAATCCGTTTTCTAAGCATCTTTTGGATGCTCATCCTACGGCCTATGAATTCCTCGTCGCCTGCTAGTTTAGAAAATGCCATCGCCGTGATGGGTGTTCGGACTATGTTCGGATAATTAATATTTCTTCCGTAGACAATCTGGAGTATGTAACTTTAAACTTCAGAGTAAACATAATACGTCACAGAACGTCATCATTCCATTGTTTGTCAAAATCTGACATCCAAAATTTTTCATAATCGAGATTGAACCACGCTATACATAGTTCGGGAGGGGACTGGCACGAATTAGGTCAAGTTTAGTGTGCTACCTCGCTACGCTCGGCAGCAATGAAATTAATTGAAAAAAAAAAGAAAGAAAGAAAGAAAAGGTGATCTTCCAATAGGCCGTGTGCATGCACTACAAATATATTATATAAATTATCAATGGTCTACAAATAATTTAGATGGCTGAAAATGAATTTCCAGTATTAGTATATTCGCTTTATTTTGGTTTTAAAGCTAGAGATGCTTTTCGATTATTTTATTGCAGTGGAAAGGTTATTCCAAGGCTCAGCCAATCAATTCGCACCGGTATATTTCCGTGTGACTGGAAAATCGCAAGAGTAACACCAATATACAAATCTGGGACCCAATATTGTACGTCTAATTATAGGCCAATATCCGTTATTTCGATTGTAGCAAGAATTATGGAGAAGCTGGTACACAACCAGATCTATGATTATTTGATGTAGGCAAAAGCCTTTTTCATATTATTTTGTTTTTGGCTTAGGTAATGCGAAATTAAATTCGCTATTAATTCTCGCGTATTATGATCTTGTATTGAATTCGTGTTGGTGAAAATTTCTGTTAAATCATTTGGTAGCATTTTGCTTTTGACTTTGTACATTAGAATCGCTAATTGATGCTCTCTTCTGGCTTGTAAGTTAGAAACTCCTACGTTTTCCAAAATGTCAACAGATCGAATCTCATAGTTTTCACGTGTTATTATTCGAAATGCTCAGTTTTGGAGCTTCTGTAATTTGTCTGATAAACCTTTTCCTAGACAACCCCAAACTTGCGAGCAGTAATCAAAGTGAGGTTGAATAATTGATTGATATATTGTAATTAGTGTTCTATAATCCACTATTTCTCGAAACCGTCTTAGGATGCTGAGGCCTGTATTAACCTTTTTAGTAACTTGGTTCACTTGGGCATTCCACTATGACAAAGTTTCTTCCATCTTTACGCCAAGTGATTTGGTTACTTTAACTCAGTCTATTTTCCTACCTCCAATATGTGAGGTTGTATGTCTATTTGGTTGATTCTTCTATTACTACCTACTATCATGTATTCCGTATTTCCGTTTTAGAATGGTTTAAAGTAAGTTGGTTGGCTGACATCCAAGTTGATACTTTTTCCAAGTCATGGTTAAGATTTTCTAAAATTATATTAATATTTTCACCAGATGTATCAATTTGGGTGTCATCGGCAAACATACTAGCACTTGTTCGCTCTAAGCATTGAGGCAGGCAGATCATTGATGTATATTAGAAATAGAAGCGGCCCTAGAACAGAGCCTTGCGGAGTACCTGTTTTTACACGTAGTGGTCCAGATAAATGGCCCCGTACTTGGCAATATTGCGTTCTGTCTGTCAAATAAGATCTGAGCCAACATAGTGCCGTTCCTGTTATGCCATAAATAACCAAACTTTTAAGTAGGATATCATGATTGACAGTATCGAAGGCCTTTTTTAATTCTAAGAATACTACGCCGTTTAGTTTACCAATATCAAATAATGTTTTGATACCATCTATTAGTGATGTCTAGCAATGCAGTAACCGTAGAATCCGTGCTGAGAATGTGTTAATAAATTTGAGTACATCAAATAATCATAGATCTGGTTGTGTACCAGCTTCTCCATAATTCTTGCTACAATCGAAATAACGGATATTGGCCTATAATTAGACGTACAATATTGGGTCCCGGATTTGTATATTGGTGTTACTCTTGCGATTTTCCAGTCACACGGAAATATACCGGTGCGAATTGATTGATTAAAAATTAATGAGAGTGAAGAAGCAATCTCCGGCGTATTCTATATGAAATCCACCCTGGATATTCAGAGGCAACTACTATTACCTTTTTAATTTACCACGTTCTGTGTTAAATTATGAACAGTTTAATTGATGTGAGATTCAGTGGAGCTGATGTCCGTACGCAAAGGACAAATCGTTCAAATTTTGGTTGAATTTGGATGGAAAATATATGAGAGATTTGTCAAAGTTTATTTTCAGTGTCAAAGTATAAATCCTAGATTCCTAGGAGAGTTTCCTTTTCAAGATATAGTCATGGCCTTTTTCAACTACCCGACCGACCGACCGACCGACATGACTGACAATTTAATGGAACGACTGACTTACTACACGACCCGCAGCCAGTCGGTCGATCAAAAGCCAACAGACACTAATTAATTAATGTATAACTAATTAATTAATTAGTTAATTAATTAATTAATTAATTAATACTTTTCTTTTCTTTAGGTTGCCCGGAAACATCATATTTATTATTTCCACTTTCTGTTGTGCTTACCTAGTTGCTCGCAAATACAAGAAAGTCCACCCGGCAACATCCTACAGTTTGTGCCATATATTCTTCAACCTTTCGTTCGCTTTCCTGGGATCCTGCCTAATTGCTTATATCTACGCCTATTTTATCATCAAGTATTTTAGAGAAACTGAAAGCAGGATCAAAAAAGCTATTATCGCCGCACTCACGCCAGGAATAACCATCCCAGTTACTGCGATTGCAAAATATCTTGTTCTGAGAAAGAGCTCGAAGATTATTGCCCCAGATCGTGCTTTTGTATTGTGTTATTTTCTAAGGGGTTGTTCCATTGTACTGTACCGAACTATGCAGTCGGGTTTTAAAAATATCTGGCTTTTCATTGGTTTATCACTGTTACATGGGGTCTCAAATGTCCTCAGTAAGGCAAGTCTTAAATTTCGTGTAAAAATCTGGATGGTCATTACTAAATGTCTTAATAGAACTTGCTGTGGGTCAAGATTAGAAGTGCAATCTTTAAATTCACCGCGTGTTCGTCGATTAAACGCAGATCTTGAAATTCAGAATATCTTATTTGAGTACGCCACGGTCATCTTAAGTCAGACCTATTTAGCCTGTTATCTTGTAATGAGCTTCGATGTCCCACCCTGGCAAGTTATAGAAGGTTCTTTAATCAGGATAGCCATAAGTTTGGCTATAGATTTTGTTTTTAACATAATTTCAGTGTTCATTCAAATTCACTTTTATGACATTCCGATGCGAAAGGTCTGGTTGAAATGTTGTCGACGTCACGTGACTGCTAATGCATTCATACTTATCTGTACGGTATCCTATTTTGGTGCATCACTGGTCAGTGTCTTTGCAAGCCAAAACTACATATCGACGTTGAAAGAGAACAAACTTAGAAATTGTACCTCAATATTTTAGACTTAAGATATATACCAAACATGTTTGTCACGATGTTCAGACGTAATGTGTTTTATAAATTTTACTCCATGACCGCTTTGAGTTAATTTATGTGGCCGGATCCATGAAATATTTTCTTCTACCGATCGACCTAGCCGGTAAATAACGTATCTATTTTTCATTTCAAAATAATAAATTCCTAAAGTAAAAATTATTGAACTGCTGTTTTGCCGCGTAATCACGTAATTGTTTACAGTTGAAAGTTCAAACTATATATTTTACTGTCTGCACATAGGAAGCCCAGTGGCTACGCTGGTTAAATATTTGACCAATATATTCAAATTTTAATATAATAAAATGTTGCTACCTTGAGTGACGTCACCCCAGCGTCCCGGTCAGGCCGTTGCAGGCAACGAAAACTGGATTTATTATTTCCCAGGAAATTTACAATATTTTCGCCACTAAATTTTTGAATATTTTAGTCAAGTCTAGTCATCTAGGCTAAGTCATTGGGCTTCCTATGAATATTTGAGTCAATTATTTGGCCAGGGTAGCCATTAAGACGTGTGCGGGAAACAGACAGTTTTTCATATTATTTCTGACTGCAGAGAAACTGTCGACGCGTACGTCATCTTTAACCGCCGCTCAATGCATTGAACTATTATCTATCAATCCAACACTGTTGAGAGTTCAAATCTTGATCAAGACAACGAATTTCTCGCTCTGCAGTAGCAGAATTAATGCGAATACTTAAGGTCTAAATAGTTAAATATATATTTGGCATTTTAACACTGTTAACTTACTAGATGATTAGCGCTAGAACTCCTGAGTCGCGGGCATGTATAAGCAAATGTTTTGGTTTTCGCCTTCTTGCGATATTTCATCAAAAACTTTAGATAAGTCGGGGTTGTGCCGCCGAATGTGTGATAGCAGATAGCATGTTTAATGAGCATGCCATGCTTCGGTAAAAAACAGTTAATGATCCATGTAATGACTTTTTTGCGACAAGTGGAATTTATGAATCCTCCATGTTAGATGTTATTAGATATTCACATCGCCCAACTATACCCTGTATTTTTCGCTATATATTTAAAGACCGAGATATTTCGTTAGCCTTCATTAGCAGACTTCACAAAATGTATGTTATTTCCCGCTTTCCTTTCAAGTTTTACTCTGTTTCTACCATGTTTCGAACCAATTCTTGTAACTACTATATGTCTCGATCTAGTTCTTGTAACTACTATATATATGTCTCGATCTAGTTCTTGGTGGTTCAAGTCCGTCTCTCAAGCCCGGTTCAAACGTCGAATTTTTCATGTGCCGAATCTAATGTTTCTATAAATTCATGAAAAGTTCGACGTTTGAATCAATTAGCTGCAACAGAAATCTATTACGTTCAGCAGTCGTTTTATTCGACCAAGCCAGAACGTTGATTCATACGTCGCATTTCTCATGGGCCGAATCTAATGCATAAATTAGTATAATTGACAATAATTATTCTATTACCCTAAATTTATTATTATTATTATTATTAAAAGCTTACATACGGTATCTCACTCACTTTACATGTTCTTCCGGAGAGCCGTTTACACATATACATACATAAAATTATGTTCAAATTAAGGTAATATTTACATGCATCAAAGAAGTCATATTTGATCTAAGTTATAAAAGAGATCTTTTAAAAGCTATAAGTGTTGGTTTAGCTCTGATCTCACTTGATAGGCTATTCCAAACAACCGATCCTCGATAGTGAAAACTACGTTTTTTAGCTTCGGTTTGTGGTCTAGGAATGAACAGATCATTTGTACTGTTTCTCAAATTATGAGAATGTGTGTTTGAAATTGGTTGGAAAATGTTGTTGATACTATTAGGCAAATGACCATTTTGGGACTTGTACACACAAGTTACTAATTTGTTAAAGCGTGTGTGATCAAGAGTGTTCCAGCCAAGATCCTCTAAAATGTCGGATGATCTAATAGTGTAATCAGAATAAGTAATTATCCTTGCTGCTCTATTTTGTAATTTCTGTAATTTGTCAGCAAGGCCTTTAGTAAGGCAACCCCATATCTCACTGCAATAATCAAAGTATGGCTGAATTAAAGCCTCATACATTTTCAATAGTATCGAAAGTGGTATAAAGTCTCGAACTCGTTTGAGAGCTCCAAGACCGGATGAAACTTTTTTAGTAATTGCATCGATTTGTGTTTGCCAGCTTAACGTCTCGTCAACTTCAATGCCTAAGTGTTTGTAAGACTTTTTCCGTTCCAGTGAATGATTGTTAACTTTTATGTCAAAGTCATAATTCATATGGTTGATGTTGTAATTGCTGGTTACAATAAGATACTTAGTCTTTTTTGTATTTAATGTTAGTTTATTAGCTTGTAGCCATACTTGAACATTTTGTAAATCATCGTTCATTTTAGATTGTAAAGACACTGGGTCTTTAGCATTTGCAGTCAGACTTGTGTTGTCCGCATACATCTCTACACTAGATGATAGAGAACACGTAGATAAGTCATTGATATATATTAGAAATAACAAGGGTCCAAGAATGGATCCTTGTGGAACCCCACAAACAATCTGACGACACTCTGAAAGGGCTCCATTAACGTATGTGCTCTGCTTACGGTTTGAGAGATATGAAGTGAACCATTTAAAGGCGTGTGTATTTGCTCCATATAGTTTGAGCTTTTTGAGTAATATCTGGTGATCCACTGTATCAAACGCTTTTTTTAGATCTAAGAAGAGAACACCTGTTAACAATTTATTATCAATGTTTTGGTACCATTTATTAGTAATTTCCAGCAATGCTGTCATGGTTGAGTGCATTGGTCTAAAACCATGCTGACAATCAGCAAGAAGAAGTTGACACAGATTATCCCAAAATACGGTTATAATTCCATGACACGCAATCACGAATATTTCTCTTTGATCTTGACCCCAATCCCGACCCAATCCCTAACCCTATTTCGTGCGTGTCATGGAATTGTAACCCAAAATACCCTACGTTTGAGTGAATTGTCATGCGCAGAAGTGAAAAACACGCCAATGCGGTTTAAAATGGCGGGGAAAGGCGAAGCGCCATGTTCATCTTGTGGTATGGAAACCAAATATATTTGTATGAGATGTAAGGTACATTGTTGTACAATGTGCTCAGAGATGGAAAATGATGAAGATCAGCTATAGGATGGAAAGCGGGGAAATCCGTAGGCTATTGCGAAGCACGTTCTATAAAAATGTTGGACGACGAATCAGATCAAAGTGAAAGTGATCAACAATCTTACAAGTGCTCGGGAAATAGACAAAAACAATTTTTAAAGAGAATCGAAAGGTATGAGATATTATTCCAGGTTATTATGCAGCATATAATTTGAATATTTTAGTCAAGTCTAGTCATCTAGGCTAAGTCATTGGGCTTCCTATGAATATTTTAGTCAAGTCTAGTCATCTAGGCTAAGTCATTGGGCTTCCTATGAATATTTGAGTCAATTATTTGGCCAGGGTAGCCATTAAGACGTGTGCGGGAAACAGACAGTTTTTCATATTATTTCTGACTGCAGAGAAACTGTCGACGCGTACGTCATCTTTAACCGCCGCTCAATGCATTGAACTATTATCTATCAATCCAACACTGTTGAGAGTTCAAATCTTGATCAAGACAACGAATTTCTCGCTCTGCAGTAGCAGAATTAATGCGAATACTTAAGGTCTAAATAGTTAAATATATATTTGGCATTTTAACACTGTTAACTTACTAGATGATTAGCGCTAGAACTCCTGAGTCGCGGGCATGTATAAGCAAATGTTTTAGTTTTCGCCTTCCTGCGATATTTCATCAAAAACTTTAGATAAGTCGGGGTTGTGCCGCCGAATGTGTGATAGCAGATAGCATGTTTAATGAGCATGCCATGCTTCGGTAAAAAACAGTTAATGATCCATGTAATGACTTTTTTGCGACAAGTGGAATTTATGAATCCTCCATGTTAGATGTTATTAGATATTCACATCGCCCAACTATACCCTGTATTTTTCGCTATATATTTAAAGACCGAGATATTTCGTTAGCCTTCATTAGCAGACTTCACAAAATGTATGTTATTTCCCGCTTTCCTTTCAAGTTTTACTCTGTTTCTACCATGTTTCGAACCAATTCTTGTAACTACTATATGTCTCGATCTAGTTCTTGTAACTACTATATATATGTCTCGATCTAGTTCTTGGTGGTTCAAGTCCGTCTCTCAAGCCCGGTTCAAACGTCGAACTTTTCATGTGCCGAATCTAATGTTTCTATAAATTCATGAAAAGTTCGACGTTTGAATCAATTAGCTGCAACAGAAATCTATTACGTTCAGCAGTCGTTTTATTCGACCAAGCCAGAATCTAATGCATAAATTAGTATAATTGACAATAATTATTCTATTACCCTAAATTTATTATTATTATTATTATTATTAAAAGCTTACATACGGTATCTCACTCACTTTACATGTTCTTCCGGAGAGCCGTTTACACATATACATACATAAAATTAGACAAAAACAATTTTTAAAGAGAATCGAAAGGTATGAGATATTATTCCAGGTTATTATGCAGCATATAATTTGACTCGCATATAGGCAAGATAAATTACAATATGTCTGCCAGAAAAATGTATTAATAAACAAACCATGTCCATGGGTCTGAAAAGTCAGTCATCCTGTCTGTAACGTGTTGATTTATTACGATACAGTTTATACTGAACAAGAAATCGAGAGAAGTAGCTATTTGTTTACAATGTAGAATCGCCTAGCTTGTGTTTCTTTCGTACACGCCTCTCGCTGCGCCTGTCAATCAAATTAATATTTTCGTCATCGTTACGTCACCTAATAACATTGTGACATCTTTTCCTTCTTTTCAAAAAAGAAAAGAAAAATAACTATAGTATAGAAATGTAATAATATATAATCTTAAAGTACTGATACCAATGGTCTCAGCCGAGGGTGCACCGTTTAATGATGGTACGTGTTCGAAGTTGGGTTCATTCACAATCTCAGGATCAATACCAGCAACTGGTGGTGTTGGATGTCTTTCTTGCGATGCTTGGAGCGATTTCTCTTTCGGCGATTTCTTCGGTATTTCCTACCACTCACATCTACTTCGTACGATCTGTTATCCAAAACCCTGGCACACGTTCCAAGCGTCCATTTTGTTGCATTTGGTAATTTCATTCGGATAGCTTGACCCTTTTTAAATGGCTGAAGAGGATGGTGCGTCTTGTTATAATGGCGAGTTTGTCGCGATTTCCGAGCAGCCAGTTTATCTCTGGTGCCTTCGTTGATTGGTTGTTCAAGGAGATCTTTGTGAGTCGGTAACAGTGTTCGCATACGCCGCCCCATCAACCTTTGGGCAGGTAATGATCCCAGACCTTCTGTGCGGGTGTTTTGCCAATCTAAAAATGCTAACAAAGGGTCAGCTTTGGCTTTTGTCATCAGCATTTTGCAAGTCTTGATCGCATTCTCTGCCCAGCCATTAGATTGTGGGTAACGAGGGCTTGAAGTTAGATGCTTGAACTGTCAATCTCTTGCAAATGCTGAAAATTCTGTGGCGGAAAACTGAGGTCCGTTATCCGTTATCACTGTATCCGGAATTCCATGTCGTGCAAACTGGACTTTGCAGGTTACTATGACTTTATCAGAGGTAGTTCTCGAATAATGGACTCTTGGACCTCGAAGAATCCACTCCAGTGGTCTACGAGCAGAACAAAGTGCTGTTTTCCAAGCTCAAAAGGGTCCATACTGACCGTTTTCCAGGGACGGAATAGTATTGGGTATGGTTTTAATTCTTCACGACATTGTGCAGGTTGATGCACCTGACACGTTGGGCATTTAAAACCAAATCTTTAACCTCTGCGTTCATGAGTGGCCAATATAATACCTCACGGGCTCTCCGAAGACATCCTTCTATGCCAATATGAGATCGGTGTATCTGCGTCAGCATTTCTTTCCTCATTGATGTGGGGACTACTAAACGTTCTCCAGCGAAAACTAGTCCATTATCTACTACTAGTTCACTTCTTTTGTCGTAGAACGGATATAAACATTTGTGGCGTCTGGGCCATTTGTGGCGCTTGGGCGTCTGCTTGTGGCGCAACCATCGTTTTATTTCGACTCAAAACACTCCTGACACCATGTAACGTGTTGATTTATTACGATATAGTTTATCGAGAGAAGTAGCTATTTGTTTACAATGTAGAATCGCCTAGCTTGTGTTTTTTCGTTCGCGCTTTTTGCTGCGCCTGTCAAATTAATGTTTCGTCATCGTGACGTCACCTAATAACATCGTGACACTGTCAGGTACTCCGGTACATACGAGGAAGTATTTAGTGAAATATTGAAATCTATAAATGCAAGGAAAGGAATGGAAAATCATGGTTTTTACAAATTAAAGTCTGTGCAATTAATGCACTTCCTTTTAGTGTTTAACTGTTTACCCAGACATTTTTATGTGTTGAGGGAAGATTCTTGTGTATTGATGGCTAAATATACATCAGTCAATTCTAGAATTTCCCACCGCTGCCGGGCTTCCCATGAATACTTGCAAAGTTTCTTTGGCCAGGGGCTGGGCATTAGTAGTTGCAAAGTAGTTGCCAAATTAGGAATGTAAAACTTTAGGTTAAACCTGCATGCAAAGCCTCCCGAGCATTAAGAACCTACAAGCACAAATTCTTGTCATTTTGCCATTTCATCATTACATTCTGATGGAATCATCATTTATTTGGCACAGGGTGGGGCATTGTTGTGCTTGTTCTGTCCAGCCCTGAGGGCGGTCGGGAGGAAAGGAAATGAATAATGCTAGATTTGACTGATGCATTGTGCATTTACATTAATACCTTTTATCATCCACCTAAGTAAAATGCTATGCCTTCCTCATGGATGAGGATGATGGCATTTGATGGGAAAAGTGTACGTTTATTAAAGATAATATCTTATGATTAATTTGAATTAGTATTATTGGGATAAATACTAACACAAGCCTTCATGTTTGTCACTTGTCAGTATACAAAAGTGTTGTCATAACGATTGGTGTTGTAGTGTGGGATTGTAAAACAGTAATACAAAATAGGTCTAAATGTACATGGGGCATTAGAATATTTTTCAATTTTATTTTTAGTCTTAAAGAATTGGTTGATGATAATCCATCGGATGACAAAGAGGAGGATTGTACAAGAAGGGAAAAGAAGGGAAATGAAAAGAAGGGAAGAAAGAAGAAGAAACCTGGTCGAAAATATACTTGGAGTCCTGAGGCAATTGATGACTTAATTGATATCATAGTAAAGAAATTGGTGTTTACCAACACAAAAAGTCAGAAGAATGGAGTAATATATGAGAAGATTCTCATTGAGTTGAAAGAGAGATCTGCTAAAAGAGGTGAAGTTATTCAATTCACTGTGTCACAGTTAAGAACCAAATTCAAGAAATGTGTCAGTGAGTGTAAACAAGCAGCCCTAACTATGAAAACAGCGACTGGGATTAAAAGATTCGAAGAAGAGCGTGGGTTTGGAAAGTGGTTTGACGCACTCTTTGCGCTGGTAAAATCGAGAGATTCGTGCAAGCCTGAATTAGCTTTTGAGCCTTCATCTTTGGAGGAACAGTCAACTAATGATACCAGTATTGATGACGGCAAGGAAGGACCTTTTATCCCGGTTAAGAAGAAACGAAAATTTAAAGCAAGTGACAAACGTAGCGAAACTGCTATTGAGGCAATAAATGTTGTAAAAGGCACACTGAAAAATGATCAAACTAAAGATCTTATTGCATTCATGAAGGAGGAAATGGATAAGTCACGGCAATGGCTTGTCTCAGAGCTTTACTACCTCCTGCCGTAAGAATAGTATACAAATACAGTTTAGGACTTAGCGAAACAGAACTAAAAAAGCCACATCGAGTAATTCAAGCGCTCAAAGAATATTATGGGGCAAGCATCGGGGTCTCTGGGGAGAGACAGAAATTCCTCAGTTTATTGGCAAGAAATGAGTCAATTAGCGCTTGGGAATTTCGCTTGCGAAATCATGGAGCGCAGTGTGAATACGGAAACTTCGCCGACGAATTAATGAGAGATCAATTTATCGCTAGTGTCGTGTCTGAATCGCTGCGAGTGAAATTAATCGGAAAAGGACACAGACATCGAGAGGGCTCTCAAGCGAAAGTAACACTTCGAGAAGTTGTCGAATTAGCAAAAGCTTTTGAAGCGACAACACTTACAAACGAATTAATGAAGACCGCTAGAGGGTCGGCACAAGAACAAGTTAACTATAACAATAAAGTACGAAGTTATCAAGCAGACGATTAAGGCTGATTTCCATTCAGTGCAAAATGTCGCACGATCGAACTTTTGCGATCGTTTTCTTTTGAATTAGGAGCCCTCGACCGGATCCGTTCCAGTCGACCGCTCATAATTCAAAAGAAAGCGATCGTAAAAGATCGATCGCGCGACATTTTGCACTCTCAATGGAAATCAGCAATTGCACGTACGTACGCGCAATTGCACGCACGTACGTGTTTATACTTTCGTGAAATGTGATTGGTTAAAAACTTGACGACCGCACAGAAAGTAGAATACAGTTCTACTGTCATACGTACAAAAAGTTAGCCGCGACGGTCAAGATTAGCGATCATTTTCGAGTCACAGAGCATGCGCACGTACGGCCACGTACGGTTGAGTGATTCGAGAAGATGATGCCATTGGATGATTGCTTCATTATGCCAAAAATTCATTGTCTTCACCGTGCACAAGTACGTTTGCATAAACATGAACAAAAAGATAGAACAGAGACTTTGGCCGAGTTTCCAGACCATGTCTTGATCGACTATGGACAAGCAGAAAGAGGAAGAGCCAAGGTCAAGCAAAAAAATTATTTGCACATTTGAAGCTAATAGACAAAGACAAAGATACGATAATGAAAACACAGATTGACTCGGCGTCAACTTGCAACACTATTCCAGAAAGCACGATGAAGAAACTGTTCCCCAAAATTAAAATATCCAAAAGCATAGCTATAGTACACACTTATGGAAGTCAAACCATTCACCCAAAAGGTCAAATAACTCTCTGCTGTGAAAAAATGGAAAGATACACTTAATAGATTTCCTGGTTGTCGATGTGCCACCAACCAAGCCGCCTCTACCCTGTGGACGAGATGCACAAATACTTGGCTATTTGAAAATTTACGCCGATGAAATACATACTTTAGAGAAAACGAATGTCCTCGCTAAACCCTATTGTCAGTCGACACTTGGTCAACTAACAAAAGAAGCAGTCTCGCCACAGTATAGCCATGTATTTAAACCGGGAAGAGACAAGTAACTTGGAGCACCACTACATATTGAGATGGACCCTAATGTGAGACCTGTACACGCCCCTATTCGCCGGGTTCCCATCGCCAAATTAGACAAAGTAAACGAAAAGTTGCGAAGACTCTGTGACGAAGGAACAATAGTACCTGTATCTCAGCCAACGGACTGGCTTTCAAACATGTTGGTCAGAGAAAAACCAGGGGGGGAATTAGAATTTGTATAAACGCCAGTCAGACAATCAACAAAGCAAGAAAAGACCTGTATACACGATACCAACCATAGAAGAAAAAACTTCCACTACTTACAGACGCGAAAGTTTCCTCAATAGTTGAGTTCCTGATCATTAGTTGAGTTCCTCAATAGAAAGTTCCTCAATAGGAAAGTTCCCTCTTCGCTACTCACGACTTTTCAGGGCCCAAATGGACGGTATCGTTACACACGTATGCCTTTTGGCATTTCGTCAGGGCTTGAAGAATATCAACGCCGACAACATGCGTTTTTAGAAGACCTCAAGGGGGTGATCAACATCGCAGACGATATATGCATAATTGGCTGCGGAAAAACTAAACAGGAAGCTGATCAAGATCACGACAAAAACTTAGTAGACTTATTAGAGAAATGCAGCAAATTTGGTTTGCGATTGTCAGACAAAGGAGTAGCGCCGGATCCATCCAAACTGACGGCAGTAAAGGAAATGCCAAGACCAACAAACAAAGCAGGAGTGCAACGATTTCTCGAAATGTGCCAGTACCTTTCCAAATTCACCCCGAATCTCAGCGAAAAAGTTCTTCCTCTTAGAGAGCTAACTAAGCAAGATGCAGAATTCATGTGGTCCAACACCCAAGAAAATGCTTTTCGAACAGCCAAAGAACTCATATCTGCCAACACCGTTCTGCGGTATTACGACGTGACTAAGCCTGTGCGCTTGGAAGTTGACGCCTCAGAAGAAGCAATTGGAGGAGCTATATTACAAGAAGGTCAACCAGTATTTTTTACATCCCATACCTGACACCATGTTACAAAGCTTATCAAAAGAGACCTCGAAAGAGTACCTTCGAACAAAATCCTCAAGAGACTTGGAAAACTCACCGTGGAAGCAAGAATCGACATCACAGAGCTTACTAGTTGTTCCACTGTCAAATACTAAGAATTATGGTGACAGGGAATTTCAAGTATGTGCTCCAAAACTGTGGAACTCTATGCCTGATTATATACGGTTTGCAAGTTCATGGCTAACTTTAATTCATTCGCTGGCGACTGGCGAAAAAGTTGAAAATGTACCGAAACGTAGCGTAGTTTTTGTTTCCTGAGCACTCGGGTAGAACTAATGACTTCGATACAAAAGAAAATGCTACGGTACGTTACGATACGCTTGAAGTGGAAAACGAGGAGACCTTATTAGTTCTAAAGCTGCTTCCCAACGTTAAAGACAACGCCAGCGATCCAATACAGACGGCGAATCATCAAATAACAAAACACAAAACGATAACAGGTCAACCAAGCATAAACAACAACGATATGCAAATGTTCAACTTCAAGTAATCAACACAATGCAGCGGAGATGAGGGCAAAAATAAATTAGTAATTATTGCTGGCGACCAGGGACGTAGCCAGGGGGGAGTCGAGGGAGCCGCGGCTCCCTCCCTTTGGTAATATTTAGTGCTAATACTTACTGCAAAAGCAGGAATTATGCCCCACATATAGCCACAACTACCTTTAATCCCCACAGGGCTCCCCCCTTTTGAAAGCTCTGCCTACGTCCCTGCTGGCGACTCCATCATACAGAACGTGCAGTGCTGGGAAATGTCAAATTCGGATCGTAGTGTTGCAGTTAAATCCTTCTCAGGAGGTAAAATCGATGACATGCAAGACTATTTGAAACCCTTGCTTCTCTGTAACCCACAACAAATAATTCTTCACGTTGGAACTTACGACATTAAGTCTGGAAAATCTCCCGACCAATTAGTTAAAGGTATTGTAAATTTAGTGAATCAAGTGCGGGGAAAATCTTCGCATATTAAAGTTGCTATCTCAGCTCTTCCTGTTAGAAAATATGGTAGACTAATTCTATCAAAGCTTATTGAAACGAACAACCTACTTAGTGTATTTTGTAAGGAAAACAATGTTGATTTTACTGAACATAATAACATAGTATTAGATTGTTTAAATCGTGGGAGACTACACTTAAACAGAAGAGGCAGTATGGTTATGAAAAGTAATTTTATTGATTACCTAAATTGCCGCGATACCCGTCAGACTAACTCTGAGGAAATATTGTTTTCGAATAGGCTGCCACATTTTAGGGGTTTTAAGATGGCATGATTGACTATTGTTAGCTTGCCCAAATATGTCGATGAAATTCGTTTATTGTTAGAAAATAAGACTATTGATATCCTGGCACTAAATGAAACAAGACTTCACCCTGATATTCCATGTGAATTTGTTAACATAGGCGGATATGATATTGTCCGCTTGGACAGGGATAGACACGGTGGTGGTGTCTGCTTTTACATTAAACGGAATATATCATACTTAAATCGTGGTGACCTAGGGCCAGAAAATTTAGAAGCGATATGTTTGGAAATCAACCACCAACCCAACTCTTGTTCCTTCATTGTTTCAACTGTTTATCGTCCGCCGTCTGCAACCATAGAATATTTTTCACAAATTGAATCATTATTAAGGAATGTTGATCATGGGAATAAGGGGATTTGAATTGTAATCTATTTGATCAGTCCAATCCTTCTACCAAACATTTATATTCGATTATGCAATTATTTCAACTTACACAAATAGTTGATAAACCTACAAGAATTACTGAGTCGTCTTCTACGTTACTGGACGTGTGTATGACTTCCTCTCCAGAGCAAATTATATTCCATGACGTAATACATATGGGAGTGAATGATCACAGTTTAGTGTATTTAGTTAGGAAAATCAATTCATATTCCAAATCTCATGCCAGCAAACATGTTGAATTTTGAAGTTCTAAGCATTTCAATGTCGATAATTTTAATGCCGACCTGTTAGACTGATATTGACAAGAAATGGGCATGTTGGAAAAATATTTTTATGACTGTTCTTAACAAGCATGCGCCACTTAAGATAAGACGAGTAAGAAATAGAAATTCCTCTTCTCCATGGATTACTGGTAAAATATTTGAAAGGGATCGTTTGAAAAGAAAAGCTACATCGTCTGGTTTAAGCGATGATTGGAATAAGTATAAACATTATAGGAATAGAACATTGCAATGCGCAAAAATAAAAAATTTGATACTAATAGAAATGATTATAAATTTGATACTAATAGAAATGATTATAAGCAGGCTTGGAAGACGATTAATGGTATCCTTAGAAGGAAAAAGAAAGATTCAAATCAAATTAACGAACTTAAATTGGAAAATGATACAATTTCTTCTCCTCAAAAAATAGCTGATTGTTTTAATGACTATTTTACTAACATTGGTGGTTGTATTGGAAATTCCGGCTTAGAAAATTCACAGAGACCAAACTTTAATAGGTATATGAGCAATATTCCTAATAATCTGGCGTTCACTTTGCGCCTAGTGAATAAATCTAAAATTTACCAGCTTCTTAACAATTTCTCTGTTTCGAAATCAACGGGTATAAGAAATTCCGGCTAAATCTGGTTCTATAATTGCGCCATCTTTAGCTAATTTGTTCAATTCTTCTATTGAGAAAGGAATATTCCCATCCGAATGGAAAATTTCTAGAGTCGCACCGCCAATATCTAACTTTAACTACTTTCGAAATCGTGAATAACATGCATATTCCGTGCATATTTGGTACAATTTTACATAAGTTTGGCCTAAAATATTGATGTACAATTTCTAAGTTTGTGTTCTGTCAACATATAGTTGCCCGCGATGCATTGTTATTGATCATTGAAGGAGAAAATTATTTCATGTAGACAAAGTATTTTACTCATCAATGATCAAAAACAATGGCACCGTAAGAGCATCGCCGACTGTCGCCGTCGGAGTCATTTCTGGAGTATCGGAGATAGTTAGTAGCAATATTTGCTGAGTATTAATAATTAAGCATAAAATGTTGTAAAAGTTAACCAGAATCGAATATCTAACTTTAACTACTTTCGAATACAACCAGCTCCTGAACCATAACTCTAAATCGTGAATAACATGCATATTCCGTGCATATTTGGTACAATTTTACATAAGTTGGGCCTAAAATATTGATGTACAATTTCTAAGTTTGTGTTCTGTCAACATATAGTTTCTGTCCGCGAACACACTTACCAGTGATGCACCAAAATACGATACGATAATAATAATTATAAATGCATTAGCAGTCACGTGATGCCGCCAATATTTCGCCCAGACCTTTTGCATGGGAATATCATAAAAGTGAATTTGAATGAACACTGAAATGATGTTGAATACAAAATCTATGGCCAAACTTATGGCTATCCTGAATAAATAATCTTTTACAACTTGCCAGGGTGGGACAACGAAGCTCGTAACAAGATAACAGGCTAGATACGCCTGACTTAGGATGACCGCTGTGTACTCGAATAAGATATTTTGAATTTCAAGATCTGCGTTGAGTCGACGAATAAGGTGGTGAATTTAAAGCTCCCACTTCTAATCTTGGTCCACAGCATGTTCTATTGTAGCAATTAACTAAAAACCTCCAAATTTTTATACGAAATTTAAGAGTTGCCTTACTCAGGACATTCGAGAATCCGTATAACAATGATAAACCAATGAAGAGCCAGATATTTTGAAAACCCGCCTGCATAGTTCGGTAAACTACAATGGAACCGCCGCGTAGGAAATAGCACAAAACAAAACCACGATCTGAGTTAATAATCTCGAAACTCTTTCTGAGACTACAAGGTATTTTGTAATCGCAGTTATAGGAATAACCATTCCTGGCGTGAGTGCGGCGATTATAGCTTTTTTAATCCTGTCTTCAGTTTGTGTAAAGGATTTGATCAAAATACAGATGTTGAAATAAGCAAGTATACAGGAACCCAGGAAAGGGAACGAAAGGATGAAAAAAGTACGGACCATACTGTAGGATGTTGCTGGGTTGACTTGTTTTAATTTACGAGCGACTAGGCCAGCACAACACACAAGGGAAAGAAAAAATACAACGTTGCCAGGTAATCTAAAGAAAAAGACAAAAATTGATCATTCTGTGTTGATGTGGTTTAATTGGTCGATCTGTTGATTTAAATCTGTTATTGGATCGTTCAATTGGTCTTTGCGTATGTTGTTGATTATTCGGTCACGGTCAGCCCGTCGACCAGATAATCGGTCGATCGAACAGTCAGATGGTCGGTCGGTCGGTCGGTCAGTCGGTCGGTCGGTCGGTCGGTCGGTCAGTTAGTTAGAAGGTCAGTCAAGAGGTTGATCGGTCCGTATAATTGCTTTGTCAACCGATCGATTAATTGTCCAGCTTTACGTCCAGTCAATCTGTCACTCAAACAGCCAGTCATTCTTGTTTTAAATCGTAGGGTCGTTGTGTAATGCAAATCGTAGGTTCTTTTCGGTTAATGCACTACAATTTATGGCTAAAGGCATCTGATATAGAAATAGAGTAATTATTATGATTATGATACACTGACTATGAAATTTTGAAATACGTACTGTGGATATAATATGGAAATGCTATATCCAGATTATATCCTGTATAGTATATTCATAATGTTACCATAGTATGAAAATGGCAATTAATAGGGAATTGTATATACAGCAATTATGTAATGTGAGTCTTGATTGATCGAAATCGTCGGGAGGTTAGTTGCGTTCATGACGTTCATGAGCCAATTGTGCGTTCAGTTGGTCTTTTAGTCAGCATGCCATTCCGCGAATTGTTCGGTCTATTACTCTTTTAGTGAGGGGTAAATTAGTGAAACGAAAAGTTAGTCGAACCGTCATTCTGTGATTCTATTGTCATTTAGAAGCATAGTCGGTGCATGTGCCTATGCCTCAGTCAACCTGGTAATTAAATATGTATAATTCCTTTTGTTGAAATAGTGTTGAAACGGTCATTACCATATCGGACTTCTCCTCATACGTATAATTTGCCGAGGTTTTTCTGCCAGACCTCTGCTGTTTGGGATTATGAAGCACTTCTATGAGTGTGGTTGCGCCTGTGGGCGAATCATATCTACCCCAAAAACAGAAATATACCGGATGCAAAGTGCTGACCACCGAAAGTAGCCTTACAACATTCTTACTTGTATTCAGAATGGCCAGTTGTTATCTTGTCAAATACAACAATTTTAAAAGCACAATGTATGGATAGTGTCACAACCTGACAGAAAGATAAACACAATATATAATCCTTTTTGAACTTTTTGAAACCCCACAACATAAGAACACAGCCTGGAAACCATGCAAACAGCGGCAGTAATATTACAGACTCTCCCACAATACGTGTGATCCGTACGTTCGATGGAACAGTTAAATTATTATGCATCCATGCTATACACGCGTTGGTTGTATTCAAATCCACATAGACAATCCCAATGGTCAGCAAAGCTAATATGAGAAAAACGGCAATAACTAATCCGATATTTGCTTTAAAACTTCGAACAAATGATTGGCATAAATTTCGCTGGGGTTGTTCCTCCGCTTGCACCAAAACAGATATATCTTCTTCATAATATGGTAACTCTGGCTGTTCCTGTTGCTCGTACTCACGGTGTATTAAGCCATCGTATACCTCATTTTGCTCAGGATTTTCTTCAGATATTAAGGTGTATTCCCTTTCTAAACTTCCTCTTGACATCGGCGGTGTTTGAATGATAAAACGCGAAATCAGGGCAACTAAACTACCAAATATTTCTTCCAAAATCATAATCCTGATAAATGAACGTCACTTATAGAAAAGGAAAGTACAGAAGTATTTAAATATCAGTCGTAAAGCAGGAAGTTTATGTTAGATGTTCTTGACAACACATTTTAATTTTAAGAGGCTGTCACTTGTAAGAACCGATTTCACTCGCCCCCCCCCTCCGCCCGCTTTATTCTTGTCATTTACCAGGGTGGCTAGCACATTATATTCGCCATGGGTTTGGTTGCTTTGCTAGTTTTGACCTTGTCCCAAAGAGGAAGGAATATAGATCTGCAAAAATTCCATGGAAATTCAGCAAAACACACTCCCTGGAGTTTAAAGAAATATGTAGTGGACGAATCAGTGGAACAACATTCTTGCAGACATTGGGTAGGGATACTGAGACTGTGTTGTACACTAGTTGTTGCATGAAAAATTGTATGGGCCCGTCGCTAAGAGAGGGAACTGCAAAATGGTCGAGGTAATCTTCCAAACCATTAGATAACATGTGGCTAAGAGCAGTGAGCAGGTTGTTGTAGGACTGTACAGGTAAATTTAAGCTGTCAACAAGCTTTGTATTGTCCATGCATCTCATCTCTCGAATTTCCGTTTGCTGATAATCATGAATTATTCAGGTAGTTTTACACAACAGTCAACCGCAGAATTCATGAATTACTAGCCTATGTCTTTCTGCTTCAGGGTCAAAATATTGTGCTATTACCCAGTCTGGCATGTTACTTGCATATGTTTGGGAAAAATTACTAATGTGTTCATCTATATAGTTCAGAAGTAAATTTTCCTCCATTGGATTGACAGGTAACAAGGAATGCAGCATATCGTTAGGCACAGCTTTAATATTCGGAAACAATTTTACGAGTAAGGTGGTTGTATGAACTGATTGGGTTTGGGTTTTAGCTTCAGGACAATGTTTGGTGTGTATATTATGTAATCATCAATGCAAAATACAATAAATTGTTCATTCTCTATTACAGTTTTGAAAAATCCTTTTACTTTATCTAGGTGGGATGCTGATGAGACTTGCATGGTGGCTTTGATGGTACGAGGATGTGCTACAATTCCCAAGTTACGGAGGGATGCCAAACCTTGCTGGCTTATTCCAAATTGCTGGAGTATTCTGGCAAGTGATACTTTGAACCAATTAGCCCTTTGTGACTGTGAGTATATCATTATGTATATGACACCATGACTCTTAACTTTGTGAGATGTTGACGCTCATCTGACATCCGATTTGAACTCATAGCATCATACAGGGTTGAAAAGAGATTTGCAGCACCAGCGTGCATGCAAATACTTTGAAATTGATCCCGATCCATCACTGGGGGGTGAGAGTCATAACTAAGGAAGAATGTTTTCAATGTTTCCAGGTCACCTTTGATATCAATATTCTCAGCAGATTTCTGAATAAGTTCTTCATATTCTTCTTTAGACACAAAGATACCCTAATTGATCTGGCACTCAACACTTGCCTTGATTTGACTCGTGACTTCACCATCGGCCTCTAAGTTCTGACTTGGGGAACTCAATGTTATTGTTGATTCTGTTCCTTGGCTACTGGATGGTTGAGGAATAGAAGGACTTGGAATGTTGCTGTCAATATTTGTGGACATGGGGTCATCATGACTGTCTCCTTTATCCGGTTACTTGTCAATGATCTGGATAGATCCTCAAGCTACATTTGCAACATTTAAATCTTGAATCCTGAATCCATAAATGGATATTGTGGGAAGGTGGCCCCAAATTACAATAATAGACATAGGGATGGGCAGAAATTCAGTGGCATACACTTTGCAAAATATTGAGGGTGTGAATCTAAATTGCTATGATACCCTTTTGTCAAGTGAACATTTTTGAAGCCAATTTTCTCAATTTGATTTAATGTGTGCATGATTGTTCATAACTAAATAACATTCTGTATAATTGTGGTATAATCAAGATTATGAACAATCTATCACAAATATCATTTTTTGTGGCCTTTCTCACATTCATGTTTTTGTTTCAAACCTATGTAAGTAGTAGTGTAGGTGGTTTTCGAGCCTTATTTTTAGGGGGGCGCAGGGGGGCGCAGGGGGGCCGCAAACGCAACTCATCATTAACATAAACATTCATTAATTATGTATTGACGTCATAATGATATGCAAGGCGCGTTTGGGCAAGACAGTCATTATGTTGAGTTTTGAGAGTGTGCGAGAGTGTGCAACATCATTAACATTCATTAATTATGTATGACGTCATGATGATATACAAGGCAAGTTTGGGCAAAACAGTCATTAAGCTGAGCTCAGATTTTCGTCACAAAAAGAGTTAATCCTGACGCTTTTTATCACAATTACTAAGCGTTGTTTGAGCATCATTTACAAGCAATACGATGGAGTGTCTACATAGAAAACCTGCGTCCTATTCGACTACAAACCATGGTACATTTTGGTTCTGTGGACAAAAACCTAGCTGTGAGTTCTTTTGCCGAGATGAAGATTGTTATATGTTCACGAAAGCCGTAGAAGATTTTAGAAAGAGTGGTCCTCACCATCCTGTGTGCCCTACACATCAAAAACTAGCAAAGTTACGTACAGTTAAAGACAAGATGAAACAAAACTATGGACGACCGTACTTTGTATGTTCTGAACGAGAGAATCCCTGCAAATTTTGGCAATGGGGGGATGTATTCGAAGAGCCAAGACCTATATGCCAACATGGAATGGTATGCTGTGAACGAAAAGTCAAGAAAGATGGACCAAACCAAAACCGTCTATTTTACTGCTGCCCCAAAGAAGACGCTTGTGGTTTCTTCGAATGGAAGAAGCAAGAACCTCGTGTGATCAATACTGGCATCGAACTTTTCAGTAATCCACTACAATACCGATACAAGATTGAAGAAACAGGAGAGATATTTAATAGTACTAAATCTAACACTAAAGAGGCATACGCGGAGTATACATTTCTTAAATCTGTTAATGCTTTAACAAGTGAACTTGATGAAATAGACATCTTTTAGCTGTATTTATATATGTGACAATAAATATGTTTTAAAAAACAATGTGTTGTATGCTTTTTCGTTGCTATATGCGTCGCTAAGTCATTATAAAGCGATCCACGAATTTATATATTATTGAGATGTAATAACATGTATGTCTCACTTGCCTTTTAACCTTTGTGGTGAAACGGTGAAATGGAGAACATAGATATAATTTATGACGAGTTGAAACGAAATGAGATTGATATTGATAAACAAACCCTTTCGTTTCATATAAATACAGTTCTGAACCAACACGAAGATTTATACCATTCAATGATTGTTTGTGATTATGAGCAACTCTACAAAGAAATAAATGTTACAAATTTTGGTCGTATTTTCGCCTATTTAGCTTTCGTATATTTAAACAGCGATAGCGAGGAATCTATTCGACAAAATGTCCGAAGATCTGTTGAGGCATTTCGAGTTGTCAGTGTTCCAAAGCATAAACAAAATAATAAACAATCAATTTTAATAACACTCTCACTCACATTGATAGCTTTATATGTCAGTTTGTGATCATAGCTTGGTTCATTTCGTTCTGACCTCGGTGGGGAAAAGATGAGTTGTTGCTGTAAAGGTTTACCTCAAATATCTCTTCGAAATATATTTCGGATGATACGTTGTATTTCTGCTTGTTGTGGAGGCAATATTATAATACAAGCTTCAGATATAGATGGCAGAGAAATACCTAAGTCGACTGTATTACAATCCAGAAAGCCCCGCAAGTTTTGGTGGTGTATATTCCATATATCGCGCCGTGAAAAACGACGGGAAATATCAGATATCGCGGAATAAAATTCTCTCGTGGTTGCAAAAGCAAGATACTTACACTTTACATAAACCCGTACGATATCGGTTCAAGCGGAACCGTGTTATTGTCGGATCAATAGATGATGAGTGGGAGGCTGACTTAGTGATTATGGATTCATTAAGTAAACAAAATAGCGGCTATAAGTACATTTTAACAGTGATTGATGTACTCAGTAAATATGCGTGGGTTGAGCCGCTTAAGACCAAGACAGGAGAAAGCCTCGTTCAAGCGTTTGGTAAAATAATCAAGAAAGGACGTCATCCAAAAATGTTTCACACGGATAAAGGAACAGAATTTACAAACAAACTGTTTCAAAAACTCTTAAAGGATAACAATATTCAGTTCTTTACTACACATAATGAAACGAAAGCGTCCATTGTCGAAAGGTTTAACCGAACGCTGAAAGGAAAGATGTGGAAATATTTTACAGCTAAGAATACTTTAAAGTACACTGACATTCTTCAGAAATTGGTCAGATCGTATAACAATTCCCGACATCGAAGTATTGGAATGACTCCTGCTAACGTGAATAAAGACAACGAAGATATTGTATGGCAAACACTCTACGGAAAAGAGTTTATCAAACCGATCCTGTATAAGTTTAACATTGGCGACCAAGTACGGATCAGTAAAGCAAAGCGAACATTTAAGAAAGGATACTTACCTAGTTGGACCGAAGAAGTATTTACGGTGACCAAACGCGTGCGTCGCCGACCCCCTGTGTACAAGATCGCTGACTACGACGGAGAAGAATTGGCAGCAACTTTTTATGAACAAGAACTTCAGAAAGTCAATAAAGCGGACACTGACTTTTTTAGAGTAGAAAAAGTACTTAGATCACGCATGCGTAATAAACATAAAGAATATTTTGTAAAATGGTTAGGTTATCCTGATAAATTTAATTCATGGGTACCTGCAGAAAACGTAAAAGATGTGAACAAATAAATGTATTTGAAACTTATAACTTGTGTTCATTTGTGCATTGGTCTTCAGTATGGCAACACAGTTTTATCTAACATTGCCAAGCAATAGTTCAATAAAATACTTTCCAAATAATACAGTGGCAAATTTTAGAGTGAAATTAGCCGAAACAATCACTTTACCTGGACAGTGGGAAGTTGCTCTGGCCGGACTCCATTATCCACATACGTGGACTACGGTACGGAATGGAGTACAACAAACGTTTATGTATAAAATTGATGCTAACCCTTATCAAACTAGCATCCTTAAAGATGCACACTATTCGACGATTGATCAATTGACTAAAGCACTAAATGTCAGCATGTCGAAAGAAGCACAGGTGAAAATAAAATTCAGCTATAGTCGCAGTACACGCAAAGTAACGGTTGATGTGAAGCACGGTGCAATGGCGTGGTTTACTGGTGACATAGCAATGGTCTTGGGGTTTGACCAAGACACTGTCATTCGAAAGAAGACACCAAGTCCATATGTGGCAGATATCAACGGTGGATTTTCCTCCATGTATGTGTACAGTGATATCGTCGATGCTCAGTTTGTAGGCGATGTCAAAGTGCCCCTATTAAGAATTGTCAATATAGAAGGTGAATATGGCGAAAATGTTCACGCCAGTTTCCGTAATTTGCAATACGTTCCCGTCAAAGTGAATTCTTTCGAGACCATTGAAGTGAATATAAAGAACGACAGAGACGAAAACGTCTCATTTGCTTTCGGGAAGTCAATAGCGTCACTTCACTTTAGACAGAAGAGATCTCAATATTTTATTTAAAGATGAAAGGTATACTTATCCCTGACGTAAAGCTACTAACTGAACATTACACAAGAAATCAGCGTGGTGGTAGCATTCAAGGATTTCGAGGGGCAAGAATACAGAGGGGATATGGAATCGGTGGAATTTTCAGAAGCCTTGCTAGATTTGCAATACCTTTATTCAAACAAGGCGCTAAAACAGTTGGTAAAAGAGCGTTACAAGCAGCGACGGAAGTTGTTCAAGATGTACTCAATGGGGAAAAGGTTTCGGAATCGGTAAAAGCTCGTGGAAAACAAGCCGTCCGTGATGTCGCTAATAAGGTAGTGAAGAAGGCGATGACAGGTCGTGGGCGTAAGAGACCTATAAAAAGACGTGCACCAGCTAAAACTGCCATTCATCCTCAAGCCAAGAAGCGGAGAACATCTCACAACATTGATAACTATAATCCTAATTGGCATGGCTCATCCCGTTGAAACTATACATAAAGATTCATGTGTGTGTGTAAAGTCTGAACTGGATTTGTTTAGTACACCGCCTACTCAAGTTGAAATGGAAAAGGGTTTTTGGGAGGACATTGACCCAATTACAAGTATAACGTCATCAGATACGATTGAATTTCTATGCGCTGCAAATTCTGGAGTTTACACGGATCTTGCGAGTAGTTACCTACACGTTAAAGCAAAGATTACAGCTGCAGATGGAGCAAATCTAGGTGTTGACGATCAGTTTGGTCCCGTGAATCTCTGGATGCATGCACTATTTTCACAAGTAGAAGTATTCCTGAATAACAAACTCGTCACACCTGCGAGCACAGCCTATCCCTACAGAGCCTATATCGAAACTGTTCTGAACTTTAGTAAAGATGTGCAAGATTCCCTTTTGACAAGTGAAATGTTTTACCGCGATAATTCGGGAAAGATGGATGTTGTAAACCCCCTTGCACAGGCTGGGAATGTTAACACCGGATTAAAAGAGCGCCATGCTCATATACGTCAAAGCAAATCTGTTGCCATGGAGGGAAGAATTCATTCTGATCTGTTTGCGCAAGAACGTTATAATCTTGGTGCAGTACCAATCAAAATTAAGTTGGTCAGATCACGAAATCCATTTTGTCTGGTTTCATCTGCTGAAAATCCAGCCTTCAAAGTGGTTATTGAAGAATGTGTCTTTCGTGTGCGACGAGTGAACGTATCGCCTAGTGTCGTAATGAGTCATTCCGAAACCTTACAACACATGACGGCTAAATATCCTATCAACCGTATCGACTGTAAAGTTGTGTCTGTGCCTCGAGGAAATATGTCTGGAAACCAACCCAATATATTTCAAGGCCGACTACCGAATCGAGTTGTTATGGGAATGGTCGACGCTGATGCATTCAATGGTACCTACACCAAAAATCCATTCAATTTTAAAAACTATGATATCACTATCATGGGTCTGACTGTTAACGGAGAGAACCTTCCTCCGTTGACCAAATCCACTATACTTGTTCCTGGAACAGATCTCCCTTTGAACAACAACTGTCCTTGTTCATTCCACCCAACGATATCTTTATTTGCCCTAAGTTTTTTGATCAGTTGGCGAGCACGTGACTTCATCGTTGCTGGCACGCTATCCAAAATGTCCGTTTCGATTTCGTCTGGAGATTCGATTTGTTCATCCGGTTGTTCTCTGGGCTCATCTGTCTTTGTAGGTTGCACAACATTCACTCGGACAGGTTTATCCATTCGTTAATGAAGTTTAATATGTTGAAATATATCATAAAATACTTTGGGCAACAGGCAACTTTAGCAAGACAACAAACACAACAGACGCATTTTGTGGCATATATTTTGGGCAAGGAAGTGCTCGAACAGTCTAGAGGCTCTAACTAACCTAAGTTTTACCTAGAGGAACAGGAGGACCTCTAGGTTGCAGAGGGGGTGAGCCAGCTCTGTGCATGTTGTTCAGTGGGTTGAGGCCTGATGGTCTAGAGACCACCATTGGTTATACTGAGACAGTAAGGGCTCTCAAGACCTGACAGAGCATGCAAAAACTGTAGGTTTTTCTAGAGGAACAGGTGGACCTCTAGATAACAGGGGAACAGGCGGACCCCCGTTCAGGTCAGTCAGCTCGTTGAAATTGAGTCCTAGTTGGACTGGTGACCAACCATTGGTGCAGGGTACTCAACTATGTATGACTGACCCATCGAGTCTCTAGGTCAGGTAATTAGGTCGCATTTTCGACCTGAATGACCTGTAAAATGCACTTCACGTGGCGAAGTGTTGTCCCAAAGGACAGCACTTCCCTGCCATTATTTATTTAATTCAATTATTTGAACAATTTGGTTACAAATTTACAAGTTACATATAGGTGACTAGGAATATATTTGAGCATGTAGATTCGATCGATATATCAGTACTCGGCTCTGCCTATGGGGAGGTGGGTGGGTTTTTTTTGAGTTACAAGGTTTGATACCTTGAAACAAACTTTGAAAAATTTCACTAGCATTGTTTACACACTGAACTGAAATCTTGCGAATGCGCGGCAGACACATAAACTGTACCCAAATGTTTTTAATACAAAGAGGACCATTGTATGCATGATGGTGACAGCTATCTTTAGGAGAGCTTTTGATTGGTTAGGCCCAAGTTTGCATCAGTTGTTCACATGCTAAGTTGCCAAAGTTCAATTTCTTATCATATTTTATATTTATTAACAGGACACGGAATAAACGCCTTGTTCTATCAAGGTATTGTTTGAGCTTTCCCTGAGCTATATTTGGTGCATGCACTAATTGTGTTGACAGACTGGCAAGGTCTTAGGGCAAATGGAATCTTCTTGAACATATTACTTCATTAACCGCAATTTATTGCTTTGCATAAATTGAATATTTAATGAAGTTTAATATGTTGAAATATATCATAAAATACTTTGGGCAACAGGCAACTTTAGCAAGACAACAAACACAACAGACGCATTTTGTGGCATATATTTTGGGCAAGGAAGTGCTCGAACAGTCTAGAGGCTCTAACTAACCTAAGTTTTACCTAGAGGAACAGGAGGACCACTAGGTTGCAGAGGGAGTGAGCCAGCTCTGTGCATGTTGTTCAGTGGGTTGAGGCCTGATGGTCTAGAGACCACCATTGGTTATACTGAGACAGTAAGGGCTCTCAAGACCTGACAGAGCATGCAAAAACTGTAGGTTTTTCTAGAGGAACAGGTGGACCTCTAGATAACGGGGAACAGGCGGACCCCCGTTCAGGTCAGTCAGCTCGTTGAAATTGAGTCCTAGTTGGACTGGTGACCAACCATTGGTGCAGGGTACTCAACTATGTATGACTGACCCATCGAGTCTCTAGGTCAGGTAATTAGGTCGCATTTTCGACCTGAATGACCTGTAAAATGCACTTCACGTGGCGAAGTGTTGTCCCAAAGGACAGCACTTCCCTGCCATTAATTACAATCTGTACGAAGTACATATTGTCATTTCCGCCACGGGAAGCCGAGCCGAGTTTATTAATTACGCATATTTATAAAAATGCGTGGGAGCAGTAAAATGATGAAAGCGTAATTACAGAAATGGGTTTCGGAAGTCGAAGATGTAGAAACAGTTTGTAGCTTTTGAACCAGTTGAATTTTTCTTATTTATGTTGGTTTTGCCCTTTGATGCATCGATATATTCTGACTTTCATGTATATTATAAAATGTGTAAAACCGAAACAAACGGCGAACATAAATTATGTACTTGGTTGCTATTACGAAGACCCATTTCGAAAGTAATTTTCATCAGTTATTACTCCATGCTCAAAAGGAAACGTGCGTATCTAAGTGCGAGAAGGAAATCGAAAAGCTGAGGGCTAATATTAGAATGCCGTGCACATGATGCCAACACTTATGCTAAGGCTGGATAATCAGGGAGGCCAGAAAAAACCTGCAGTACAGAAAAACCTGGGTAGGGCCAAGACCTCAAGCAGCTTCCCCACATAGCTCCACTATCTTTACAAATCAAAGAAGTATCGCCATCTACATTACACAGCATCATGCCAAGTATGATAGACAGTGTCCGGACGAAAAGCATGGAATTGATTGCATTAATGACTTTTAACCTGCAAGTTTAAATTATGCAAGCGCCAAGATTGTAAGTTTAAACTACAGTACAAAATTTTGCGTTGTAAACTAGCTGAGCCCCAGTACTAATTTCATTCTCGCAATGCATGCAGTAATGCGAACAATAAATATATACAACAAATGCACTAGAGTTCATAATTTAGTTGGGAACGATGATGCAGCAAATCAGGGATTGACGTGGAATTCAGGAATTAACATCGCCAGGTTTCATTCATATCTGTACTTCGTGCTTTACTTCGTCTTACTAACAACGAGAAAACGGAAAGAAAACAAGTACCCTGCGGTGGGGAATTTGGTGAAAGGGGGGGATTTTATGTACCAATGAATATCTATACCAAAGTATCGAGTAACATTTTACAGTGCCTGGGTTGTTTGTGTTATTGTGTGATAGTATACAAAGTAGCTGTTGACAGATTTCCTGGGAATTAGGAAATTATAAGGACGGAAATGTTTTGATGTTCATATCGGTCACGCAAACTCAAGCGCTGGAACGTATGTGGCATGCAGTAACAGAAAGTTATAGTAAAAGAAAATATTTGAAATACATTGTTTAGAGTCGACATGAACCATCATGATAGGACAGTTGCATACAATTTGTGCCACATCCTCTGGCTTTAGACACATTGTGACTAATGACACTCGTAGCAATATACCAGACAAGAGCTATTATAGTGGTCATATTAATGGTTTTAAATTCGAAGTTTGATAGGTAGAGCCTTGTAGCACCATACACCAGACAAGAGTAGATTCATGTATCGGATCATACTAGTAGGTATGAAAATTGAGATAGGTAGCACAATACACAAAGGCAAAGCACGAGGCTCATAGCACTATACCAGACAATATTAGTATATTCATGTATAGGATCATATTAAAAGCTATAAATTCAAGTTGCGATAGCTAGCTTAAAACCCTAAAACATGAGACTCATAAGCACTAGACCAGATAAGAGTATATTCATGTATAGGAGCAAATTAAAGGTTATAAATTCAGGTTGAGATAATTAGCATAGAAAACGCAGAAAAAGCTAAACAGGGACCCATAGCACTAGACCTGACAACTAGTACATTCATGTATAGGATCATATTAAAAGCTCGAAATTTGAGTTGCGATAAGTAGCATAGTACGTCAAACACGAGACTCCTAGCACTATACCAGACAAGAGTATATATAGTCAGGTATAGGATCCTATTGAAAGCTAGTCAAGCTAGAGTTGAGATAAATAGCGTAATACACTATAAAACATACCAAATACCAAACATCAGACTCGTATAGCACTATACCAAGCAAGAGTATATAGGATCATGTATTCAGGTTTTGGATCATATTACAAGCTAAGAGCTAGAAATTCGAGTTTAGATAAGTAGCATAATGCACTAAACATACTAAACATGATATTCATAGCACTATACCAGACAAGAGTATATATTCAGGTATATAGGATCATATTAAAAGCTAAAAATTCGAGGTGAGATAAGTATAAATAATACGCTAAACCTGAAACTCATAGCGCTAAACCAGACAGGAGTATATTGCTATATTCATGCATGTAGAGGATCATATTAAAACATTTAGTCTAGTCTAGATAAATAGCATACTGTAACACGTGAAAAGTACACCTATAGTTATAACAATAAGAAACGAACTCACTCGGTTTTGGGGTCCCAGAAATAAGATTAAGAGCGACAGCGATTTCCAGGTTCAGAACAGAGGGAGCTTGTACATGTGAGGGAAAAACAATCTCGTGCCGAGATGAAGAACTACGCCGGCCGTTCTTGAGTAGGTAAAACATATTGTTCCTGACTGGGCCATTTGTCCCAGGCCTGGTGGTTACATCGCAATGCAAGCGGTCCTCTTCAAATTGCGTGATTTCCATATGGAAGTCTGAATATGAAAGGTACGCCAGCCGTTCTGGTGTAGGGAATAAACCTATATTGTTCACAACTTGACAATTTGTCTCTGATATTGGTGGTTGTACCGCAGCGTAACCGATCCTCTTGAACTTGTGTAACATTGCGCAAATTCCACATGGTCTTCCGCTGAGGTTCGAACCAAGATTTGTTATTCTTTCCATCCAAAAGCCTTATAGCCTTTGCTCTCAACGTAATCTTTACATGTTTTGCTAGGTTGTTTTTTTTGTTTGGTTTTTTTTTGAGTTACAAGGTTTGATACCTTAAAACAAACTTTGAAAAATTTCACTAGCATTGTTTACACACTGAACTGAAATCTTGCGAATGCGCGGCAGACACATAAACTGTACCCAAATGTTTTTAATACAAAGAGGACCATTGTATGCATGATGGTGACAGCTATCTTTAGGAGAGCTTTTGATTGGTTAGGCCCAAGTTTGCATCAGTTGTTCACATGCTAAGTTGCCAAAGTTCAATTTCTTATCATATTTTATATTTATTAACAGGACACGGGAATAAACGCCTTGTTCTATCAAGGTATTGTTTGAGCTTTCCCTGAGCTACATTTGGTGCATGCACTAATTGTGTTGACAGACTGGCAAGGTCTTAGGGCAAATGGAATCTTCTTGAACATATTACTTCATTAACCGCAATTTATTGCTTTGCATAAATTGAATATTTTATCATAAAACGTTAAATAACGTTGTAAATGTTGATCGTATAATTTTGCCTTTTCATCGATCGGTATGTCTTGGCGTTGAATGGTGTCTTGCATATCCGAGTCTATTTCATTGACTTGAGCAGTCAAAGGTGCCACGAGAGGTCTCTTCCGTTGTTCAGCCATATGTTCTGGGACGAGGACTAATCTTTTAACATACTCCATTATACAAAGTTAGCCAATTGCTCCAAGACTGAGGAAAGTAGAAATGGTAAAAACCCTTCTCCTTTTTGGACAAGACGTGTTCTTCTTTTTATAACAGAATTCCATCGATCAGCTGCAAACTTTATATGTTTGGAATGTGGCGCGAGTTTTTTAGCTGATTTTGGTTTCAGTTTGACGGTTTCAAACCAAACGTTCAACAGACACTGTCTGATTGCTTCCAAAAAATCGTCTTCGGCCGCTTTCAAAATGGCTTTTCTTAGTTTCGGTTTACTCTTGGCCAATACTTTGAGAAGTTCGGAGTTCCTCTTCATACAAGCAGACATTGTCAAATGATTATTATACGTAGTGACTGGTTTATTTATACTCTGGCTTGGTAGACGTAATGTTTATCAGTTGGAAATATCCCGAATCTAACTCGGATTTCGTCTGGACACGTCGGTGTTAGATCCACAAATAAATAGGAATATGGTTCTTTTGTCGCCAATTGATAAGCTTGCTGGAAAAATTTTGTGTTGCTAGGATATAACTGTTTGGCAAGATGAACTATTTGACTTGCGTCACGAACATTCTTTGTCAAACATAAATAACTTGCATTTAAAGAAATCGTACGATGATCTTTGCTCTGGTGAAACAAGTTTTGTACAATGTATATAACACTGAGATTGCTATGGTGAGATTTTTTCGTGAATAACTTAGCGATAAGGGCGTCTCTCTCACCCATAAAATCATCAATAATATATAAATTACGTGTTTCTGGATTAATAGTGTCCAACATATTATCAGGCAAATTCTGTATAAACTTTATGTTTGGTACTAAAGTTTGTATTTCCCCAAACATAGCTTGATATTCAGTATAGTAATACACAATGTTTTCTGGAGGTTTATTAATCATAATCTCCACGTAAGCCAAAAGATTTTTAACAAATGTTGTTTTGCCTGACTTTGTACCACCGGACACAAGGAGGCCAAAAGGGTGTGTTAACTGTATGCTATACATCGTGAGAATGAAATGAAAATTATTTGTACGAACCTATTTATACCATTTTGACCGCTGCTTAGTGTTTCTAACCATTCTATGCAACTCATTCAAAACAGCTTCAAGGTCTAAAAGTGTAGCTTTAGCGCGAATCAGAAAAGGTTGTCTTTTTTCACAAGACAGTTCATGAATATCTGCTAAATGGTTTGATAATTTTAACAAACTTTTCTTTCCACAAATCGGACAGTCTTTACGCGTTCGAGGCATGATGTATACTGAAACATTTTTGAAAATGTATAACATTTTAAAGGAGTCCCAGCGGGACTTTTGTCGTCCCGGGAGTCCTTTTTATCGCTTATACATTCAAGAAATTTTCCCTGCGGGACTTTTCGTGTCCCGGGAGTCCCGATACGCTAGATTGCTGGAGTGCTCCCCACCCATACAAAGACAACAGATATGCGGTTTTGAAAATTTATATTTTTACACACACTTAAATATCTAAAGGAGTAGTGGAAACACCGTCCTCCAAAACTTTGCGTTTTGGATAAAAGTAACTAAAAGCGTTCTTCTCTTGAACATATGTTAACATTTTGTTATCTAAAACCCTAAAATCCCTATTTACACCTGATCCACTACGTTCAGTTAAAATTACATCTAAATACTTATCTTTATTAATTACATTATTTTTCTTATTAACCCCCTTACAACTAAATTTATCTTTACCACTTCCAAAACAATAATACGTTTTACTACACAAGCTCACAATTCCATCTCCCTCCCATTCTACTTTAAAGAGCCCTGGTGTTCTCTTATCATAACGTGCATGTTCTATGGTGTCTATACGCGGAAACCAGTTACACTTATCCTTCTCGTACTCCTCCAACATGGCTGGCTTAATTAAACTATCAATGTTTTCACTACTTATAGCAATGTATGCCGAGTCAGTGTCCATCTCACAAAACTCAAAATCACACCTATCAATATATTTATCTAAGAAATCATAGTAAAATTCAAGCATGCGTAATTTCGCGTATTGGTACACGAAGAATCCTACATGAAGAGGAAGATCCAACCTGATTTTCTTCTTACTGCTTTGTACTTCGTACGTGTCTTCATTAATCGGGTTGAGTTCACGAAAGAATGGTGAGTTGATTAAATCTGAGACTTCGTCGTCGTCACAGAATTTCACTTGACGATGTCGTTCTTTGTTGGTGATGGTCTTACCGTATGATGAGTTGCCAACGAGTTTCATTGTGTCTGCGATGATGGCTTTGGAGGGGTCTGCATCGCCAGCACGACGGGCATCCGACACAGCATCACCGAAAGATTTGAAACACGGCTTAGGGGTATATTCAATCACCTGGTAGACATGTGTGACTTCGAGACCGTGTTCTAGGTACCACTTTAACAGAGGGGTTGCCAACAGGATTTTCTTACCAATCATACTACCGATTAAACTCCGTCTTGGTCGATTCATGATTTTGTTTTGTTCAGCATAGGTCTTCATGTAGTCACCAATATCTTCTCGGGATATCTCAGTGTTCTTAAAGATGGGACACATTTCGGAAAACTTTTCTTTCAAATGATCAGGAACGTGGATGTCGCACTCAACACACCCGAACAACGACTCGTTCTTGACAGCAGTCACAATACTATCCATGGTCATCGTTTTCACTTTGTCTAAGGGTCTGCGAAGTCGTGTAGCAATAAATCTTTGTAGATCTTTGTTGGTCTTTTTCATCTCACGCCACTCACATTCCCAACACTCGACGAGATTGAAACCTTGCTTACGGATATAAGCGCTGTTTTTTCTAGTCTCGGCTAGCAACTCTTTCATGGGTTTGTCCCGTGTTGTGTTGGTTTCTTTACCTTCGTTGAGATGGCAATCGTGGCCATGCCACCAACAACCTAATAAGAAAAAACCCCAGAAAATTACAAACCTACAAATATGAATTTAAGTAAGGCATAACCATTTCCTACAAAAAAGGAATGTTGGACATCCCACGCAACTGCTAAAAAACAATTAAGTATTAAAAAGTACAAATTGAGTACATCCCACGCAACTACCAAAAAAATCAATTAGGCTAATCCTACGCAATTAAAATCTAGGCCCACGCAATTAAGCTAATCCTACGAACAAAAAATCAACTACACTTATATTTTACCTTGAAACTGAAACACGGTTTTTGTTTCGGCGTTGAAACCATCGACAGGTAAGCGGCGTGGACCAATGCGTTTCTCTGTGTTGTTGTACTCGTGTCTGATTGAGACTCCTCGTTGATATGCTTCCCATTCCAACCATTCGACTGCCATCTTACCACTGAACCGATTCTTGAATCCATCTTCCTCCAGACGCCTGGTATATTGCCCCGTTGGCATGTCCTGCATGATAGCCCAAAGGTAAAGTGCGTTTGCGTCGTATCCGACCACCTTTTTGCATGGTTTTTGGTCTTGTCCTTTCGCACACATCTCGACATTACGAATGTTTGTCTTATCCTTTTCATGGTATCTGTTGAAAATAATGCTCGGCCCGCCGACATTGTTGTCTTTCATCGTATAATAGAGATCTTTGTATTTCTCCGAGAATAACGAGAAATATGTATTGGGCACACTCACACCAGGCACACTCACACCGTCTTTAAACATATCTATATCTCTTTCTTTCCAAAAATCACTCATTTTATCAATCGCTTCAAGGAAAGGCACCACATCGCGGTTGTTGTACCACACGAGGAAATCGCGGAAACTTGTCATACTGTTCTCATCCCATACGCGCTGACAATAATCATACTGTTCGTCCGTAATATCCGTACCGGATAAGGTAGAATGGAAAGCTTGCTGTGGTGGTAAACTGGGAAAGTTCAGTTTATCGATTGAGTCGACCCACTCATACGGGAAATAGCCTTTCGCCTGTGAACACTCGTACGCTTTCAGAAACTGTTCGTAATTGAAACCAGGAGCCAAGTAGTTTGTGATATCGAGAAACTTTAAGTGCAATGTTTTCAAGCACATATGATTATTGTTTCTCTTTATCACAAATTTGACAGACTCATGTTTGACCAGATGTGAGAAGAAGGGGTTCTTAGCGGCGTTGATATCATACTTTCCCGAGTTGAAGCCAAGGACTGGTAGTTCCATCATATATTCCATTAATTTCTCCTGTAATTTCTCCAACGGGTGAGCTTTCACGTCTTCTTCTTCGTTCGCTTCCACAGCGTCTGCTTCGCTCGCCTAAAACATAGAGAAGGATAATAAATATAAATATTATAAAAAAGCCGTAGTAGGTAAAATATATCTACTTTACCTCATGTCCATCCATTTCAAGCAGACATTGGACCATGTCCTCAATCATAGCATCTTCCTCGGAGCATGCTGTAGACTCGTTCACTTCGCTCAACTAATAGAGAATAATAATAAGTACAAATATTATATAAAATATGTAATAGGTCAACTATATATACATACCTCGCTGTTGGATATTCGTTCGTTGATTAGATCAAACACGTCTCCAAATCGATCCAACAGTAATCCATAACTCTCTTGGCTTATTTCAACCAAATAGTCCACAAATCGTTTAATCATATCTGCCGTGTTACCAGAGGAAACAAAACACTTGGGCTCTTCGTATCCTGGTACATTGGAGCATACTGATACACTCAATGGTATATGTTCGGCTTCCCATGTAAGTTTCGCCGTGTTTCTCAGGTGTTGTGATTGGCGTTGAAAGTAGCACTCGAAGTCAAACGTTGCACGATACGGGAAGTATTTCAGGTCTTCAGGGATCTCGATGCCTTCGTCTGCGAGTAAATCAAAGATCGTTTGTGGAAGTTTATCGACACCGCCAGGGAATACAAGACGAACAGTAGCTTCGCAGGTTTTCTTGTGTCTGTTGAGAGCCCACGCATTTTTCCATAATTTATCACATTTACAACAACAATATGATTTGGAGTACAACGATAACTTTTTTATATAGCTGAAATGGCTCCCGTAGAGGTTCAAGTACATTGTATTGGCATAGGCACGGTGCGATCGCTGGATGAGCTGAGCCACAATTTTTGTCTGGTCGTTCTCTTCATCGTAAAGTTCAACAAGACGATACACGTATATATTAAGTTCAAATAATTTTTCCAAGTCCGGTAATTCCTCGAGTGTAACGCCATCAAAATCATCATCATCCTCAGCATACCGTTCAAAATAATGTTGAGTATCGCGTTCGAGATTGCTCGAGTGACATCCACGGTGCATAGCCAAACAACGGAAGAAACACAATTTGTCCTCGTAAGGTAATCCAGTTTGTTTGTTACAATCTAACGACACGATGGCAGGATTATCCAACACACGACGAGGCAAGCGAGTACTACGTCCAATCGGATGTTCGCGAAGCTTCGTTATATAAAACGTAGCGTTGGTAATATCCACAACGACCCACTTCGAGTTGGGTCGTTGTTGTCGAGCCCATTCGAAGATATCCAAGTTTTATAAAGCTTCGCGTACTTGATCTAAATCCTCGAGGTTACGTATTTGGAACGGTACCTCAAATACACGGTTGTTGTTGACAGAGGAGTGGTGGTATTGGAATTGTTCTGTCTCGTTGTTGAACAACACGAATCCAAACGATACGTTGAGTTTGAACACCGTAGTTTGGTCATGGAATATATGATCTACGTATTGTACAAGTTGACTCATATCCATGGAATTCAGACGATAATTGTACCAATCCTGGACTCGGTTGCCACGACTTTGACGGGTTCGAATAGCACGCCAATGTTGCCGGTGTAATTGAGAGGGGAGATTAGCTGGTGGTATAATTGGGTCTTGGGAAAATCGGTTGGGTTGGGCAGTAGATGTCGAAGCTCCTTGAAAAGGAAATTAATCTCAATAAGATAACAAACACCCGATTCGGAAAATTTTAAACGCTAGGAGGAAACAAACCTATAATGTGCAATGTACATAAGCCTAACACCTTTAACGATTATAGCAGTATACTAAATAAGTATATTAAATCTTTATAAAAGAAACTATATATGATGTTATGTTCCTTGTATATCTCAAGGATTGATAAGGATTCAAATACGAACACAACTGTAAAATTGATATTAGTTTAATGGCTTCCTAAGAGAAAGACTATACATCATGAATAAATTAGATACTCGAGCCTGCGTGATCAGGTATAACCGCTGATCATTACAACTTCCTTATAAAACAAAAACAAAACAAAATGTCTCCTAGTCTGAAATGTTTCAATTAAATGTTCAACTAAGTGTCCTAAACAAAACTTATGATCTAGTCCATCGCATAGTCATTAAATCTTGCGGGTCTTCTAATTATTCGTCCTCTTGAAGTTGTTCGTAGTCCTGGTGATCTCGACGTGATATTGGAGGTGGTATCCGAGGTGGTATCCGAGGTGTTATTTTCAGTGGTAGGTGTTACCGTACCATCTAAAGGTGGTAACTGTGGGACTGACTGAAAATCATCAAATGGTTCACTTGAACTGGATGGACTCTCGTCAAATAGTTCACTTGAACTTGATGGACTTTCTCGAGATTTGATCAACATTCTTCTGTTTCTGCGGTATTCTCCTCCATCCTCAGTTTTGATCCTGAAAGATCTTGGGGTGTCAGCCTTGTCGATCACAATACCAGGTTTCCAAAGTCCTTTCATCCTGACTCTGATTCTATCTCCTTTCTTGATCTCAGGAAGAGACTTTGTATGTTGATCATAGTGGATTTTTTGTTTCTCTTGTTTGAGATGTAGCATCATCTTGACTTTGTTGTGGTCAATGATTCTCGGTTGAAGTTGTGCTGCTGTGGTGGGTATCGTTGTGCGAAGTCTTCTGTTCATCAGAAGTTGAGCAGGTGATGCAATACCATCAATAGGGGTGTTTCTGTACTCCAGCAGACTAAGGTAGGAATCTTTGCCATCCTTCTTTGCTTTGATCAAGAGATTTTTCACGGTTTGAACAGCTCTTTCCACTAGACCATTTGCTTGTGGATTTAGCGGACTGACAGTAGTGTGCTTGAATTCCCACTTATCGGCAAACTGTTTGAATTCACCAGAGGCATATTGGGGTCCATTGTCACTGATAACTTCTGATGGAATCCCATGTCTCGCAAAGATTGACTTTGTGTGGGTGATGATTGTCGCACTCTTGGTGTTCGGTAGCTTGGACACTTCAAAGAATCTTGAGTAATAATCAACCATCAGTAGATAATCCAAATTATCTAATGTAAACAAATCTGTGGCAACCATCTCCCATGGGTTGTCCGGTACTCTGAATGGAATCATCGGTTCTTTCGCGTTTTCTCTTCTGTGTTCTTGACAGATAGAACACTTTGTTACCATATCGGTGATTTGAGAATTCATTCCTGGCCAATAGAGTACATCTCTGCCTCTTCTCTTGGATTTCTCCATTCCCATGTGGCCTTGGTGTATCTTCTCTAGCATCTCTTTTCTCAGTGTTGATGGTACAACTATGCGGTCGCTCTTGAAAATTATATCATCTATTACAGACAGTTCGTCTCTAATGTTCCAGTATTCTCGTATGCTTTCGTTCACTTGAGATCTTCTTTCTGGCCATCCTGACAGGATTGTTTCTTTTAGATCGTTCAGTTGCTTGTCTTCGTTGGTCGCTTTCCTAATCTCCTCTAACTTGGACTCGGTAGCTGGAAGGTTAGAAGTGATTAGGTGTACTTGGAAGTTCATCTCTTTCTCCATGCTGTCGTCAGCTGTTTCAGGAAGTGGTGCTCTTGAAAGCATATCTGGAACCACCAGCTCTTTTCCAGATTATCGTGTAGTCGTATTTCTGCATTCTGAGAATTAATCGCTGCAAACGTGGTGGCGCTGCTGACAGTGGCTTCTTGACGATACTTTCTAACGGCTTATGATCAGATTCGATGACCACTTTCTTGCCATACGTATACTGGTTGAAACGCTCGATGCTGAATTGAACTGCCAAGAGTTCCTTTTCAATCTGGGCGTATCTTGATTCCGCATCTGTCAAGGATCTTGAAGTATATGCTACAGGACTTCCTCCCTGTAGCAAAACTCCACCAAGTCCAGTCGGAGATGCATCGCAGCTGATTGTGACAGGCTAGGTAACATCAAAAAACTTCAATACTGGACCTTCTTCTTTGGTCAACAGATTCTTGATTTCTTGAAATGCTTTGTCTTGTTCGAAAGACCATTGGAAATCGGTATCCTTTCTCAACAATGTTCTGATTGGTTGCGTTACTGTTGCAAGGTTTGGAATGAACTTGCCAAGGTAATTTACAGTTCCCAGAAGTCTTTCCACACCTTTCTTATCTGTTGGCGCTGGCATATCTTTGATGGCCTTTACTTTCTCCTCATCAGGTTTTATTCCTTCTCCTGTGAGCTTGTGGCCAACATACGTGACTTCAGTCACCTTGAATTCACACTTATTCTTGTTTAGTGTGAGATTGATTCCCTCACATCTCTGCAGAACTGACTCTAGACGTTGATCATGCTCCGCCTCAGTTGCTCCATGAACCAATATATCATCGATGTCCGTCACGACTCCTTCTAAGTCACCGAAATGCTGACTCATTTTTTTCTGGAAAACTTCTTGAGCGGACTTGATCCCGAATGGAGTGCACACATAACAATATCTGCCAAATGGAGTGTTAAAAGTGGTTAGCAGCTGACTTTCAACGTCCAAAGGAATTTGCCAGTAACCATGGTTGGCATCTAATTTAGAGAACCATTTAGCATTTGCCATGCGTGTCGTGATGTTCTCAATGGTGGGTAGTTGATAGTGTTCACGCTTGATAGCTTTGTTGAGGTGTTGCGGATCTAGGCAAATACGAAGATTACCATTTGATTTCTCCACAACCACCATCGAACTGACCCAGTCTGTTGGTTTTTCCACTTTACGAATGACGTTTGCTCTTTCCATTTCATCTAGTTCTGCTCTGACTCTATCACGAAGAGCAGCTGGTATCGTCCTTGGAGCGTTAACCACTGGTGTTACACTTGTATCTACCTCAATGTGATAGGGTTTTTCCAAGCGACCTAACCCTGTAAATACATTGGCGTATCTCTTTGTTGTTTCCTCTTTCCAATCTTGTGATGACTTGGGCTTTAGAGGAGTTGCCACAGTGTTCATCACCACTTTGATTAAGCCAAGTTCTTGAGATGATTTCAATCCCAGTAATCCTGGTTGGTTAGTATCGACAACGTGAAATGTCATTTTCTTCTTGAAATTGTCTTTCGATTGTACCGCTAACTGAATTATTCCCAATACAGCTAAGTCGTCCCCAGAATAACTGACTAATTTGCTGCTGCAGGTGTTCAATCTTGGTTTTGATCCCATTATCTTGCCTAGCTGTTGTGCTGGTAGTATATTGACTTGGGATCCTGTGTCAACTTTGAGTCGTGTGGCTTTTCCATTTATGGTGGTCCTCACAAACCATTCATCATTCTGGACCTCAGTTGTAACCGCTCCTACGAAGAGTGTTTCTTCTTGGTCTGAGTTTTCTTGATGTTCCAAATGATGGATTTTCTTCTTTACTCTACACATACTTTTGAAGTGATTGGGCTTTTGGCAATTATGACAAGTTTTTCCATATGCTGGACACTCCTTTTTGCCATGCTTTGCTCCACAATTTCTGCAGTCGAATACGATAGTCTGATTAGGCTTTTCTAGTCGACTTGGTTTTTTCCATTGCTCTTGGTTATGGGTTTTCTTTTGGTTTCTCTTGCCACTGTTGATTCCATGGACCATTGATTCATTTTGCATATCTTTTAAATGCCTATCCGTGGTTTCCGCAGCTCTCACTAGTTCCCATGCCTTTTCAAGAGTTAAGTTTGGTTCTCTGAGAAGTCTTTCTCTTGTCCTTTGATTGTTGACTCCCAACACAATTCGGTCCTTTATGAGAGAGTTTTTTAGAGTTCCAAACTCGCACGTTTCACAAAGTTTCTTTAATGTAGTCACATATTGGTCTATTGTTTCATTGTTCTCTTGAGCTCTTGTGAAGAAAACATATCTTTCATAGCTAACATTCTTCTTCGGTTCGCAATATTCATCGAATTTCTCGATTACTTTGTCGATCTTCTTATCGTCGCCATCCTCTTCCCAGATAAGGGTATCATACACGTCTAAAGCTTCGTTTCCCACGACCGTAAGAAATGTAGCTACTCGGGTTGCTGTATTTTTCTCGTTTATTCCCGTCGCAATTTCGTAATTCAGATATTTCTGTTTAAATTTCTTCCAATTGACCGATATATTCCCACTGTTTAACTCTAGTGGTTTTGGCAGCGGCAAACCTTGATTCATTGCCATTGTAGGTTGTGTCTGTACTGTATTTTCTTCGACTGGATTTGACTTTTAACTTCGATGTCCAATCTTTTCGCAACTTCTCACTTGTTCTGCTAACAAGTTTGCTTAGTGCGAAGTTTAATATACAGGCCTACCTTTTACACCTGACACCATGTTATGTTCCTTGTATATCTCAAGGATTGATAAGGATTCAAACACGAACACAACTGTAAAATTGATATTAGTTTAATGGCTTCCTAAGAGAGAGACTATACATCATGAATAAATTAGATACTCGAGCCTGCGTGATCAGGTATAACCGCTGATCATTACATATGACTTGGTAAAAACACACTACGATCAGCGAAACATAAAAAGTTAATTACTTCTTAACGACTCTTTTCGCAGATTAGTGATATTCAAATTACACTTAGCAACGTTAGGATAGCAACCATGTTAAAATATTCAAGTCAAACTTTCCTACCTTCGTTAACAACTGTAAATGTTGAGGCTCCTTCGTTCACAGCCGTAGACGTCGAGGCTCCTTCATTCACAGGTGTAGAATCCGTCGTCTTTGCTCGCTTCCCTTTGCTTGCTGTGGGACCACGCTTACGTTTCCCACCGCCGACCTGATCGACATCGCGTTGATGTGCTTGCAGTGGGAAGATGTTGCGAAACGTCTCGCCACAAACATTACATGTATATTCACGCTCGGCACCTCGTCTCTCGTGCATTTTCATGTGACTGCTCAGTTTATCCTTGAAAAACAAATAAAATAAATAAACACTATAGTTCAAAACGCTATTTCGAATAGATTATCCTTCGGGGTCCGAATTCGAACGGCATTATTTACGCTTGCGTAAGGCAAAGTTTGAAGACCCATATCTCCGTAAAAACGCAATAAATCAAAAATCCCCACAGCCAATCTCAGGATATATCCTTTCCAAACAACATATTTTAAGTTCGCGCAAAAATATAAACAATCCGCTTGCAGAAAATCTTTAAAGTAACCCCATAAGTATGTTTAATTCATGTGATGAAGGCATTTCATCAGGCATGTGATGAACACATTCTGATTGGCTTAGAGCAAAAATGTAAACAAATGCGCTGATTGGTCGAGAGCGAAATTCCTCCTTGTTGGGCATTTATACTTTTCTTTACTTCAAATTTCTACCGATAAATATTCAACTTTGCCTCATTAATATTCAGACACGTCAGCATTTACAATCTATTCATGTTTGGTTAAGATGAGTTGACTGATGTCAATTTGCGACTGTAAATTCCCATCGTGGTTGCACGACTTCAGTTCAGATGTTTCCGTAAACGCGAAAAGGGCGCATTAATTTTGTATTGGTGTATCGCACAGTATTATTATTATTATTTATTATTATCAAAAATTCATATAGCGCATAATGGAGAAAATCTATGCGCTTTACAATGGTATATAGTTCAACTAGAGGAAGAATTAAGAAGAATTACAGCTGTTACATCAATCACTCAAAAAAAATACAAATCTGTTAAAACTATTAATAAAATATGTACATCCAGACTATTCATTTAAGAACAGAAATAAAGTTTAAACAAGTGTGTTTTCAGTCTAGATTTAAAAACATGTACACTTGGTGCTAATCTTACAAAGTTAGGTAGATCATTCCAAAGTCTAGGTGCATGTATAGAGAAAGCTCTCAGGCCATAATTAGCAGTATTGTATTTCTGTGTCTCTAACTTCATATTCACATTAGAACGCAAAGTTCGACCAGGACTATACACCACCAGCAGCAGATCACTTAGATACTTGGGTGCTACATTATATAAGCATTTATAAGTCAGTAAATTGATTTTAAATACTATTCTCAGTTCAATAGGCAGCCAATGTAGTTCTTTTAAAACGGGCATAATATGATCATATTTTCGTGCTCCAACTATGACACGGGCTGCGGCATTTTGGACATTTTGCAACTTTGATATCAAGTAATTAGGTAAACCAAACATCAGCGAATTACAATTGTCGATCTTCGAAATGACCAAGGTCATCACCAAAGTTTTAATAATTTCCACTGATACATATTTCCGGATCTTAGCAATATTCCGTAATTGATGGAATGACGATTTGACAACTGTTTGTATATGCTTTTTGTGAGACATAATTTCATCAAAAATCACCCCAATGTTTCTTGCATGATCACTTGCAAAAATAACATCATTTCCTATCGTGAGCGAACCAAAACAAAACAGTAGCTTGGAATGTTTGTTCAAGATTTTTATATACTTTTAAGGTCCCTACCGATTTATTACAAAATGAAAGATTTCCGATTTAGATCCGAATTTCTCGACAATTATTATTTTGTTACAAAATGAGGAGAATCTGAATTGCATAAAACAATAACTTAGAGTTTTAAAATATCCAATCCAACCATGCCTATGCTGGCAGTAATGATCAATATATATGATATTTATTTTAGCTTACAGAACGAAAGGCCATACACTTTAGGGCGTGTGGGTGTAAAGCTAGCTAATGACGGCTTTACATGGCTTTATACTACAAAAAGCTGCAAAAAGCGCATTAACACCTGCATTTTTGTGTTAAAGGCGTGTGTGGTTCTCTTTAAGGTAGTTTAACTCAAAAATAACATCGGTGACCCCCATTTCCTATTTCATAAAATGCTTTCTTTTAGTAAATTATACTATTTTGGATATTTTTTTTCTTGTCATAAGAGATCTGTCATAAGAATCTTTTTTAATCAATCTTCATTTTTTTTATTATCGATTTCGGGCGGATTCCTAGGCGGCGGAATCTCCTGATTGCCGTAGAAGGAATGCAGTTGGCAGCGGGAAATTTTGCGATATTTTTTTTGATTAAAATCCTAGACAAAATTAAATTTGTTTTTTCATTTTTCTATACTTTTTTAAGTTTTATTTATTAAATTTTATTATTTTTTATTCCTCGTCAATAAAATTTTTTAGCTTTAAACTTTAAATCTAGTTTTCAATAATTTTTAATCAAATGAATATCTTTTTCGCAAATACCTTTGGCACGCAAACAATGTCAAAAAATAAACTTCTATTTACCCTTTGGTTATGTCGGATAGACAAAAGGAAAAATTTATCTAAAACCGTTTTGCCGTTTTGCGACCTCGGGAAAATATTTTCTATATTCAAATCTAATAAATAATACATACTATAGAAAGCATATAATACGGTATTTTAAACCCAAAATATCCGTCATTGAATCGTCATTGTTGCCATAGCAGCAGCAGTTATGGATAAACTCGGATCTTAATCGGAAATCTTTCCCTTTTAAAAAGTTCTAGCGAGCCACCTGAAGGTTCACCTTCTTAACGCTATGGATTTCACATAATCGAGCTCGAAATGTTTTCATTCCGTTTCTACTAATGCACCCTCAATTGTTTCATGAAGTACAGAAGTACCAAAAATATCCTATTATTTGATCTAATTCCAAAAAACATTTTGAATTAGGTGGAAAAAGGTAGTAGTAGCTGCATAAAATTTACTATTTTGTATAATAACTGGAAATGACAATCGATGCTATTTACGTGTTTCTACCACCTATTTTCAATACAAAACATTGTTTTGTTGTTTTTGGAACGTATGCGTTTGATAATGTTAAAATTTCAAACATTTGTAAAGCGTTTAATATCCATATTGTAACGAGCAGCCTGCCTCCGTCGTCTGCTCAATTGCTAGTAAGCTTTGGCCATCTTGGTTATTCGTATTCCAGGATTTATCCTACGAAAGGTACGCGGACGCTTTTCAGGCAGACATTTGTGGGATAGAAATTTACCCGACGGATATTTAGCCAACAGGACATTGTACCGACGACATTTGACGGACAAGACACTCGGCCGTGAAAGGTCATTTCACCGACGGACGTTTGACCTACAAGACATTTGACCGACAAGACATTTAGCGAACAGGACATGTCATGAATCACGAATTTATAAACTATGAGCATGCATGGAACATTTATTATATTTCTCACGCTCTGCATGCTTACAGTTAATGTGTAATAGAAGGTATATCGATATGTAACTTTCACATGTAATGTAGAATTAACGTATATCGCAATTGTGTGTAATAGAAGGTAAATCGATATGTAACTTTCACGCATTATTTACAGATTATGTGCGATAGCATGTATATACAAGGTGTATAAAAAAACGGAATCCTCAATTCAAATGTGGATTTTGAAAAGAATATATCAGTAAAGCCTATATGTTTGCATTCATTTGAAAGCTTAACCATCCGGCTTTCCAACGATGGGTTACTTTTTAAATTTGAACGATTGGTTCGCGAAAAGTAGTAGCTACTTTAAGCGACTGAGATTGGAAAATTGAAAATTCGAGATGCAATAATAAAGCGGCCCTGAAATAGGCGAACTCATTTCGTAAAAATCTCCGAAAATATCAAAGCCTTTTGCTGATAGCCGATCAAAATCAAATAACCACGGCTTCCTATACGGTGCTGGTTTAAACAGTTTAAGCTCCTGGCCCCCAACTTGCAACTGTTCGACGGGCAATACAAGGAGATTGTTTTTATTATTTTTGGGATCGATTTAGGAGTATAAAGCAAATTACACAGCCCAACATCTTTTAAAATGTCTTCTAAAGACTTCTTGGTACTTGGTTTCGAGTGACAACAACAGTATTAAAGTTTAAACAAGAAAATTCAAGAACTCCAAATGCGACTAGTAAATAACATTAGCAAAATTGCATAATTAAACCGCATCTAAGAATGATGTGTTCTCATAAATTTTCTCTTGTGCCGTTACTATATATTTGCGCTTAAAACACAACTAACCACTTGTTAGAAAGATAAATGAATGAACTTTCAAACAATACCAAAATTATTTTCGAAGGAGTAATAGTTTGAAAATTATTAAGCATAAAAGATGGATTCCGTTTTTTATACACCCTGTATAGTCCAGAAAATTAAATGTGTCATCGAAGTCCGTTTCAATCGCCTTAAAGGAATCCTCACATATCGATTTGGCCACCAGAAACGTCATATGGACGTTGGGGCACGGGAGGGGGAGGGGAGAGTAGACTGTGACGTCTCTCTGTGAAACATCGTGGAAAAAATCTTGACATTTCGGAATCATCTTGGCAGAGTATTAAAAATAAAACAACTTGATATACAAAAATCGACAATAATAGTAATAAAGCTTAAGAACAACTTTTACTCATTATATACCAAGCTTACAAACTTTTAACTATAACGTTTACGTTACCATCACGTCTGTTTCACGCAATAAGCGATCATCTTCCACCTTGATGATCGCTTATTGCATGAAACAGGCTGTAGTGGATACCTTAAGGTAAGCGAAAACTATATATTTGCTCTATATGATATCGAGCACTCTTTGGCATTTCGTGAACCAAAACACGCTCATATATATATATTTATATATATACACCCGTTTACAAAAAGGTTGTCGCATGGAGACATATATAGATAGACAGATCGCTTGCTTAATTAGCATATCAAATGTATGTAAGACGAAATTAAACTTTGAATAAACAGTCAATGCTATTTTTCCGGGGGTTCCATTACACATCCCACATTTATGACTGTTGAATATTCTAGAAAAGTGTATCATATACCAAACTTACATTACTAGCCTAAATATCGTTAGTTTAAGAATGCATGTCTCAACCTAATTTAAGTTCTTCCGCCAGAGGCGCACGATATTTCAATAGCATGCCGTTGAACAGCTAGATATCATTGTTAAATTCCTTTTCGACTTGTCCTTAGTGGAGCAAATTAAACATTTCCAGCCGTGATGCTTATATATTATATATAGACAGTAAAATAGTTTACACTCTATATAGGCCTAACAAAAGCATCACTTAATAGTATACGATACACAAACCCAAATGCAAAGGAGTTTTTAATAATTCTGCGATTGCTAGGTGGCGTGTATTTAAAACTAATATAAAAAAGGTGAAAACATATCCAGTTTTCATTTACTGATACCGACATATGAGCAGATTAAAGTCGACCCCCGGCTAAAATGTGTAATTTTGAGCCATTTAATATATATGTAAGCGGAAGTAATGCTTATTTGCATCTATAATGAGAATTCCTTTCTATCTATCTATCTGCCTTGCGACAACTTTTTTGTAAACGGGTGTATATATATATATATATATATATATATAATTAATTCTGGTGTTTTGTTGCGTATAATACGAAGAGTGCTCAATACGTTGAAGCAGAGCAAATTAATTGACGAGAGCATACACGCGAACGTTAACGGTAAAAATCCTATGTTAACCTGAGGATTGCCTTAACCAGGCATGAAACTTTAAGTAGTTGACAAATGTTTGTATAATTTGATGAAATAAATATATATATATATATATATATAATTTCGCAAAATTGTCCTGTCGACCAAACGTCTTGTTGGCCAAATTCCCTGTCGGTGAAATTTCTTGTCGACTGTGATCTGTTTGTCGGTCTAATGTCTGTCGACCAAACGTCCAGCCGCCTTATGAAACTGTGGTGTAAAAAAATAAAGGTAAAAAATTCCAACATGCGCAATTCAAAGATTAAACCCGTGGCAGTGTGACAGGAAATTGGTACCCTATAAAATTTGGCGCGCCACGCCAAATTTCCTGGAAAATATAACCCAATTTGTTTGCGGGGGTTGGAGGAACATAGTTTCTGGGAAACTGGCTTGTGGAAAAATGTGGCAAAATAGCTTTGTTTTCAGAAAATTCAGGACAAAGCGTACATACGCCCTGGTACAGGAGAAGGATTTGCAGGAACACGAAACCACCCTTACAATCGCAGATGCAGTGCAACGTAAGAAGGATTCCAAAATATGACGAGCCACAACAATTATTGGTATATAAAACATGTGCATCCCACAGGATCATGGCCAAAGAAAGTGTCAAAGAGGAGGATGGTGAAGATAAGTTTATCAACAAGATAGATTCCCATTTTGTGTTTGTGCGACCAAATTTCTATCTGTTTGGTTGTATAAATTTGTTTCAAATGTTTGTATAATTTATACTAATGTAAAATTTTTACTGATGGTTCTACCGTGCCTATAAATAAAGTTTCAATACATGCACGTAATACAATACAAAAAATACAATATATATATTTCTAAAATTCATTAATTATTCATAAGCAAAATACAAAGGAAACTCGTGACCCGTAGCGGATCTATATATTTGATATAGACTTACTCATCAATCTTCAAAATTCCAACGCCAGTGTCCCTACAAAACGAGTCATTTTAGAAGTCATGTACAAACCTTGCAGTTGGCCTTTATCAGATCTAAAACACTCGGCTGCGCCTCGATATTTTAAATCAGATAAAGACCTCTCGCGCGGTTTGTATATATTACTTACATATACACGAGTTAGGCCTAAAATATTGATGTACAATTTCTAAGTTTGTATTCTTTCATCATGTATTTTTGGTCTACGAACACACTGACAAATGCCGAACCAAAATTAGCTACCATGCAGATAATTATGAACGCGTTAGCAGTCACGTGACGTCGCCAATATTTCACCCAGACGTTTCGCATGGGAATGTCATGTATATGAACTTGAATGAACACTGAAATGATGTTGAATACAAAATCTATGGCCAAACTTATGGCTATCCTGATTAAAGAACCTTTCATAACTTGCCAGGGTGGGACGTCGAAGCTCATTACAATAAAGCAGGCTAAATACGCTTGACTTAATATGGCCGTAGTGTATTCGAATAAGATATTCTGAATTTCAAGATCTGCGTTGAATCGACGAATACGCGGCGAATTTAAAGGATGCACTTCTAATCTTTGCCCGCAGGATTTTCTGTTGAGATATGTAATTAGAATCTTCCAAATTCTTATACGAAAGTTAAGAGTTGCCTTACTCAGGATGTTCGAGACTCCGTGTAAAAGTGATAAACCAATAAAAAGCCAGATATTTTGAAAGCGCGACTGCATAGTTCGGTAAAGTACAATCGAACCCCCGCGAAGAAAATAACACAATACAAAAGCACGATCTGGGGTAATAATCTCCGAACTTTTTCTGAGAACAAGGTATTTGGCAATAGCAGTCAGGGGGAACATTATTCCTGGCGTGAGTGCGGCGATTATGGCTCTTTTAATGCTGCCTTCTGTTTCATTAAAATATTTGACGATAATATAAGCATAGATAAATGCAAGAAGGCAGGACCACAGGAAGGCGAACGAAAGAATGATAAAAATACGGAGCACACTGTAGGGTGTTCTTGGGTTGACTTTCTTGAATTTACGAGAAACTAGGTAAGCACCACAGAGAATGGAGAAGACAAATAAGGCGTTGCCGGGTAACCTAGAGAAAAAATAGAAGTCATGAATCATTATGTGCAACCTCGCGAGTCAGGTCTTAAAGACCGTTTGGAATTACGGTCGCTCTGCCCGCGCGGGTTGAGCGAACATGTTTCAACTTATGCTCTAGGTGTCTAGCGTCTGTTTAGTGTGTCTGAGTAGTCGATTCTCATTAGTCATGTTTGAACTTAGAAAATTACGGCTGGCTTTGCTCAAAGATGATCAAAGTGACGTAATTTGAATTTCTCGTTGAGGTAAAGTAAACAAAATAGAAACGCTCCTACAATTGCATGCTGTTGACGCTATTTCCAATTCTTCGTCGCCTGCCAAATCGGGTATGATATTAAGAGGAGATTTTTTACAAATTCGCGTATAGATCGTTTTCACTGACGGTGGCTGAACTGTCGTGGGGAAATTAAAATGTCAAATGTTTGCTTGATTAGTAGTGATTAATACGGGGAGGCCATGTTGGTGTACCACTTTGGTACACCAACATGGCGGCCAAAATACTAAGGCCCGAAGAAAGCCGAATTTTAATCAAAATGGTTAGATTTATACACAAAATGACTTAGATATCACATTTAAAGCTTAACCAAGCCTAAGACGTCGATTGTGTGAAAGAAATAGCTTTCCGCGACCTTTGAAAATGCGCTGACGTCAGCATTGCCAAAATTCAAAACTCTATAACTCTAGAAGGAATGGTCGTATCGACCTAAACTTTTCGACAAACACCCACAACAACGACCTGCAAAATATATATAACGACCAGCTTTATAGGATTTATAATTTAGATTTTAGAATTTTGATGACGTCACGTGAAAACCATCTATTGGTTGCTCAAAACCAATCAGGTTTCATGAAGCCTGGATTGCGTAATACGCATTGTCTAATCATAAAATGATGTCGGTCTGTTCCTTTCTTTGGAAGTCTGTTTTATAACGTTTTTAATAACGGCAAATGCCAAAAGATAATTAAACTTTTTAAAAAGAGGAAAGTACTTGATCTTCAGGGAATCGATAAAAATCAGTGACTCACATTAAGCGTGACAATGTCATCCTCGACATCCTGTTATGCAACAAAGTAACTACTGGAGTCATGAACTTGGTGAAATTGATTTATATAATTATTCAGATCAAAATAATGTACAACATGCAAGTTGGATATCTTATATTTTTAAATTCACTGTTTTAAGGAAGTGTGTGGCCAAATATTTTGCACATTTTACCAATGTGATTTGAATGTCAATATTCCATTCTAGAATCGATCACTTTGTTTGTATTTTCAAACGAAATTATGATTATTATGCATCATATGTTGTTATTGAAGATAAATTTCATGTTTGAAAGTGTCTCAATTATTCAAAAATTGAAAACTCGTACAGGAAGTGAGCTGGAAATGACTTTCTGTTGTTTTGTGAAATTTACACAAAATATCTAATTACATACCAATACTCTATTACCTGAACTAATTTTCAACAGCTGAAAATCACCCCAGAACTATTTCCGATCAAACTAAATTGTCTTTCATAGGAAGTCTGGGGTATGTAAGTGTGAAAAAAATATAATTTGCTCAAAGTTTAAGTTGTCGGTCCAAGGTCGTTTTAAAATCCACCAGATTAAGTATTATGTCCCTTTCAAATACATTAAAATATTATACTTTGAACTATGTAAACACAATTGTCAGGCTTTTTTTCAAATTTAGCCTATGAATAACTTGTTTTGGAATATTTTCAATAAAATCTAGAGGTTATATATATATATTTCAGCCATATTTGCTCAATATGCAGATACCTGAGATACGTTCAGATACATTCATGCGTCTAATCCTGAAAAGCTTTCAGTAATTATTATCCGCATTTGATCCGTTGGTGGGTGTGGCTGTACGGCTGCATCTTTTATCACCACTGACAACCACAGGGAACCCAGGCATGTTCTTTTCATATAAAAGGTTATTATTATTAAAATGAAAAGAACGATAATAAAACAAATCTTGTCACAGGTGTATGTACCACAGAATACCGCAAAAATTTACATGTTCCATATCTTTTGTCACAGAATTGAACATTCTGTGGAACAAACTCTAATGTACCACAGAATACCCGTGTAGAGATAAATAAGCAACAGTTTATCAAATTGTACCAGGTTTTGGTCTGTCATGTTGTGTGATAATACTGTAGGATATTGCTAACTTATAGTAAATACTAAAATCAGTACAGCATACCAGTGTTATAACCAAAGAAATACCAGGTTTATCCATAATTTTGAAAAATTCAGTTTTTCAATGGTAAAATTGATTCCTCGGTGTGATTCCTGTATAGTAACAATGTTGTGTTGCATAGAAAAAGTAGTGATCAACATAAATTATACTGGTTTGCAAACTTATTTTTAAACTTTCGAATTTTACAGGCATTGTGTGGGAAAAAAGTATCAAAAACATAAGAATTTTAATGAAAATATTCATTTTCTGTTTTTTATATGTCAATTAAAACTTAAAACTAATATATATTCACAAAAATAGTTTCCTCCAAGTTTTATAAGATCAATAAATAAGACTGGTATTCTGTGGTACCGTGGTATTCTGTGGTACATACACCTGTAACTTACTCATTTTTATAGTCTTTTTGTGTCTCCATATGTAACTCCCCATTTGGACACTTAAATCATCTACTGCGCATGCCAGGTTTTCTGAAAAGCACATGGTCATATTGGTTGATGGAGGCCAGGCCGCTTCCATACATCAGGCAGGTGAAGTGCTCAAGTGCATCAAGTAAACTGACTTTGGAAAGTGGATATAAATTTCTGGTTATGTTGAAGGAGTTTACAGGATTCAATTTCCCTTTGCACACAAATCACATCCTATGTAAGCATGGAATCCAGGGAAAGCCAAGCTTATGCTTTTCTTCGCCAATTTCATATACTATGCCCTTGATGTCCACTAATCGTCGCTGCTCTGGTGACCTAATTACGATATAATGGCAGTGGATAATTACTTTCGTGTCTGCTTCTTCCTGGGTCGACTCTCTGGGACAATAAGGAGATTGGGACCAGTTTCGTGGACTCTCCCCATGACTGATGGTATTACTGCAAAGACGGAGAAAGTGAAGTTGATGCATGTTCTTGAAGGTACGTCACACATTATGTGAGTGGATTTTGTCACGGACTCGCACCACCCACAATCCATCAAGAGAATAGAACGGTCACGGAGAGGATTATCGAAGACCCACATAGGTAAAGGAACTTCTACGAAGGACCAAAGGGATTGGGAAAATTTCCCCGAAACAACGAGAATAGGAAGCAGCTTGCTGAATTTCCTTTTAAGGAGTGATTGAAGTATTAACGAATATGCTCCCAGACGTCTCGGAAGAATGATTTGTCAGCGACACGAATTGCATTAGTCTAACGAGCGTGAATGGAACGACCACTCTTTCTGAGGAGCTGAAAGAACAAGAGTCGACCCAAGGAAGAAGCAGACACAAAAGTAATTCTCCACTGCCTTATCACATCGCAATTGTCACGATTGTCATTAAATTACCGGACAGACGTGTTTATATTGCTTCTGAGTTCTCTTCACAGCGTGCAGTAAATCGTGCTATTTGACACAGGGACAGGCAATCAACATCGAGTACTAGACATCAAGTAAATAGTGGAAGAAATTGGAAAAGACGTAAGCTCCGGGGATGTGATACCACCAGTACTTTTTGTGCGCAAGAATGCGGTAAGGGAAATTGAAGCCTTTTAAACTCCTTCAACAGAACCAGCAATTTTTATTCCCCTTCCAAAGTATTGAAGGCTTCTTGCCTTCACGACTTTGATGCACTTGACCGCTTCACCTGCCTGATGAATGGAAGCGGCCTGGCATCCATCCACCAAGTGAGGCACAATAAATTTCTGGAGATAATCAAGGTCAAACAGGGTATGGTCCACACTATCTAGAATGATGTTGATATAAGCCTTCTTTCCCCTTGCTGTAATTCTTGAGAATGAACATAAAACGAACCAACGTTCGAGAACTTTTGCGGAAGCAGGCAATGCAGCAAGCGCCATGGCCAGCATCCCCAGAGCCTGATGGTTGGCAGATCAGAAATTGGCTAACATTCTCACTGATAGTCCAGCTCAAGGCTCAGATGATGGGCTGTATAATGATTAATGTATAATTAATATAATGATTTAACTGATATCGTTTTGGAGTCAGAGAACTAGAGGTTTTATAGACGTTGTGTTTGCAAATGTTGTGTTATAAAGAACATATTAGTTATAAGGGAATCTTATTGGGAACGCTATGGAAAATCAGCTCTTCTTCTCTTCTGTTTAATCGAGTCACTTACCTAGCAAATCGTTGATAGTTATGAAGGTGAGTAAAATCGTGAGGCTTAGTGCACATATTTGTATTTAGTTACAATTTAAAACTGTAGCGACAATAATAAACCTGTATAAATTATGACCATGTGCTTTTCAGAAACCTGGCATGCGCAATAGATGTTTTAAGTTCCCAACTGTGGCAGTTACATATGGAGACACAAAAAGACTACACAAATGAGTAAGTTACCAAGATTTGTTATATTATCATTCTTTTCATTTTAATTATAATAAACTTTTATAAGAAAAGAACATGCCTGGGCACCTGTGGTTGTCCATATTGATAAAGAATGCAGCGCGCCTTACAGCCACACCCACCAACGGACAAATGCGGACAACCTAGTTTGGAACACCCTTGGGTCAAGCTTCAAAATGATGGATGTCCCAAAAAATCCCTATGAGGGGGGAGGTTTCCCCCCGCTGGCTCACGGACTATTAGTTTACATAGTGCAAGTTGCTTTATATATTTACCATAACATTATAATTCTCTTGTGCAAGCTTTCCAAATTTGTTTAAATTTTTCCCATTCTACCTATACAGTGTGTACTTGGGGTAGGAGTGTATACTAAGGCCCCCGTTCACACGTATCCGGATTCATTTGTATCCGCAAACATTTTGTTGCGGATAGGCCTTCCGTCCACACGTATCCGGCGAGAACACACACCGAAACCCCAACCTTTTGGAAACGCCCTCCAGAGTGGAAACTGTTTCTCAGGCATCGCCTTCGTTGACTATGGTTGTTTAATTGACTGTTGTAGAGCATAGCCAACCAAAATCTACTAATAAGTTCAACCATGCATGACTAATAAGAATCTTCTACTCTACTTTAACATAATGCTATAATTGTAAATACAGGCATCATAATGTATAGTTGAATGGACAACACGCTGGTTGGTAAACCAGGGCATCAGTTCAGAATTTTTTCGGCAAATGATTCAACAGTTATTTGAACACCAGGATTATTATTATTTCAAGATTGATCGCTGAGAACATAGTCAGCCATCATCATCCCAAAAGCATATAATTATGTAAAGGTATACAGTATATATTTATACAGAACAATAGGCTTTACTATATACATAGTACTTTCTCTGAACTGTCTTTCTAGTGATCGAAGGGGTGCAACATCACACCCAGACCTCGAGTTCGATTTCTAGTTGAGGCATTGAAAAATCTTCCGTTAGTGGTTCGACTTCGTTTTAAGCAAAACAAATTACATTCAATATGCAATATTTAACTAACAAAATAGTTAACTACACTTGCTTAACTATAACTAACTATTGGATGCCCGATTGAGACACTCATGCATAGTTGCATACTCATTTTTTTATTTACAACGCGGGCTTACCAATGCACATGTACGACGCATTATACAGACATATGCACGGAGAAGTTAATTAAAAGTCAATAGGATAATTTCTAAAGGTCTCAGTTTTTTTTATACACCCTGTATATTTGTTATGTATATTATTCAATTGGGTATCCCCAAGGGGAAACTCAGTTATTGAGCTGTTACGTTAAACCAGAGTTCGGCTTAGTCTCGATTGCCGTCTGGGGCTTTCACAATATTATCAGCAATTGATTCGGCTTGCCTTCACTACCAGAAAAAAAAACACATGCGAAGTTCGCCCTCAACTTAATTCTAGACTGCGGGCAGTCCCTTTATTTGAAGTTTGTTTGTTCGTATTACAAGTGTAGTGTCGAAACGTTGGGTCGTGAATGCAGTTCGACCGAGCTTCGCATTCATTTACATTCATAATCGTGTACTTTCTGGGGACGAGTTAAGGCTAAATGGGCGGGAAACACTCAGTGGCGGGAAAGGGGCGGGGACGAAAAGAAAACAGGGGGAATGCCGCTTTTATTAATTCCAAAGGGTGTTGAATTAAGCTCCGCCTACTTGTTTATACTCTCAAGAATATATCTGGAAAGGCTCCGTCTCGAATAATTTAATTCGCACAGTGTAAAACCAGCAACGTTTATTTTTATACTCGGATTTCATAATATTTATAATACTTCAACGAAAACTGTAAAGCTACCGTATATTTACTGGTTTTAGCGTTCTTCAAAGTATAAGCGCTCCTCAGTGTGTCGGATGTGGCGCTTATTTGAGAGCGGCGCTCGATCAAAATTAATTATTTGTATCTGCTTTACAACGGAACTACCCATTTCCAAAGTTATGGAGAGAGAAAGTCAAACGACAGAGCATTGAAATAAACTCACTTTAAACTGAAAAAAACACTGTAATATACAGGAGAATAAATATCCGAAGCTGATTAAAGATTGAGACGTACTGTAATAAATTGTTTTCAGTTAGGTTCTCGAAAGCGCCGCATTGTTGTGGAAAGCTAGTACAGTTCTCGTTAGAACTATCGCCCGATTTACTAAATTAACCTAAATCTAAATATCTAGCCACTCTGATCATTGAGGCATATCTGTTTATTTAGCAACTCAATCACCAACCTGTATTTGCTAAAATCAACGTCGGTTGTTCTAACAGTATCAGCTATATCAATTCTAAAAAGACACGTTAAGGATCCCATTGCCAACTGGGATACAAATAAACATAGTAGATAATTCCTTTTAAACTCTTTGAAACCCCATAACATGGCAACGCACGCCGGAAACCATGCAAACAATGGTAGTAGCCCAAACGTTATCCCAACAATCTGTAAGATCCGTATGTTTGCTGGAATAGCAAGACTATTATGTACCCATTCTGCGCAAGCGTTAGTCGTATTCAAATCAAGATAAACCACTCCAACTGTGAGCAAACCTAATATGAAAAGAACCGCCATTATTAATCCTATATTAGTCTGACAACTTCTGAGAAATGATTCGCAGAAATTTCGCCTGGGTTGTCCATCATCTTGCACCAAAACTGATATATCTTCTTCATAATAAGGTAACTCTGGCTGTGCCTCTTGCTCGTACTCTCGGTGTATTAAGCCATCGTATACTTCGTCTCGCTCAGGATTTTCTTCAAATATCAAAGTATAGTCTCTTTGCAGATTTTCTCGAGATATTGACGGCGGTTGAATGATCAAACTCGAGACAAGTGACACAAAACTACCAAATAGTTCTTCCAGAATCATTATTATTGATAAATAACTGAACGTGTATGTTAGTTGCCCGTAATAAGCCTCACGCAATTATGAAAAGTGCAGAACCAGAGGTTATAATCATTTATCATTCAAAACAGGCAAGTTAAGTATTTGTGTAAATACTTTGATATTCAGCACCACTCAACTCGAGCATGACCTGCTTAGATTTATTTGTTAACGGAAATGGGTCACAATTATTGTCAGCCTGTCAGCTGACAAATCGGAGATCGCTTTCTTTAGATGTGCTTAACGCAGACAAATGCCTTGTCAAATGATTGAATTAACACAGTCCTGTGTAAGACAAATTTAGTGACGTTTTAATGGTGAAATATTACATCACTTAAAGGCACCAGAAATTACATTAAGATTACAGAATAATCAATAACTTCCAAAAATCGATTTTCTATTTTCACATATTCGGAAGGCTTGACTAAGATCGATCTCTCACATGCAGATAAAATTTTTGAAAATACTTAAAATCGCATGAGTTACTAAGGACAACGTTTTTCAAATTTTATCCGTAGCGAGAGAGTTTGTGATTATTTATAACACAAGGCGATATATTCAACTTTCATCAGTTTCATGGCGATATATTCATTCAATTAAACTTTTTTGTGACGATTTTCGTGCTTTTCAGGTGTTGATTTTCACACAAGTCTCATTCCTTGCGGATAGTCTCATTCTAAAATTGATTCACCTCTTAACAAAACTGGTTAAGTGATTTAAAGCATCAAATGTCCATTCAATATACATCCTTCGTGTTTGTTGTTGAAAATTCCTGCAAACCACGGAGCAAAATACAGAAAATATAGAGCCCGAACGCTATTTTAATACCGATTTAATATATATTAAGATTTAATTTTTTTAAGATTTAATTTATAATAAGATTTAAAAATCTTTAGGTTTCCTCCCCGGCAAAATTTCTGATGTCTCGTGGCTGCGCACAATTACAACTGAAATTTTCCATAAGCATTTCATGCCTGCATATGTCGCAAAATTAATTCGGCTGAAAACAGGCTGTAAATATTCCGCTCGGTTTTCACATCTCCGCTTACTGCAGCTGAATTGACATTAATTAACCAACGACAAAGCATTTTTTTCAAAATTTCACCTAATATTGCGACACGCTTAATTTGGCTAAAACTGAGTGGTGTCTGGAATATATTTAAAATCAAAATTAAGCAAGCTAGAGGCCTTAACTGGCATTGTCTTACGTTATAGGAAAGATCGGGAAAATTCTGGTTAACGCCTAAAACGATTAGAAAATCCCAGACACCCATTGTAGATAGATCATCAAGAAGTGTAGAGAAGACATTTTGAGACTGAAAATTTCAGTATAACCAGAGGGAACATCAACTCGCGAAAGTGGAGTACACTCGCGGTAGTGAGATAATTTCAAAAACTATCAAATGCTTTGTCTACTTGACAATACTAATATATAGAGTATTCATTTTGCAACATTTGGCGTGAATTTGAGGCCGACTGGTTGAAAATTCAGCGCGTAGTGACAAATCCGCCAAAACAGCTACATAGCGTGTTCTGTAACTTTAATTCAAACCTTCGCGCGATATTAATAGCTGATAAACCTTTTTAATACTTGGAAGATTGAACTTTTTCACTATATGTGAGATTGATTCAATTTTGATTTCAGACTGATGAGCATGTACAAGAGGCTATTATAATTAACCACACTGCATGGATATAGACCAATGTCAGGGCTACCAAGGTGGCGAGCATCCAGCAATTTGCCACAGAGGACTTAACATGTTAGAGATCCACAAATTGAGGGTGAGGGAAATAAATAACCTGGATTTCTCAAATTTAGCAGTGCCAAATACTGATCTGCTATAGGCCTGCGGATTCCGGATATAATCTGCGGATTCCGTTGCAACCCTCGTGGAACTACATAATTTTCACATGAATCAATAGATAAAAACTTACTTTATCAGAATCCGTTGCTCCCCAAGCAAAACAGGTGCACAATTGGGAAAAAAATCCCTCCAAAGTTTGCTATTTTCGCGCTTCGAAATATTCGAACCGCCATTGTTTTGGTAGCAAATACGCATGCGCAGTCAGCAAAACTCGCACTGCGAACGCGCACAAACACGCACATGCTTCGAAGTGGAAACATGCTTAGTTATGCAAAACAATCATGGCTGAAGATATTTATAAAACTCGAATATCCTCATGTTTTATGCATTTTTTATGGCGTTACGGAGCAACTTTGCAAAGTTACACGCCAAAGGCTTAAGAGATTTCTTGAGTGTAGGTCTAAATAGGCCAAACTTAAGTGTCAACAAGCTGAAATAGCTAAGAAATCGTACGAGAACATCGATGACGGATCTGTCAATTCATAGAATAGTACAATCATGAAATGCTCGAAGAGATTTTGTGATGAAGAGAAGATCCGTAGACAACAGAGAAAAGAAGAAAAAGGAGAAGGAACTAGCTCTAAAACTGTAACTTCTACCGAAGAACCACATGTGGAAGTGGAGCCAAATAGCCAATAGAACCAAGGCGAAAAATTACACGTCAATCAGTCGTATAACCTAATAAGACCCTGCCTAAAAGAAACGAGCATGTACTCCCAGAGATATGTATTATTTGTGGAAGAGACGCCTCTTGGTTCTCACTAGACAAGGTATGGTCATTTTGACAGGTATATACTAGCGCAATGTGCACAACATTCTCGGGTTTGGTTTTCAAATATCTTGAATTGTGATCAATTAAGTTTATTTAGGGTAAAGTAGTTTCTAATGCTACAAACATCCAACCTTGTTATTAGCAGATATTTAGTTTAATAATTTTGTTTTACACCAGGTAACTAAGAAGAGAAGAAGAACCCCACTCATGTTGGCAGAAACAATTGATGCTGGTCTTCTACGTACAGCTGCCGAGAGAAAGAATGATGAACGGATACTTGTGCAAATCCAGGGGAAAGACTGCGCTATCACAAAGTTTGCTACTGCAATTATACAAAATTTCTCACCAGAGAGACGAAGAAGCAATCGGAGACTGAAAGATCTACATCAGTGTACGAGAAGTCTTATGATGTCTTCTGTATAAAGAAAGTAATCGAGATGGAGGTCATCGGAAATAAGCAAATAAAGTATATGAAAGATTTGCTGGAGAAATTTGTTATCATTGCTAAGGACACTGAGAATGTGGATGCATCTAAATATAGAGCTTTTAAACTCAAGCAACGACTGATGAAAAGTTATCCCCAACTTGTGTTCTGTGTACTGAAAATGAGAAATGTTAGTGAGATTGTATAATTATGTGGAAAATTTGGATTCTTCTGAATTGGTTGAGGAACATATGTCAAATAAGTCTGAAAACAACGATGAAGAGAGCTGTACCATTGATGATGATGATCTGAATTCCAACACAGAAACTGAGGGAAATTCTAAATCGTTCCTTGCTATTCTAGATAGTGGCTAAATACCAACTTATGTCACAATATAATATATGTAATAGTTCAAATACGAGAAGTAGAACTTTACCAGACAAAAGCCAGGACAGCTTATTGTAGAATACATGCAATCTCGTTTTGAGCGTAGGCCCTTGGCCAGGATCCAATAAGTGGGATTTTATTGCACTGATGAAAATCTGGGCTCAAGGATGAAAACATTTCTTTCAATTATAGATAGTTATGATGAAATTATGGATTTTATATTTCCTCCCAATTGATCTTTTTTTATGATGAATTTCGAGTTGGTGCCTGGGACATGTTTCTTTCAATTAGAGGTTTTCCTAGGAGTTTATATAAATATCCCTTAAAGCCCGGGACCAACTGGGAAACATTGTTGCGCAAAGATATTTGTCATATTATTTGTCTTACCAATGTTTCGGTTTGTCATATTGTCCTACCAGCGTCGGCAAACGGAGAAAGGTGTTTCATCAAATGTTTCTGAATTTGGTAGGAAATATTTTGCTTTCTGGGAAGCAAATTTTGTTTCTGCAATAAAAGCCAATGTTTCCAGATGTGGGAGACTGGGAAACATTTGAGCAAACATTGAAAATCACAAATATTTCCGCGACAATGTTTCTTACGTTTGGCCAAGACTTTAGTTTAGTGAAATATTTAATTTGTTCCTTGATCGTGTGAATTGTATGTATATTTATATATTCTCCGTCCTATTTGATACAGGTGGGTTTTTTACCTCACACAAATTTGTATTGAATTAGGATGTTCATAAGTAGAATTAAACGCTAAAACGGTATTTTGAAACAACAGCCAATGAATTGAAGTGATTTAGCATATGGGCAAGCAAAATGTACAATGTGTTTTAAACAATATTTAATGTGTGTGTTTTATTCGTCAATATTACAAGGTTTGATCTCTATTCCGTGATTTTATTTTGTTGTTTTTACGGGGGAAATAGGGGAAAACCCACAGGGAAATCCATTTTTCTGTCTGCGCGTGCGCAGTGCGAGTTTGGCTGACAAACGCATGCGTATTTGCTACCAAAACAATGGCGGTTCGAATATTTCGAAGCGCGAAAATAGCAAACTTTGGAGGGATTTTTTTCCCAATTGTGCACCTGTTTCGCTTGGGGAGCAACGGATTCTGATAAAGTAAGTTTTTATCTATTGATTCATGTGAAAATTACGTAGTTCCACGAGGGGTGCAACGGAATTGCATCTTTTGGATGCTCATCCTACGGCCTACTATGCCTCCCCCTACCATTTTCATTCCTCCTTTACTCACTCGCCCAAACCTTTTCTCCCACTTTCAAGCACTGCTAAATATGTGAATGTTCCATAATTTTTATATAACTATTCTCACTGTTCTTCGCTAAGTATTTTCTGTATTTTCTTTTATATTCGTTGTTTCGATCGTGTCCGTGCTGTTTTCTATGTAAGATGCAACACTAAGGGTCGGTGATGCGACAACGCCAACGTTTCCATCATTTTGGGCTTTCTTCGCTGCTTCGATTTTACTTTTAGTGTTTAGAATTCTGTCTGTGACGGCGGCCGCCTCTTCGATTTCGTGTTCAATCTCGCTTACTGCGCATACCAAGAATTTCGTCGTTTATATCGTTTAAAATCTTCATTTTATCCTCGAGTTGCTTTGAAATAACTTGGCATCGTTCAATATCTACATCGGTTGACTGAAGAAGCTCGAGTGCTTCTTTTGCTAGCTTTGTAATCACGCCACGATGGCCGCCTCTTTTGGTGCGAAGTCGCTCTATATTTTCCTTCGACATTTGCTCGTTATTTTCTTTATATTTTCGCTTAAAATTAACTAAAGAATTGAGTTACCCCGCCCCACGTTGCGTGCCATTTTATAATCGTGCGTTTATTGGTTCGGATAAAGGCCCAGACAGACTGGACGCGATTCGACAACGCGGCGCGATTTTTCGATTTTCACTGACATATAACGTTGATCCTGTTTTATGTTTGTCAAATATTCAAAAGCGCTATAACAGTTTGAGTTATTTGGTCTGCATATCTTTTAAAATTTCCTTCCATAGACGGTTGTATATTTACTTTTAAAAACTGAAAAATCGCGTCGCGTTGCCGAATCGCGTTCGGTGTGTCTGGGCCTTAAGTCTCGTTGTTATTGTAAAAATCGCGTTAAACAACAGAAAACATATAATTGTACCTTTCATTTTACATTCTTTAAAACAACAACAACTTGCTCCGTAAGTTACTTCCGCAATGACGTAAACGTTTATTACAGGCTGGAAGTTGTCGAGAAGTCTGTCTGGAGTCTGCAAGTTGTTAGCAAAAGGCTCTCCGCTCGAAACGTCGAAGTACTTTCTATATTTTTCAGGTTGCTAGATCTTCCAACCGACCTCGTGAATATCACCAACTAATCTACTTAGTGACTTGTTTCTTTTATTTTTCTTTAGGTTATACCCAGCAATTTCCTATTTATGTTTTCCATAATCTGTGGTGCATATCTTGTTGCTCGTAAATTCAAGAAAATCAACCCACATATATCGCACAGTGTGTTCCGCATTTTTTTCATCCTCTCGTGGGCCATCTTAGGTTCTGGTGTACTTGCCTATATCTACACCTATGTTATTGTAAAGTATTTTAGAGAAACTGAAGGGAGAATTAAAAAGGCCATAATAGCCGCACTCACGCCAGGAATCATGTTCCCTCTAACTGCGAGTGCAAAATATATTGCTCTCAGAAAGAGTTTACCCCAGATCGTGCTTTTGTATTGTGCTATTTCCTTCGTGGAGGATCCATTGTTCTGTACCGAACCATGCAGTCAGATTTTCAAAATATCTGGCTTTTCTTTGGTTTATCTCTGTTACACGGTGTCTCCAACATCCTGAGTAAGGCAACTCTTAACTTTTGTATAAAAAATTGGAAGTCTTTTGTTAAATGTTACAATTATAGAACATGCTGTGGGCCAAGATTAGAAGTGCAACCTTCAAATTTACCGCGTATTCGTCGATTCCACGCAGATCTTGAAATTCAACACAATTCTAACTACAGTGAACACATTTTCCATGATGACGGATCAACCACGACTGATACAATTAATAAGGACAAGACACATATCAAGGATTATTATAAGTCAAACCTCAAGATTGGCCATCTTAATGTAAATGGTGTGCAGAGCAAATTGGATGAAATCAAATCAATGCTTAACGAATTGTTATTTCGGATATTTTATTTATTGCCGAAACTAAGATCGACAGTACTGTCTCTGAAAACTTATTAAAACATCATAACTACAGGATTATACGGAAAGATCGAAAGAAAGGGGCTGGAGGTCTTATGGTATACATCAGATCAGATTTATCGATATATCGGAGAAGTAAACTCGAGCCAAAGGAAGTTGAATCCATTTGTTTGGATGTTAAAGATAACAACAACTCGCGTTTTTTAGTTTGTGCCTGTTATCGATCACCTGCAAAATGTAAGGTAACATATTTCATTGACTCGGTTTCAACTGCATTGGAACTTATGTATAGAACTAGGAAAGAGTTGTTGTTAATAGGGGATTTTAACATGGACATGACTAATGACGCAGAAAATGGCCGTACACCAAATACGAATTTGACAGACCTTTGTAATCAATATTGTTTAGTAAACCAAATTTCTGAACCAACCCGAGTTACTGACAAAACTAGTACATTAATTGATGTTATTCTAGCAAGTCATCCAAATAGATATGCTAGAAATGGAGTGCTTCACTTGGGACTTAGTGACCACGACTTGATATACGCAATTAGGAAAAGTAAATTCCCAAGACCTCCACCACATGTTATTGAATACAGAAGTTTGAAAAATATTGACGTACAAGCATTTCATCGCGACCTGAGGAACATACCATGGCAGTCAGCCTTTATCTATGACAATGCGGATGATGTTTGGCTTCATTGGTCCAAGCTATACAAAGATGTCCTAGATGAGTATGCGCCCTTAAAGCGAAAACAAATCAGAAGTGACCAGTTACCATGGATTTCACCAGCCATTTTGAGAGAAATAACCCACAGAAATCGCCTATACAAAAAAACACAAAAGAAACCCGACTGCATCCTCCTGGAATGAGTTTAAAGTCCAGAGAAATAAAGTTACCTCTATGAAACGTGAAGGGATGAAAGCTTTCTGTCTCGATGCCGCAGCAAAAACAAAGCATCAAGGAGAATTCTGGAAGAAAATGAAACCATTACTACCAAAGACTGCGAACAGCAAAACAAATGGGGTGGTGCTGGTGGAAAATGAAACTGTCATCACGGACCATAAGAAAGTGGCTGAAGTATTTAACAATTATTTTGTGGAAATGGCTTGCAGTAATGGTAGTAATAATACTGAATTAAAAGTCGAGGATTTTGACGAACACCCGAGCATTAAAAAAATCGCGGATAAACAGAAGCAAACAATTTCAAATTTGAGACTGTCAGCACTGAATACATAGATTGCATTCTTAAGAATATAAACCCAAATAAGAGTGTTGGAATTGATGGTATTTCGCCTAGACTGTTAAAACTATCTGCCCCTGTTATCGCTGACGAAGTTACAAAACTCATTAATTTCTTTATCACTGGAAACACTTGGCCAAGTGAATGGAAATGCAGTAACGTGTACCCCGCACACAAGAAGAAAGACGAAACTGATAAAACAAACTATCGTCCTATATCTGTACTTGGAGTGCTTTCTAAGATCTATGAAAGGGTTATGTACGATCAAATGTATGGTTTTATATACCCACAACTATCAACCAACTTATCCGGATTTTTAAAGGGATACTCTTGCTGTTCTGCTCTAATAAAAATGACTGACGACTGGCGAGCTGATCTTGACGAACGGAAGAATGTTGCTGTAATTGCATTAGATCTTAGCAAAGCATTCGATTCCGTAGTGCATAACCTACTATTAGCCAAACTGAAAGCATACGGTTTAAGTGACAGTGCACTCACCTTAATGAAAGCGTACTTGTACGATTGCCGCCAGAGGGGTAAAATCAATGGGACTTTCTCGGAATATAAACCAGTAAAAATTGGACTACCACAGGGAACATTGTTAGGACCTCTTTTATTTAATATTTTTATTAATGACATAAATTATTTTATCCTAAATATATCCCTCCGATTATATGCTGATGACACCACAGAATATTTCGCCGACCACTCCCCCATGATACTGGAATTCATAATTAACAGGAAACTTAGTACAATGTCTGAATGGTTTGCGTTGAACTATTTAACTGTCGACGGAGAGAAAACTCAAGCTCTACTGGCTTAGGTTCCACAAAGTACAGTTATGACTTTCGCGTGGAGGATGCCATAACTGAGTCAGAGGATACCTTAAAAATTCTTGGATTGACGATAGATCGCATGCTCAAATATAATGGGCACATCAAAGAACAATTGACGAAGGCCTACGCTAAAACCGCTGCCCTTCGAAGGATCAGACGCTTTGTAACAACTGAAGTGATGATTCGGCTATACAAAGCATTCATCCTTCCTCACTTGGAGTATTGCAGTCCTGTTTTAGTAGGCATTGGGAAGACACAATCAAATAAATTAGAAAATGCAAAGTACTATATTCTCCGGACTATCCTTGGTCTTCCCAAGTCGAACAGTTATGAAAATTTACTTACATTAGTTAAAATGAAGACGCTGGAACAGCGCAGATACTTTCAAACTTTAGTCCTTTTTAAATGTATAAAGGAACATGGTCCCATATATATACAGGAATTATTTAAGCTTCGTATTGTAAACTATAACTTGCGAGGGTCTGGTACTAGGTTGGAACAATTCCCCTTTAAAACAAATTGGCTTAAAAACTCGCACGCATCAATTGCCAGCCACTTGTGGAACAATCTACCCAGTAATGTACGGGAGGCCCCCGATCTTAGAAGTTTTAGAAAACTTATTAGTGAAATTGAACTTAAGCCAGGAATATATTTTGCTTAATCTGACAATTTAATATTACTAACATGCTTCAGTTAATGTAATTGTTTTATTATATATAATTATATATCACTTTGTATATACTAATTTCTGAACTTTTTGAACTTTTACAATTTAATAATTATTTTATAAAGTAATTCATAGTTTATTGGCACGTGCGCGTTTTAACGAGCTTTTGCTCCTAAGTGTAACGTGGATAAATAAATTATTGATTGATTGATTGAGAACATCGTATTCGAGTGCACTGCAGGCATCTTACGCCAGGCCTATTTGGGTTATCCCCGAGCCGGCGCAAAGCGCCGTGCGAGGGTACTAATTCCGCTCGGATATTTACACCCGGGTATGTGACGACATAGCGGACGAATGCAAAGTCGTCCACCATTATGCAATGGACGGTTTTCTACCACATGTGCATGCCCGAGTTCAGGCCGAGAGAAAACTGGTAACTAGCAACCTCATGATTGGCTAAGAGAAAGAATTTGTTTTTTAATGTATACGTCAGTTTTTTAATGTATACGTCTGCATGTAATTTCAATATTGTATAATATGTATATGTATCTTATAGTATAACATCATTGTAAAATCGTGCAATTCAATCTTTGATTGCAATGCGTTTTTATTAATAAATTCAAATTCAGAAACTTAACTGTCATTTTGCAAACTTTTTTCAAAAATGTTTTATACTCGGGAGTCGGGATATGCAGACAAACAAATCGTCTAAACGAGATAAATGGAAATTTTTTAGAGGACTTTCACTAACCAAAAGGAGGGGAAAAAACAAGATTTTTGAGTTTTAAAGTGTTTTAAACGGGTAAGTGTCTGTCTATTTTGCATACTTGCTTTTGCCGTATTGGCATGCAGTATATTAGTTTCATAGTTTGATGATTTGAAAATACGTAGGTCATGATCATCCTATGTGGTCAATACAAAATTGATTAATCTTAAAAGGTATTTTAGTATTAATTCAAATATGTTATAGAATAAGGAACAACATGATTAAGTCTCAAAAAGTATAAAAATACTGTTCAAAAACAGTTGAAGTTTTATAAAAAATATCTTGAAATGTTTTGTGAGACTTCTATTAAACAAACTTTAATGCTATACAAACTTGTGACAAATTATAGCGGCTACAATGCCAATGGAAACGATTTACACTTGTGTGTGACTTGTCCGACTTGTGTATACATTATTAACAATAACATTTCATGATTTTCATCACAATAATGATGTAGCGGTTGAAATAAAACAATACAACGACCCATATTGCTTATGTTTAGGAGTTAAGCTTTCTCTTTCGTTAAATTCTTCAGAACTTTATGAAAACATTTCATACGAGTATAATTAGATCAGAATGAGAACAATAAAACTGTCAACTGTCATATTGCCATTATTGGCACTCCCTTGACCTTGACTGCATCTTCGCGCGTAATTTTAAATACGCGTTGTGATTGGTCGAGCTGAAACAATCGGAATGGAATGTGTTGCTGTAAGAAGCCTGCATGTGGGGAGAACACCTCGCACCCGCGAACAGGCTGCGTAGGAGACTACTATAGCACTTAATAGTAGGGACATTACCACAGTTGCCAGATCCAAAAAATATATGAAACTTTACAAATTTACCTTATACGAGCCTTTATTTGAGGTGTTGTGATGAAATTTAGGTATATCCGCGCCATGTTTACATTTTGTTTGGCATTGTGGCCGATGCGAATTATGACGTCCGACACGTCGCTCGCTCTGATTGGATAACAAAAATTATTAGCCAATCATCGTAAAACAGTACGACCTATTTCACAACTCCGCCAAAATTCCACCATCGTAAAAGCGGAACATCAAAGCCGAAGTATTGTTTCTAAAAAGCTCAAATTTTTTATATTAAATTCCCGAATTACGCATAGCAACCCAAACCTTCTAAATGAACAATATTCGAAGCGACTTAGCGCGGTTGCCTGCTTGTAACACGAAATGTCATCAACAGTAACATTTTAGATCCTTTGGCCGGCCGTCTAGGAGATGAGTGTAAGGTTACAGCGTCTTGCACTCTCACTGTTTTAGCTGGCTATTTGCCGATTTGCGTTATTTGCCGATCGGAAATGCCGAGCCTTAATTGTCTCTTTAAATTTATGAATTTAATTTTAACTAAATTATAATAATAATAGTCATGTCATCCAAGTTTGAAAGTTTTGTATACGCTCCGATCGATACAATACCCCAAGCAACATCTTGCTGTGCTTATTTTTTCCAGGTATTTCCAGCCATATATGTTCAATGTCCGTGTTCAATGTCCGTGCGCACTGGAGTAATAATAATAATAATAATAAAAGTCTTTATTGAAATACTCAAAACAAACGTCTGAGTTTACATGTGAGAATACTACAATATTGTTATTACAGAATCATTTACATCAATTATAAAATTACAAAGGTTATAATATATAAAAATATGAACAGTTTATATAAAATTGAAAAGATCGACATCTATTTATAAAAGCGTTTTTAAACCTCTCAGTTTTAACAATAGGTAGTTCAAAGTCATGACCTCTCCGTCTTAAAGGTCGATTTATCTTGTTAGGTAAAAGGATATGTAAACCATTATTATCATCACTTGTAATTTTAGTCCATAATTTCTTGTCTCTGGTCGATATTATTGCTTTAAAATCTGATCGATTGCTGGTATACCCGTTTCTGTGAGCACGATTTATAAACTTATCAATCTGACTTACATATTAATTTGTGGTAAAATGCTCCGCCCCAAACTTCAACTGCAAAGGTGAAAAGGGAGATTACAAGACTTATGAAAAGAAGATCTAATTGTTGCGTAGAGAACCCATAATGTTTACAGACTCTTAAAATATACATTCTACTACTAGCTTTCTTCATCATTTCATCGAAATGTTTATCCCATTTTCCTGGTATTTCTTCAATCGTGACACCCAGTATTTTGAGCCAATCTTTTCGTATTATGAATGGAATGTGGTCCGGTAAGGGAGCAGACACTCTTCCGCGAACAATTATTTCATATTCTAAGAAGTAAGAGTTGTTTTTGAGCCATGTTTCACTCATTGCTATTATATCAAGTGGATATTCTGTAATAGTAACGAGTAACTGGTCAAATGTTGATACCATACTTTGGGTATTTAGATGAGCAAGCCTAAGTTGGTTAGACCTACTAGTGAGGGCTTCGAGATGGTCGTCGGGCACGTCGTTGAGGGAGTCATCACTGGTTTCTTGCCGAACAGATGCGTCTAAATTAGGTTGGCCATAGAAAGGTAGTAGTAATGTTATTAAGCATCTGTTGCATGTCTGCTCAACAGGCCTGTTAGATGGAATATGTTGTAGTTTAACTGTTTCAATGCACCGTGCATGATACAGATCTTCACAAATATCACAAATTACACGTTTTTGGTTACATCGGACAGTTTTCTCGCATGTAATAGCCGCAGGCACACACCGAGAGCGTCGCTTGTTATTTGACATTGATTCAGTTGTTGAGGGTCCTGGGTTGGTTTGGATATCACCAGAGATAATCAGCAACTGGAACGTTGCCACACAATTTGAATAATATTGAATGCTAGCCTTTAAACGCTTGAAATTTGTCTTTTTGTCTTTTGTAGCACATTTCTGCAGCCAAGTATTGATCCATTGTATACCTTTGTTTCCCGACAGACGACATCTCCTTCCTTACATATAGATTCGGCAAAGCCAACAGACCGCAAAGTTTTACAAGAGAAGCAATGAATATATTGTGGTAATATGCAAATATCCGGTCGAGAACGTATGCAAATCTAACTCGTTCAGCATGGTTGGGCAACGTATCGGGGCTGAAAGTTGATGCCAAAACTTGCTCTACTATCTCCTGCTGAATACCACGATTTCCATCTCCAAAAATACATACTGTCGACGAGCGAACTTTACCAAACGAATGATTGCACAATCCTCAAGATTATTAAACGTAACTAAATAGATCTGGGAATGAATCCGTTCAGCATGATTCGGCAACTTATCAACACTGGCAGGAAACTGCCAGAATTCCCGCTCAATTTCACAGTTTCCCTCTTCAAAAACATGTTTTGTCGACGAACAAGACTTATTGGATAAATCACGGCTAAAACCAACCGCTCTGATATCAATAAACACAGTAAAGCAGATGAAAAATACAGAGCTCATAAACACGCGTGAGTCCATATTAATAGACGTTAATTCGACGAGTGGCCTCAATGTACTTACACATTTTTTAAATATAAACAGGTGAAAGTAAAAACACCAGTTGATCTTATAAGAAACATACAAAAAACATTTTGAATTAATATTTATAAAATAGAGTAACTACATTACAAAGCAATAGTCTTTCTGAAAATTGTAAACATTTTCAATTTGTTTTGTTTCTACATTTCGACTATATTGTCCTTTGATAATAAACAAATTAATAAAGTGTATATTGTACAATATTTACAGTCGCATCATTGGTCGAGGGATGTTGTGTGAATCGATACACTAAAACAATACTGATATATACTGTCATACTAATATGTTGAAATTTCTCATGTACCTAAATGTTTGGGCATATTAAATTTTTATGTACCACAGCACATTCTAATATTTCTTAATTGTTTAGCATCAACTGCATCTTGTGTAAGTATGTTCATTTGAAAAAGAGTTGCAAATGATCAATATTATGTCGCAATTTATCCTATTAATACCCAATACTTTCCCCTAGACAAGTAAAATCGTCATGCATTAGACAAAGTAAAATAACAACGTAAGGAGTGTTGGGGCTTAATGGGTAAACAAGAGATATGGGCATTAACACATTAACCCTCAACATTTTTAATTTTGACAATTAAAATCCTCTGGCTTTAAACAGTAAAATAAAGCGTTACAGCTTAATGATTGCACCATATTGCTGTTTCAAGTTGAATAGTTTGGGGCTTTTTCATGCTTCTGTATAACCAATAAATGTACCTTTGAACAAGGCCCAAAAATTTCATACAAGGTAATTCTCGTACTTAAGAAAATCATGCAGAGTAACATTTTTAAGGACCAACAACTTTTACACCATTTTAATGCTTAATATATAACTGTGATCGCATGTACATCTAGCTTTATATAGATAATCTATTTTAGCATTCAGTATTTATTGTAATTTTATATGTTTATAGCTAGAGTTTTAAATTTGAGGGCAAAAGTTTATTAGCCATTGGCTATTATGTGCTACCCTATTGAAATAAAGTCATCAATCAAAGTCATCAATGTCCTTACTACAACTGTGTGTTGAATGAACTATTTTAAAAATCAATGGGCATAAAATGTTGGAAAGTTTTGTTATCCCCAATAATCATTCAATTTCAAACTTCCTGTTGTGGTTCCTCAACTGCGTGTTGCGGTCCCTCGTAAACTCCCTTCCAGTTATCTATAGTGTTCCTCGCCCAGCTGAAGAAGTGCCTGTAATCTGTGTCAGTGATGTTCTTGGTGAAATTCCAAAATGAATTATATCCCTTTCTTCCAGGTTAATGATCATACGTATACCTTCCCTGCAATCAAGTCATTCACAATAATTTCTACTGATGATTCTGGATCTTTTGCACCATGGTGACCACTGGGACGTTTCAAGTTACAATCTTCCTGAACCCCGTCAGAATGTGTCGAATGATGGACAACGATCGTGCATTTCTCTGAATAGTCCTTTCAGTCAAATTTCCACCACAGTTTTGGATAAGTTGCTTAAGCATAAGATCAAATGCTCCATAATTATGAAGATCCAGTGGAATGTTATGTCCTGGTCCTCCAACGCAATTGATAAAATTCTGGAATAACTTTTATTTACTAACAAATAACATTGTCTAGGAGTTGAACTAAAACAATCAACATTGAAACATTATCACCAGTTTTATAGGTAAAAAACTGGAAGGGCATTTGACGACTCGCATGGAAACTGTCACCACTTCAAAACTATTCAACATAACTCAATTATGTTAGTTTAACTCCTAGAACTGGATATGATGAGTCTATGCTGAAAATTTCATCATGATAGCTTCAATGCCTCTTCAGATATCCTGCGCGCAATAATGGAAATCGCTAGTTTTGCTAATTCGAGAAAAATGCATTTAAAGTTCAATGTTCGGTTGATCAACCTGATCGTCACATTAAGGTGGTCTTATACATTGAAAACTATTTTTTTTCCTCATTTTTCCTCTAATATTATAGAATATGGGTGGCTGACACAAAATCACTCACTGTTATACAATTTGTGGATTAGTGTTACAATTTTTAGTGCTAGAATATGGGTGGCTGACACAAAATCACTCACCGAAATACAATTTGTGGATTAGTGTTACAATTTTTAGTGATACGTAGTTGAAAAATGCCATGCTAGATTTTTTCAAAAATGCTTAACACGTACTATTTCAAAACCTAAGTTTGGTTCCCAGCTGTGACCTCCGCCGTTGCCGTGTTTAAAAAGACACCAATGTTTAACCCTTCGGTTCTTTGAAAGGTTATGGCAGATCGACTTTCGTCGGACTTTACATGATGTCCTCAATCAGTCATAGCCTTGAAGTGGAACCGTAATTACACAAAATATATAGCACGAACACAATTTGCTTTCACGCCATTATAACGACTCTCCCGCCTAAATATAACCGACTTGTACTTGGTGTAATTTGAAATAAAATCACTATATAGCTAGGGAGGGCCAGGTGGGTACTCATTTGGAGGAAAAACCTTTTTCGTAAATGCTCGCGATTTTCCAATAACATGTCGTTGCTATGGTGGTTGCTACGGGACAAAATTTCAAACAACCTGCTATTTTCCCCTATTTATCCATTTTACGCCAAACAAATAGAAAAATTAACACAAGAAAACGAAAAAGGGATCATTAATGATGCATAATATGGCTAATTTCAAAATAGGATTTTATTTTAAAATTTTGTAGTGGACCCCCTTAAGCCCAACCCTAAAATGTGAGGGAGGGTTAATAGGGCCTGACATTCGGGTTAGAATCCCCTAGTCCATTCGAACCAATCAATTTACTCCCCCAAAAGTTATTGTAACATGAAGTACTGAGTCGATGACTGTAACCATGGTAACACGCAACACTGTATATTTCTTTTATTTTAATTTGTACAAGATGTCCCGACTCCCGAGTACAAAACGTTTTTGAAAAAATGGCAGTTAAATTTCTGACGTATACATTAAAAATAGGCACGCTAAGCGTGCATGTATCTGCGCCAAATGCTATTTTGAAGTCGCTGTGAGACTTAGTGTTAACATCTGAGACGACTTTCCTGGCTGCAGCAGTCTATTTGTGACTAAAGTGAATTGCCTAATAGTAAAAGGGCTTTATTTTTTATCTATGAAAATAAAGCAATCTGATTGGCTAGCGAGCGTTTCAGAGCGGTCCGGATTTTTAAATCCGCCTTTGCACAGACTAGCTCCTTCGAAGACGTTCTTTAAATTATTTGTGAGCTACGGTCTCACAGACTGTAGCACTGAGGTGTTCAAAATACAAAATGTATTTTCTTGACAGTATACTCAGCGTTCATTGAAAGCTTCACTCTTCTAGATGTTTCAAACCATATTACTTTCGATACAGAAATGTCCCTAATGTCTTGGGGTTTAACGCGATAGCGTATATCAGGGGACGTGGAGTTGAAATTAAAGGCGATTGTATGAGTATTTCTGCTTTGCTTACATTAACCTGAGACAAAATTTAAGGTCGAAATTTTTGTGACCTTTGAACGCAGTCAATAGAATAAATTAAGTTTAAAGGCGACCAACCTGAGTCAACTACTCAGACAAGCTCTGGCGTATTACAATTGCAAGTGTGTACAGTCTGCGCACAGAGTAATATTGATATATGGATTCAGATCCATATCGCTTGAAACAAGCGTTTTCTGGTTCTAAGTTCATGTTACGCACACAATAGGGTTAGGGTTAGGAATTGGGTCGGGATTGGGGTCAAGATCAAAGAGAAATATCCGTGACTCGTAACATGGCCTTATAACCCGTTTTCTGGTTCCCCTAGGAAATTCTTTATTGCACTATTATAGGTTAGGGTTAGGAATTGGGTCGGGATTGGGGTCAAGATCAAAGAGAAATATCCGTGACTCGTAACATGGCCTTATAACCCGTTTTCTTCATCTCGGTTACCGGGGGTAAAAAATTTGTCCATAAAAGCACTCACTACATAGACATGCCGCGGCGAGAATAGTCAAAACAACTATATCAAAAGAAACTTTAAAATCATCCCAGCAAACGGGATGAGATTCTCTCAAACTATTTAATAATACAAGGAAAAATTCGCCTACTTCGAAACTTAACCTTTGTCGCCATATTTTTTCCATATAAGGAAATAGTCTACATGATTTCAAATAAATGTATTTTTACGGACTATTTATAGCCGTTCAGAGACAGAGCAGAATTTATACTGTATATTACTATATTATGCGTGTCATTGTGACTAAACGCCAAGACTAAGTTTCAGATTTTGTAGTCTTTATCTAGCCCTAGTTTCACTGTTATATATTTTCGTAAGTCCGTAAATTTCCTAAGGTTTCAAGCAAGTACTCGCTAGCGCATTTGTCTAGGTGTAACTATTAGTATATTGTAAATAAAGCCGATGTTGAGTGGTCGTGAGCCTGATTTGAAGCCGCTAGGATTGAAGCATGTTTTTAGTAATCTGAGATAAGAACATCTTGAATGACGTAATATTGAATGAAGTAATCCGAGTACTAGTCGCTGATTGGCTACAAGCTAACATACACACACACTTAGACCCGACAGCAATATATCTGCGCTAGCGCAGATACAAAAAAAAAATTCTTTCTCTTAGCCAATCATGAGGTTGCTAGTTACCAGTTTTCTCTCGCCCTGAACTCGCGCATGCGCATAACGTAGAAAACCGCGCATTGCATAAAGGCGGACGATTTGCATGCATTCTGCTATGGTGTCACGTACCCGGGTGTAAATATCCGAGCGGAACTAGTAACCGGCCACACATCGACCTCACATCGACCTCACATCGACCCTCGCATAGAAAACAGTGTAAAAGCTGGACAATATGTTTAATAACTGTATATTTGTGTAAATAATTGTTATACCTAAAGGAATACATTGTTTAAAACGTTAATCTTTGTCTGTGTTAATTTATGCATGTATCCAAGCGTCACTAATTACTCATATTTTAGGGAGCTCCACAGAAGTTTTACAGAAGCTTCACAGAAGCTTTACAGAAGCTCCACAGAAGCTTTACAGAAGCTTCACAGAAGCTTTACAGAAGCTCCACAGAAGCTTTAGAGAATTTCCTGCTACAAAATCCCATCAAACCCTTCCTCAAAGCAATGATATATATAGAACCGTGTTTCTATGTAAACTTGAATTAAAAACTGTAGATAAACAAACGACAACGAAGTAGTCAAAGGGAGGAAAAAGGGGGTATGGCGAATGCGAAAATGTATACATTTTTAGAGCGAAATATTGGTGTTATGGACAACGCTTTGCTTGGATGCATGCATAAATTAACACATGGATTAACACAATAAAGCGCACGCAAAGTAGGAACTCTTGCACGCACACTAAGTACGAACTCTCGCACGCACACCCCTGTTGATGCCATATGGCTGGAAATAAATGTGACGTCATACATACATTCGTTTGAATACTAATCACTTCCCTTGCTGGAGGGGGGGGATAACCTACTTACTTAGCCTACACTATCTATTTTACAACAATTGTAGTATTACTTACCTAATCTGTGAATTTTACGAATTTTTGCATAGATGGGTGTGTTTTCATAATTATCAAAGGCAGCAATCTGCTGCGGAATGCGGAAATTATAGTCTTCAATTAAACCAGTAGATCTTTAGGTGCGATCCCAATTTCAGTGTGATTAACAGAGTTGTAGACTCGAGTCGTGCGACTTGTGACTTGACTTGTTACCGAGACTGATGACTTGTGACTTGACTTGGACTTGCAGGAAATGACTTGTGACTTGACTTCACTTGACTTGGACTTGGACTCGTTAACAACTCTGGTGATTAGAAGTACTATCATACCAAAACACTTCCTGCTAAAGCGAAAATTCCGCATTGACTAAACAATCATTCCGCTTTCAACCAGCTTTTAACTCGAAAACATGAATTAAAGAACTTCACAACTTAATTAAAGAACTATAAGAAATTAAGAAAGCGACCATATTATTATACATACATAGTCATAGCTGTGAGCGTTCGAGTGCGCATGCATAAACAGACGACCCGTCGCTCCACTGCACGGTGCTCCACATTTATTGCTTACAAGTAATTTACACGTTCATTTATCAGGATGATTCTGGAAGAATTAATCGGGGGTCTTGTCTCCCTTCTCTCGAGCTTGTTTGCTCAAGTACCATCGATATCCACAAGAAGTTTGCAAAGGGAATACAGCTTGATATTTGAAGCAAATCCTGATCAAGATGAGGTATACGACGGCTTAATACACCGAGAGTACGAGCAAAGGAAACAGCCCGAGTTGCCTGATTATGAAGAAGATATATCTGTTTTGGTGCAAGCTGATGAACAACCTGAGCGAAATTTCTGCGAATCATTTCTCCGAAGTTGTACGGCAAATATCGGATTAGTAATGGCAGCTTTTTTCATATTAGGCACGCTCACAATTGGACTTGTCTACCTTGACTTGAATACAGGTGATGCGTGCATAGAATGGATGAACAACAATCTCACAGTTCCATCACATGTAAATGCTGTACGAATGGTGGCAAAGTCTCTCAGATTATTGCCGCTGTTCACCTGGTTTTCAGTAAGCGTTATTATGTTGTGGGGTTTCAGAGAGTTCAAAAAGAATTATCTATTATGTTTATTTATCTGTCAGTTGGTGACAGGATCCATCGCTTGTGTTTACGGAATTATTGTATTTGATAAATTAGCGACAACCACCTATGATTACAACAAATACAGGTTAGTTGTATACAGAAGTTCTATTTTTACACCCTTTATAGCGCTAAATAATGGGTGCAATTACCATCAAAAGTGTTAAACATAGCCCACTAGAGGTGCTAAATTAACACAAGCAATATATTTGCTTGTTGGAAAATACAAGCAATATATTTGCTTTTTCTTCTCGAAAACCACAAGAATTTCAAGAGTTATAGCTCAGGAATGCTGGTATATTATATTCAGGTAAGGATATTTCAATGTTTTTATGTAATATAAAGCAATTATAAAGGCAAAAATTTACGGATGTATTCATAAATATTGGATCAATTGAAGTTAACGACCCCCCCCCCCAAGCTTCTTTTTATGTATTTGGTGGTTCCTAAAGTTTCCATATTGTCGCCAAAGATTACTTCTCGCAGTTCGTCGTGGAGAGACATTTCGTCGGTATAATACTGTTGCAGTATGCTCGCCAAACATTTTAAGGCCTTTTATAATGCCTTTCCAGCAATGAGTCATCGAACAGATATTTACAATATGCAGTTTGCGATCAAAACACGGAGACAAAATTGCAAAACAAAACACCTCAAGCTCATATTATTGGTCGTGTTGAAAGTCTTTTGAATTGTTTCCTGGTCAAAAAATCAATGAACTGAGAACTGTGCTGAGACATAGACAATAGAAGGGAAGTCATAAAAATTCCTTTGAAACAAACACAAAAATCCGTAAATTTAACGATATAATATATACAAGGGGGTCGTATACTTCAATCCGAATATTTGTTATTGAAGTATACGACTCCATTGGCATAGGGGGTCGTTAACTTCAAAATTTCCCTTGTACTTATCAATTTAGTTCAGAATCAAAACGATAATATAAACTACGGCCTACTTAACAATTATATTAATCTATACCATACAAACTCTGACATTAGAGTAGACTTTATATTATGAATATTTCTGTGATTGTTTCATAAGTTGAGCATTGTTTCAATGAATCAATGTATAGTCTATTAGTACCCTGAGAAAATGTTTAAATAATGTGCAACTTCCATAATATTATAATTGTTAATAATGAGGTATATTTAAAATGCTTCAATAAAACCTACAGGTCATTGAGGTCAATGTAAATACATGTAGCTTAGGGGATACATGAAATTTTTGAATTTTGCAGAAGGTATTATATAATATATAATAACTTTCCCTCCATGCTTTTCGGCACAAACCAAAAATATATCATGCCCATATTTGGGGGGTGGTGGAATAGCACCTAAATCAGGTGCAATTTTTATGAGAATATTCAGATGTTAAACCAACTCGTAAATCAGTGCTATTTTAACACCAAAAATGGTGTTATTTTAGCACCTCGCCAGGTGCTAATTTGGCACCTTGAATAGTGGTGTTAAAATAGCACCCAAAAATGTGCTATTCTGTACCTTTTTATTTGACACCACTTTTGGTGCTAAATTAACACCCTCAAATTAACAGTGTACAGTGCTAATGGCTTTTCTTAACATTTTTGAACCGCTGCCGTTTGTTTATCTACAGTTTTAAATTTATTTCCGGCTACTTTACTGCCGTTTATCTACAGTTTTTAGTTTATTAATTAGTGTTACATGACGTGTAAAGAATGGCTGCTCTTCGCATTTTCTGCTGGACTTTAATATTTATATTCAGACTACGATTCCCGTCCGGTTCATCAACTGCAACTCTAAAGAATGCCACGCCCGGAAGTGAATTGACACGTATGACGTCACACCCGGAAGTAAATAGAATAATAATGAGGTGACGTACCCTCTGAGGTTGCGCAACCTCTAGGTTTGAACCCTGCTCAAAGGATATTTTCCCTTCAGTGAAATATCATTACTACACATTTACAACGTTTGATAATTTCAATAATGTATTTAAAAACAAAAAACAATACATGATACGTCCACAAACTACCATTTGGAGTGCCGCGGGGCATCGAAGCATTCCCGATTTCGGATTTGGAGGCAATTGTAAATAATTTCTACAGTGAGACACGAAAAAACTCAAATTCTACAATTGCCTACAAAGGGGGTCATTCCGAGAAGGATTTGCTGGCAAACCTTCAAATCCCATCCGTAAATTTGGAATGCTTCGGTTGTCCCAAAGCCGAAAAACATTTCGATCAGCTGGTCTGGTTGGAAACCTGTGGCAACCACCTAGAAGCCAATGCGTACCGTCAATCGAAGCGGACGCCTTTGCAATGTGGCTACAGAAGAATCTTTAAAGACAATAATACAAAACGGTTCTTTTAAGAACCACCACATTTACAAAAGAAAATACACCGCTGTGTTCGACATCCCTAAGCCATCGGTTCAAGAAAGTGACGTACCCTCTAAGGTTGCGCAACCTAGAGGTTGCGCAACCTGGACGTGACATACACTTTGAACCGAGAGTCTAAATTGAGGATATATATATGCTACTCGATATATTGTTCACACAGTGTTCTCTCGGGGTTCTGTATAGGGGTTCCATCGGGGTTCCCTGGGGTTTCTCTCGGGGTTCTCACATATTTAGCAAGTCCCGTAGAAGTACTCATTTACGGGACCTTGTTGCGGGACATATTTAGCAAGTTCCGTAGAAGTACTCTATTACGGGACCTTGTTGCGGGACATATTTAGCAAGTTCCGTAGAAGTACTCTATTACGGGACCTTGTTGCGGGACATATTTAGCAAGTCCCGTAGAAGTACTCATTTACGGGACCTTGCTGCGGGACATAGTTAGCAAGTCTCGACGTCCCTTGCTTCCCGTTTGAACGATTTGCTAGCCATCTTTTTGCGGACATAATACGTAATATTTTACGTAATATTTTAGCTTAGAACGTTTGACTTTAATTGTAAACATTTCCGCTGTTAGCAAAAGTTCACATTTCTGTCCCTTACGTGCTATGGGCTTAACAGAAATATGGAAGATATGGTTTATTGAGATCACAGCCGAACAGGGCTGCTCTAAACATCTTTTCTTACGGAACACAAGGGAATTCATTGCGGAACTGTTTTTAAGGAGGTGCATTTAGAAGTAAAACTTAGTATGCAGTATGCCACGAAGGCGTAGAGATTGTCCAATTTGCGGTAAGAGAGATCTCGTGAAGTTATCGAACCATTTAGCAGCATGCATCGACTCTCCCACGAAGATAGGCAGCAATACCTTTCTCAAGCCAGATCACTTAGTGATCAAATGGCGTCTGACTGTGAAGAAATACCCAGTCAAAAAAGAATGCGATATGAGCCAGATGATGAAGTGTCAACAGTATCCAATGAAGATAATTTCAGTTCATCAAACCAAGAAGACGGCGAAAATTCCGACAAAATGAACGCCTCTGACTATAGCGAAGAGGCTGACCCCTGGGGTGTATTGATACACGAAGCAGCGTCGAAACTTCGCACAAAGCACGATGAATTTGTGCAATCTTTTCAAAATGACGGATCTGGTAAAATTGATACAAAGAAACAGGCCTTTTCAGAAATTCTACCAAAACTTCAAAAGGAATTGGGAAATGTTTATTTGGATCGCTTGCAATGGATGTCGCAAATGAAAAAGGATCCAGTGCATAAAAAGATTATGGAAACTAGAAAAAGATTCGTCGAAGACGACTCTTTCGATCCTGACGAAGCTATGCATGTGTGTTGCTATTGAAAAGAGGAAATTTCTCTTGCAACGTATGTTAGAAGACAGACAGCATTTCCATGACAGTGATTATGATGGTGATGATGGCGATGGTGATGGTGGTGATGATGATGACGATACAATATCAATATCAATTGAAAAATGATACAAAGTACATACAATGTACATTATCTATTGAAAAATGAATTACATTATCATTAATAATAATGAATGTGTTAAAATAGAGCGATTGCCACAGTCAAATTGTTTGATTAGTTACTTTTTTCCTGAAACGGTGTAAGCCAGAAGCATATTTAAAAACAGTCCCGCAATGAAGTCCCTTGTGTTCCGTAAGAGCAGATGTTTAGAGCAGCCCTGTTCGGCTGTGATCTCAATAAACCATATCTTCCACATTTCTGTTAAGCCCATAGCACGTAAGGGACAGAAACGTGAACTTTTGCTAACAGCGGAAATGTTTACAAAGTCAAACGTTCTAAGCTAAAATATTACGTAAAAGCTGGACAATAAACTTAATCACTGTTTATTTCTGTAAAATTGTTATACTTAAAGGAATAAATTTGTTTAAAATGTTAATCCGTGTTGTGTTAATTTATACATGCAGTCAACCAAAGCGATATTTTACTCTAAAAATCAGTACGGTTTCGATGAGAACCTCCACTTTTTTTCCTTTAACGGGGCGAGCCAGAAGCACACTTGAAAAATTTCCCTGCGTTCCTGAATTTATGTCCGCAAAAAGATGGCTAGCAAATCGTTCAAACGGGACGCAAGGGACGTCGAGACCTGCTAAATATGTATCGCAGCAAGGTTCCGTAAATGAGTACTTCTAGTCTTCTAAGGGACTTGCTAAATATGTCCCGCAACAAGGTCCCGTAAATGAATACTTCTACGATACGGAACTTGCTAAATATGTCCCGCAACAAGGTCCCGTAAATGAGTACTTCTACGGGACTTGCTAAATATGTCCCGCAACAAGGTCCCGTAAATGAGTACTTCTACCGGACTTGCTAAATATGTCCCGCAACAAGGTCCCGTAAATGAGTACTTCTACGGGACTTGCTAAATATGTCCCGCAACAAGGTCCCGTAAATGAGTACTTCTACGGGACTTGCTAAATATGTCCCGCAACAAGGTCCCGTAAAGGAGTACTTCTACGGGACTTGCTAAATATGTCCCGCAAAAAGGTCCCGTAAATGAGTACTTCTACGGGACTTGCTAAATATGTCCCGCAACAAGGTCCCGTAAATGAGTACTTCTACGGGACTTGCTAAATATGTCCCGCAACAAGGTCCCGTAAAGGAGTACTTCTACGGGACTTGCTAAATATGTCCCGCAACAAGGTCCCGTAAATGAGTACTTCTACGGAACTTGCTAAATATGTCCCGCAACAAGGTCCCGTAAATGAGTACTTCTACGGGACTTGCTAAATATGTCCCGCAACAAGGTCCCGTAAATTAGTACTTCTACGGGACTTGCTAAATATGTCCCGCAACAAGGTCCCGTAAATGAGTACTTCTACGGGACTTGCTAAATATGTCCCGCAACAAGGTCCCGTAAATGAATACTTCTACGGAACTTGCTAAATATGTCCCGCAGAAAGGTCCCGTAAATGAGTACTTCTACGGGACTTGCTAAATATGTAAGAACCCCGAGAGAACCCCCAGGGAACCCGGAGGGAACCCCCAGGGAACCCCGAGAGAACGCTGTGTGAACAATATATCGAGTAGCATCTATATGCTCAATTTATACTCTCGGTTCAAAGTGTACGTCAGCTCCAGAGGGTACGTCACTTTCTTGAACCGATGGCTTAGGGATAGCGAACACAGCGTTGTATATTCTTTTGGAAATGTGGTGGTTCTTAAAAGAACCGTTTTGTATCTTGTCTTTAAAGATTCTTCTGTAGCCACATTGCAAAAACTTCCGCTTCGACTTTAGCACAGTGACGGTACGCATTGGCTTCTAGGTGGTTGCCACAGGTTTCCAACCAGACCAGCTGATCGAAAAGGTTTTCGGCTTTGGGACAACCGAAGCATTCCAAATTTACGGAAGGGATTTCAAGGTTTGCCAGCAAATCCTTCTCGAAATGACCCCCTTTGTAGGCAATTGTAGAGTTTGAGCTTTTGCGTGTCTCACTGTAGAAATTCTTTACAATTGCCTCCAAATGCGAAATCGGGAATGCTTCGATGCCCCGCGGCACTCCAAATGGTAGTTTGTGGACGTATCATGTATTGTTTTTTGTTTTTAAATACATTATTGAAATGATCAAACGTTGTAAAAATGTAGTAATGATATTTCACTGAAGGGAAAATATCCTTTGACCAGGGTTCAAACCTCTAGGTTGCGCAACCTCAGAGGGTACGTCACCTCATTATTATTCTATTTACTTCCGGGTGTGACGTCATACGTGTTAATTCACTTCCGGGCGTGGCATTCTTTAGAGTTGCAGCAGAGGAGGGTGGACAGCTGTCACGTGAATTTCTCGACCAATGAAATCTCGCTATTTTTCCATCGTGTTTGTCAAAATTCTTGGTCGTGTAATTTGCATTGCACGCAGAAACACTTGAAAAATACATATTAATATTTTTAAAAATCTATAAAAAAGCAAGCGTGGCTTTCATATTATATAAGGACTTGCGATATCTGCGAAAACCTTGAGGTAAGTGTGTCATTTTTAAACTTATTTTGAGCATCAAAGTTTGCCGTGTCTTCGTTACGTGATGACTCAAGGCCGCGTCTGTTTACAACTTTCAAAATAAAATATCTAGAATTCCCATGGTTCGATTTTTCTATTTTTTGCAAAAAAGTCAAGATAAATGTATAAACTAAAAATCTGCTGAAGGGGTCCCAGAGGTCCCCCGGCAGTTTTCGAGATATTCGGTATTGAAGTGACCATACTCATTTCAACTTTTGCCAAAATGGCACCTTATTGCGCCTGACGACATTGCGCCACCAAAGCTTGTTTTTCCCAATGAATCTTGAAACTTCTTTAATATAAAGAGCGTTATTCTTTAGAGTAAGCGTTAAAGTACTTTTGAATGAATTTTAGGAGATTTAGGAGTTATTTGCGTGTTGTTTAGAGATTTTATATCTGGGCTAGTGTCTGGCTCTGTCTGCAATTTTGTTGTCTGACGCCCACTCGACTCGCAAATATCGAATATTTTGTCATTGTTATTCAATTTTTTTCCTGGAATGCATCCATGCTATTTCAATAACTATTGATCTACCTATGTGAGCAGTATTTTTAAGGGAAACGTTATTTTGATCTTTTATGTAGGCTGTACGTTGTCATATTGTATTAATCCGATGCCATTTCTGTCAACAATCTTTGAAGTTGAACATCTCGAATCTCCCCAATTGACGCAGTGATTGCTCGTATTTTTCTGAAGAAGTGGACTTTACTTTAAAATAAGTGCTGAGTTTTAGAATAAAATTTGTTGTTTCTTTACAGATTTGTATTTTGGTTTGAATTCTATCATTGTATTGTTAATTTGCCTTCTTGGTGGATATTTGCTTTCTTTAATATTTCTTTATATATGTAGAGAATGAGCAGAGATATTATTATATTTTATGCATGTGCTATGTTTTTCAATAAAAATGGAACTGTATATTACTGTAAAGTTTGTTTTGTCTACATTTCACCAGTAATTTCTGTTGCAAAAGATCAATCTGGCCAATAAATATTTAGTTAACTGTCTGTACTACACTCCTCACTAGTTGCACTATTAAAGTACATTACAAATACAGACGATCCAGGCAGTGCCAATGGGTCAGCTTATGAAATCATTTACTTAAGTGTATAAAATGCAATACGTGCAACACTGAACAAAGTGTCCACAAATACATATAGAATTTTCAACACAACATTTATATTGACCACAAGACAAGTTGATCACACGCAGCCTTTGAGATTTCTGCACAAATAAATCCATTAAACGGACTCAAAGAGCCTTGTTATACATCGATACACAAACACTAAACACTAAACACATCCATAATGATGGCATTGAGTCTCTGGATCAATAGCGTCCATTTTCGCAGAATTTGCCATGGCCAGAGATGTTGACTTCACGGCAGTCAACGCATAAATGAGGCCGCACGTGGAAACATACACTCATTACCCATGATGCTTTGCGGCCTGCTGTCCAACCTCCTCTGAGTTGCAGTTGATGAACCGGACGGGAATCGTAGTCTGAATATAAATATTAAAGTCCAGCAGAAAATGCGAAGAGCAGCCATTCTTTAGAGCTGTACATGTACGTCATGTAACACTAATTAATAAACTAAAAACTGTAGATAAACGGCAGCAAAGTAGCCAGAAATAAATTTAAAACTGTAGATAAACAAACGGCAGCGGTTCAAAAATGTTAAGAAAAGCCATTAGCACTGTAGTAAGCTAAAATAAAATAACGTGGTGTGAATAAATTAAAATACTTAAGAAATGATGACGCTCCACCCGCGGCGCTCCACCCGCTCCACCGTCTTAGAAGCCCTCTTCTCACCCTACTTATATATATATATATATATTGACCTCGGCTGAATAATTATTGTTATTATATACACAAGCTCTGGTATGAGGTATTCTGCAATCTGATTGGTTCTCTACTAGCAGGATATTAGCTCTTATAATATAGCCAGCCACAATGCTGCAATCTGATTGGTTGTCTACTAGCAGGATATTTTGTGATATCCTACTAGTAGAGCAATATCCTACTAGTAGGGAAAAAAACAAAATGGCTTCCAGATTTGTAAGCATGAATGATGAAGAAATTGGAGTTTTGCTTCAAAATAGCACGCCTAAGAACACAAAAAAGGAAACAAAATTTGGAATGAAGGTTTTTGACGGTAAGCCAAATGTAAATGTGTATAAAATTTATACTTAAAAAGAAATTACGAAAAGTAAACATGTATCGCAAAATAATCGCTTTTTAATTTGCATTTGCCTGATTTGGCCATAAAAACAAAACAAAACATGAAAACATCTTTTATTTTTCGTTTAATTTTATAGAATGGAGCATTGTGGCTGGCTATATTATAAGTGAAATATTATATTCGCTCTCGTCGGATATTGGCTGATAGCCAACTCGGCGAAGCGCCTCGTTGGCTATCAGCCAATATCCGACTCGAGCTCATATAATATTTCTTACATATCCTGCTAGTAGAGAAAAGTAGAAAAATGGCTGGCAGATTTGGACATTAAATGAAGAGGAAATTCAAGTTTTACTTGAAAAAAGTACGCCAAAATGTTCTGTTCATATCCAGAGCTTGTGTATATAATAAAACAGTTATTCTACTCACTCTCGTCGTATATGACTGATAGCCAACTCGGCGCTATCGCGCCTCGTCGGCTATCAGCTCATATACGACTCGAGTTCGTAGAATAACTGTTAAATATCATGCTCAGCCTCATCCAATAATTGTTATTATTATTGGCTAATTGCTTACAGTTAAATATGGCAATCACGAGATAACTGAGTTATCTGCTAGCAGATAACTCAGTTATCTGGAGGTTGAGCCCGCAGTACGTACTTTTTAGCGAGCAGCAGCTTTACATACAAGAATAAAAACAACATGAATAAAGTGAATAACTCATGAATAAACGATGTTTTTTTGAAAGTTTTTGCGTAAAATTACACTCTTTTGAAACTTTTAATCAGAACTATAGTAAGTGAATAGGTTTCTAATATTTTGTCGTTCTTGTTTTAATTTTATCATTGGTTTTCAGAACTAAACGTTGTTTTGTGCGACAGAGTTTAATGACAATGCAATGTATAATAAAACAATTATTGAATTCGGTTTTTGTTATATCCGGAATTATTAAGGTCTCGGTAAGTGTTATCAGTCTCAACCTTCGGCTTCGCCTGATAACACTTACCTTGACCTTGATAATTCCGGATATCACAAAAACCTCATCCAATAATTGTTAATATATTATATCGTTCGATATACTGTATATATTTTGTATTTCGAATTTACATTCAGTCTGCATTTGGAGAATTGAAAGAAACAGCTCTAATTTAATCTCATATACCAGTATGCAATATTAAGGAGTTCGTCAATTTTTTGCAAGGACGATTAAGCCATATACAACTGTTCTTTTCTCACTCGAAGCTTCATTATCGAGCGAGCTGCGTTATCGAAATCTACATGCAGTACATGCAGTTTGAGTAAAAAGGAATTAAAGCAAATTACGCTAAAACTATCTGTCGTATATTGGCTCCCAAACATTGCATATATACTAGACACTGCTGCAGTGTATAGTGAAAGTTAACGCAGTAATAACTTATTGTACAAATGGATGTAATCACAACATTTTGCACTGTCACTGCTACTGAAACCCAAATTTGGATTTTATCAATATTACACTGGATACCAAACGTCGGCAAGCCCAGTTGTGAACCTCTTATGAAAGTGATGCCAAGATGATAAAAATACAATTTAAAAATACAATTTTGAAGAATATAATGTAAATATAGGTCTTTTGACTTTGTGAAAGTATTACAGAACAAAAATAGAAACTAAATGAAGTGTCTCAATTTTTGCAAGATACTTCATCTTGCAAAGATATGGTGGATATCGTCCCAATGAATGTCAAGGTCGGGAATAACACCCCCTATTCCAGAAAATTATCTATTTCATTGACATTACGCACATTTTCTATTTAGCGCCAGGGAATTACCGTATTACGAACAAGGAAACAACGAGGTTTCGCTTTTATAAAGAAAGTACAAACGAAGCCGAAGGGGCGGGGATGAAAACAGTAATACCGGCAAGTCACAAACAACAACAAATTAATTTCCGTTCAACAAGTATACTTGTTTTTTGTTTACTAAAAAATCCGGCAAATATATCTATTATTATTATAGACCCGTAGATAGCGAGGGAATTTCGGAGAAAAATTATCACAAGTGATTATATTTCACCGAATCTCCCGAGGGGTGGGTCTATATATAAATGATATATTATAGAGAAGATATCGAAAACCTACTGCTGTCTAAGATTTCCGTGAATGATTGGTTTGCTGTGCTAGCTTATATTCCATCAGATGCTTCAATTGTCCGGCTTGCATCTTGAGCGGCTATCAAATTATACGAATATCAATTCAGTGCATGCCCTGCATACTAAAGAACTTGGCAATGGATCGGCCTGTATATTTCCAAATCATAATATCTTGAGTGTTCTATTCCCGTATTGAACAGTATTCACGAGTTTGGTTGAGGAATCTGATTTCCTGGAAAATGTAAAGTATATATTTTTACGGGTCTTCGCCCTTAAACGTCGAAGTACTTTTTATATTTTTCAGGTAGTTAGATACAGGTACTTCAACCAATCTCGAAAAGATTACCAACTCACCAACTTAGTGACTTGTTTCTTTCATTTTTTCTAGATTACCCGGCGATTTTCTATTTCTCTTTTCTGTTCTCTGTGGTGCTTACCTTGTTGCTCGTAAATTTAAGAAAGTCAACCCGGAAATATCCTACAGTGTTTTCCGAATTTTTTTCATTCTCTCGTGCGCCATCTTAAGTACTAGTGTAGTCATCTATATCTACGCCTATGTTGCCATAAAGTATTTTAGAGAAACTGAAGCCAAAATAGAGAAGGCCATAATCGCCTCAGTCGTACCAGGAATAACGTTCCCTCTAACTGCGATTGCAAAATACATTGTTATCAGAAAGAGTTCGGAGATAATTACACCAGATCGTGCTTTTGTATTGTGCTATTTCCTACGCGGAGGTTCAATTTTACTGTACCGAACTATGCAGTCAGATATTCAAAATATCTGGCTTTTTGTTGGTTTATCACTGTTACATGGAGTCTCGAATGTTTTGAGCAAGGCAACTCTTAACTTTCGTATAAAAATGTGGAATTTTGTTGTTGAATGCTACAATAGAACGTGCTGTGGGCCAAGAATAGAAGTACTACCTCCAAATTCTCCGCGTATTCGTCGATTGAATGCAGATCTTGAAATTCAGAATATCTTATTCGAGTACACCACGGTCATCGTAAGTCAGGCCTATTCAGCCTATTATCTTGTAATGAGCTTCGATGTCCCACCCTGGCAAATTATAAAAGGTTCTTTAATTAAGATAGCCATAAGTTTGGCCATCGATTTTTTATTCAACGTCATTTCAGTGTTCATTCAAATCCACTTTTATGACATTCCTATGCGAAAGGTCTGGGCGAAATACTGGCCACGTCACGTGACTGCCAATGCGTTCATAATTATCTGTATGGTATCGTATTTCGGTCCATCACTGGTCGGTGTGTTCTTGGGCCAAAAATACATGTTGCAAAACTACAAGCTTAGAAATTGTACATCAGTATTTTAGGCCTAATTCATGTACATACCAGAAATGCTTGTCACGACATAGAATTATGCTTCAGAAGTAATGTGCATGTTATTATAAATTCTACCTCATGAAATGTTTTGCCTTTTTTAACTCTTCGTGCATGTGATATAATGATAATTTCAAGGCCTGAAACTACATAAAGGTCCGGGTGAAATACTTGCGACATCGCGTTACTGCTAATGCTTTCATGGTTATTTGGGCTGTATCGTATTTTGGTTCATCACTGGTCAGTGTATTCGCGGACCACAATTACATGTTTTTAAGACTACAAAGACAGAAATTTGCCTATCCGGATATCAAGTATGGTTTAGAATGTCTGGGAATAGCTAACCCACCTATAGGAACTATAGTATAGATTTAATTAATATTTATATAGAACCCAATTTTAACGCATGTATGACTGATTTAAGAAGTATTTTGTTTTAGTCACTATAATATTACTGTAAGATAAAATTAGATAAATGTAGCCTACTCTTTTTGACTGGAATCTCAATCCGTTTCTGAAATACTACTTGTCGATAGCTTACTAACTTATCTGCCTAAGTCAGTTTTGAAGAATTTTAGTTGTTTGACTTAGCCAGGCTTCCAAAGTGTAATACAACTCCTAAACACGTGTGTATGCCGATTTTCCAATTATGCATGTGCTCTCAGATCTCAGTCAGATTTTTGCCTAACTCAATCATGTGACATAAGCAATTTTACTTCTAATTTTCTATCATGCTTGCTTAGTTGCTTAAATTGCTACGAAATGAGTTAGGCAAAAAAGTAAGGTGTCGTTGTAATATTTCAAGGTTTTGATGAATCTGTTATCCTCATGTTCATCTCGCGCCGTGTTAACTTTCTGAGACTCAATACTAGGGCCAGTACTTTACACTACGCCATACATTTGCCACAGCACGGATAAAAGTGTGTTCAGAAGTGACCGCATGAATTCAGAACCGTATTCAAAATCGCGCTATCCACCTTGCGTGGAATTTGAGCAAAGTAAAAAAACGTACGAATTCGGGAATAATTCGAAAGCGGGAATATATAGCGGGAAAAATTCGAAACCATGAATACTCAATTAAATTTGCACGATTTCGCGTTTCCAGTTCATCAATCACACGGGACGCATGAAACTGGACGAACTAGATTAGACAAGCAGCATTTCCGACTTCAGTAGTTCAGTCCATAGATCATAATATCACGTACAAGCAAAAAAACAAGTTTACATCCGCATATTTAAGATTCATGCAAATCAATGAATTTCTTTACTATTTTAGAAATCGGCGGAAAGTAAACAAAAAATGATGAAATGAGCTAACGGCTTGTTTTCCGGGAGTTGTTTTCTGCTATATTATTCAAAACGGTACTGTGTTATATAACAGTTTATAAAAAGAGTCGTGTATCTATGGTGTTTTTCTTGTAGTTATCCTCGGTCTTGCTGTATTGAACTCGCTATCGCTCGGACAATTATACAGCAAGTCCTGGTTTGATATTTTCTCTTTCAGCTTTCATTCTCAGTTTTCACCAATGAACTCTAATAAGACTGGAACGCTAACTCCTATGATTAAGCCCTGTGATTGGGTGAAGCCAAATTGATGCATAATTTGAAGCAAAAGGCGGGAACCGCGCGACTAAAATGCACTTTCAAAAGAACTAAGGCGAGTTTTGAGGAGTGGGAAATTCAGTCAAAAGTTTCTTTTTTAGCGAAAATGAGAAAGAAAAATAGCTTTTTCATCCGAATTTTTCAATTTCAAAGATTCATGATCAAGCTTGGTTTTCTGGATAGTTCTAAGTAGTCTACATCCACCAACTGCAAAAACTTTAGGGGTGTCAGCTAATTTATATTCGAAATATTGGACAAGTTTGAACGTGCAGATGAAAACTTCGCTCTTCAACTTTAAAAATAATAAGGTTAAAATCTTTCTAAGGTCTTGAAACTTGTTTTTTACTAAAGTTCAAGTATTGTTGTTTGTTTTAAGCCTTTAATCTTGCTCCAATTAGGATGTTTTGTGTAAGAAAATCGACGCTTTTTAGGCGGTGTATTTTCGGCTTCGGACCTTCAATGGCGCCTTCAATTTGGTTTCAAAGATGGCGGCCGAGTTATCGTTCCAGTCTACTTAGAGTTCACTAGTTTTCACTCTCACTGTGCCTATGCCTATGGTGATCAAGATAGGGACACTTGTTATACTTGTAAGTGAACATTTCAACCTATATAATATACTTTCCGATTTCTAAAATAGTAAAGAAATGCATTGATTTTCATTAATCTTAAAAATGCGGATGTTGTTATTATTATTATTATTATTATTTAAACTTATTTGCATACACGGTGGTCTTTCAGTTTCCTGGTTTTCAAAGAGCCGCGTAACAACTCTTTATCGTTGGGTGCTAATGTTTATATAGCCATATGGCTATAAGACTTTGCAGGTTCATATCTTCGGTTTAGTGCATGCTATGTAGATGAAAATACCAACGTTCGATTCAGCGTTTTACGATCTCTTTAGAGAAGTAAATGTTTACAACGTGTGTTTGTTTACAACGCTATGCGGCCGATTTAGCCCCTTTCAAACACCTCTGAAATTTGTAATGTGTACAAATTAACAATAATACAAACTAATTAAATATTCATTTCGCTTTCCTACTTTTACACACTACAAACTCGTAAATACCTCCATTCGACGGGGATTTCCATTTTTATAATCATAGGACATAATCTAGCGCTTTTACGGCAATAGCAATTCCAGCTATCGCGATGCATGCTGGGAAAAATGGTTATTCTTCCATTTCGCGCCAAATGGCGGACGGAAAATGTGTATTTCACACTAAGCTATATTTTTAAATTTTGATACTTTATCTTTCGCTCCAAACACTGGTTTAAAAGTTGTATTTTTAGCAGAGGTGATCAGGACTCTTAAACGTAAGTTTCGGCGAAATCCATTCAATAATTCGCGAGAAAATTGCTTTGCTGTTGACTTTAGCTTGGCTATATTTTTGGTTGTGGCCACATGTGTTTATGGAATAGTTGCAAAAATAGTGTTTTGATTGCTGTGGGTATGCATTAAAATAATTAAAAATATATTATATGCAAAGTCCTTTGTCTGCCCAATACTCCAGAGAGTAAAGCCTTGTTTACACTAAGCAAACTAACCCGGGTTAGTTTTTTCAAGTGTAAACACGCGTAACCTGGGTTAGTTTGAACCCTGTTTCCAAGAGGCCTGCTCTGGGACGGTAAATCGCCTTAACTCGCCGCGAGATAATGCGAGTTAAGGCGAGTTAAGGCGATTTAAGGCGATTTAAGGAAAAATTGCGACTTTAAGCAATGCGAGTTTAGGCGATTTAAGGCGATTTAAGGCGATTTAAGGCGATATTGCGAGTTAAGGCGAGTTAAGGCGATTTAAGGCGATTTAAGGCGATTTAAGGCGATTTAAGGAAAATTGGGACTTTTAACCGATGCGATTTAAGGCGATTTAAGGCGAGTTAAGGCGAGTTGAGTTCCCAGAGCAGGCCTTTCCAAGGTGGGTTCGCCCTGGGTCGAACCCGGGTTAGGTTAGTGTCTCCTACTGCACTTGCGCCGTTTGTACTCGGAATATCATCGGAAGCTTCGGAAAAGAAAAATTCGCAACGCCATTTTGTTTTCTTCGTTAGCACGTTAACTATTGCTTGCAAAATTATCGAGTACCAGCCTTTTCGATTATAATAATCAGTGTGGTACTTTGTAGGAGCTTTAATTGGTATGTGTGATCCATCAATGGCACCACCGCATATTGTGGAAAACCCCATTTGTTTATAAAATCTTTAACTACTTTATCAAGTTCAGTCCCTGTTGGTATCTTTATGAACTCAGGCAACAATATTTCCTTCACAGTTGAACAAAATTCTTCTAAAATAAGACAAACACTTGAATTTGAGACGCAAATAAATGTCCAATTGTTCGGTAGTCTGAATTTATAGTTGCCAATCTCCAGATAGCAATAGAATGCGTTTACGAACCGGTATTGCTTTTCGCAAGTGGGTGTCCTTTTTCAAAAGATATGGCCGGAGTTTCTCGCAAATAAAGTTAAATGTCCGTTGTCGCATTCTAAAATTTTCTAACCACTGCCTATCACTAAAGTTGTTGACAACGGTCTCCCACCAAACTTCATTCCGTTTCCTACACCAAACAGACCTTTCAACAGGCCAAGGATGACCCAGAATAGTTACGACATTATTCAAAGCGTTCTGCATCTGCGTTTTTCTCAGCTTCAAGTAAGCCTTGAAACGTTTTTCTCGGCGTTTAACAAGTCGTTTTTTATAGCTCAACCTTAAAGGATATATATCAACGTAATCACGATGTTGCCCAAAAAACCGAAAACATTTCGTCTTTTTTCAATCCCTGCAATTGCAGGGCCGTGGGTTCAATTCCTACCAGAGGACCTAGTGTTGCATTTTTCGCAACCGTCCCTGGTTAGGTCTTAAAATTGTGTATATATCTACTCACTTGGATTATCCACCAAACCCAGTATTCTAATGTAATGTATGTATTTATGCATTATGATTGTGTGACTCGTCCAATTGAAATTGTGTTTGACCAAAACTTGGCAAGTTGGTTGTAATGGTTCTGTCATTATTCAACTATCATTTAACTGTTAACAAGGGGAGGTGTATAATTACCAGGGGTGGTGCAAAAATTCTCAGGAGATGTGCTCACCTCCTCACACCTCCCCTCAAAATCCGGCCATGCTAGTGACTAAGTGGCTATTGGAGCAAGGCAAGATCTCCACATTACTGGGTTCACATGAAACATTCAAGTGGGTCAAACTGGTAGGGCTAGGCCTTTAAAGGTCTGGACTCCCCTTCAAGACTTCTATTGTCATCCTTCCAAATCTACAGGGGAAGGAGCTTAATTACAAATGTTCCAAGAGTGCTCATCAACATTCAAAAGTTTTTCAATCCATGCAAACATTCTAGATTGTGAATCGTTATTGGGAGGGAGGGGAGTGGGCAGTGAACAAACCAAATTTTTGTGGACCATCAGGTCAGTTTCTGCTTCTCTTGCTGCTTCATGAAGGGTCTGCAACTGTATGTCACTCAAGTAAATCAATTAAAAAAATTATCAAGTTCACAGGGGGTGGATGAAATGTGGTTCAGATTGGCACTTCCAAAGGGGCACCTTAGGTCCGTGTTTAAGATATCTTACTAAGAGGGGGAGATATCCTCCTAAGAGGGGGTGGAGATAGTGGGCAAACTTCCCATTTCTCTTGAGGAGGAGTGTGAACATTTTCTGTAATTATCTATTTTGCAAAGTATACACTAATTTCATTTTCCAGGAAATATGATTATATCATTTCTTTCTGTTGGCTTGGATAGCCAACACATATTAGGCACACGACAAGCTTGCAAGGTGAGCCAGCATGATTTGCCAGGCCATCATCTGCCTACAATAACTCATGTGGACATTTAGGTGGGAATTAAATAAATAAAACCTTGGACTTCAAAAGTAAACAAAGGTAATTGAGTTGGCTGTTATAATAATAAAGACAAAATCTTACTATTGGGCACACTAAAACCACCCTAACCTCTTTATCTACAACAATTGTCATGAATGTACCAACTGTGATCAGCAGCAACATGCACCTAGTCTTTTAATTTTCCCCAAGGTGCTCAACTCCCACAGCATTTACATTAAAGTGAGCATATCTGCATGAATGCATATTCAACAGTTATTTACATATTGGTTTTAGTTGTGTCGGAAAGAATAAATTGATAGTTCAGACCTCTAAGTATAAACTTTGTGGAAGAATAGGGGGAAGTTTATTAACAACTTTATAAACCCTAAAATTCAAGAACCCACTCTTCCAGAGGCACAGACATTGCACCTCCCATAAAATTTATTTCACCTCCCCCAGCATGTACACCAAAATCTGGCCTTGGTCCAGAGCAGGCAGCCATGGGCTGCAACCACAAGCCTTCCTAATGTTGTAGGACTAGCAGTGTTGTATATTTTTGGCTGCAGCCAACACTGAACCACAAGGTTACAGATTTATATAAAACATTGGAATTGGCATAGCAAGCATGGTTCTTATGAACAGCCCCTAAACAATTATAGGAGAACTACAGTATATCATGGGACAAAGGGCTGTTTATTAACAACTTTCAGCAATCACTGGTAGTCACTACTTGCTGTCTGGAGTAGTGGGCAGACAAAGGACTTTGCATATAATATATTTTTAGTTATTTTAATGGAAGGGCTTCTTAAAAATACAATCTTTGCATACCCACGCCAACCAAAACACTATTTTTGCAACTATTCTACAAACACATGTGGCCACAACCAAAAATATAGCCAAGCTAAAGTCAACAGCAAAGCAGGAGTATTTTACAGTCAATACTGTTCGGAAATAACTAGAAAGTTGCTAGTAAACCGGGCTTGTTTTCGCGACAAACCATACCATGCCTCTGGGACATGTTGACAAAATGTCGGCTAAAACATTTTGATTCTTAACTACCTGTACGTAGAAATCAAGCATTCAGAAATACATAAAAACAATAAATCTAGATTCTTTGGTTACAGAGCTCCATTTGAAGCGGTAAATTGTCTACAGTGCTCTTACCGATCACTTTATTTACTTCAAAACGTGCGACAGAGTAGTTTTCGAAGCCAGCTTTTTGCCAAATTTGCTTCACTCCTGTGTCAACTCGAAAGCAATTTTCTCGCGAATTATCGAATGGATTTCGCCGAAACTTATGTTTATTTTAAGAGTCCTGATCACCTCTGCTAAAAATACAACTTTTAAACCAGTGTTTGGATAATGCATAAAAATTTAAAAATATAGCTTCGTGTAAAATACGCATTTTCCGTCCGCCATTTGGCGCGAAATGGAAGAATAACCACTTTTACCGGCATGCATTGCGATAGCTGGAATTGCCTATTCTCGTGAAAATGCTTTATTTGTTGCGAAAGCCGTTATTGTCGGCGCACGCTCGGACAACTTCGAAAGCTAAATCTCAGTGACCGTGCTCCCTATCGTCTTGAAAGTGCCGGAAATCGATTCCTTGTGATGTCATTGCCTAGATGGCGGATTTTCATTGGTTTATAGCAAGCAACACTGACCTTATATGGCATTTCGTAATTTATTTCGCGTGCGGGAATCAAATTTCAACGATTTCGGCATTTTGTATCCGACTTTCAAAAAACGATTTCAATGAAACTTTCCAATAATATTCCTTTCTATATGAGCTACAATTTGTGTGGTAACACTTGCTCGAAAATAATAAATCCTGCTCTGGCAATACCGATTTATTTCAACAATAATTGTAAATTTTTTAGATAATTTATGAACATGAATGCAAACTAATTTGGATATGTAATATGAACCGGGACAAACCAGATATCCTCAAAGAGAGGAATTCACAAGCTATCGAATGTCAAATTACCTAATAAAAAACTATTTACATTGATGTCCAAAGCTAATATTTTGCAATTACGATATATATGTAAATCGGGACTAGTGAATATCGTCATATATTATTTATAAGTCTTTTGAATGATTCGATTGACAAATCGCCGTATTTATCGACGATTTCGAGTGGTAGGCTATTCCAGGACATTGCTCCTCGATATGAAAAACTACGTTTTAAGAAATTTGTATTTGGTTTATCTAGGTAAAGCTTTCGATTATTGCTTCTTAAACTGTACGTGTTATTATTGCTAGTGGTAAATAATTCAATTCTGTCAAAGAAGTTGGTACCATGCCTCTTAATGCCTGAAATTAAAGGTCATTATTTGTTCCCTTTTAGTAAAAGTAGCTTCAATTGGCTCCCAATTTAGGTTATCAAATATCTCGAGTGATCTAATGTCATAACTTGAATTTGTATCACCCGAGCAGCTCGTTTTTGAAGTTTTTGTAGCTTTGTGATGTGTGAGTTGTTTCTATCATGCCATACAGTCGAGCAGTATGTGAAATGTGGTAAAAGAAGTGATTTGTACATTGTTAGTAATGTATCTTGTGTCGCAAAAGGCTTTGATCTTCTTAATTAAGAGAGCTATATCTTTTGAGATTTTTTTACACTGTGCATCATTATGATCACGCCACCTTAATTGATCATCAATTATAACCCCTAAAACTTTTTTGTCTGATACTTGACTTATTGTCTGGCCTCCAATGACTATGTGTGGAATACTGGGCATATCATTTAATTTGCCGAGATCCGACTATCATAAATTCTGTTTTTTCTTTATTCAACGTTAATTTGTTTGCTGTTAGCCATTATGTACGTTTTCGAGGTCGGTATTTAGTTTGTGTTCAATGTCAGCGGGTGAATTGCCACGGCATGATTTGTTGGTATTCGTCCGCAAACATGGACGCTCGAGTAGTTTCTAAACAATTGGGCAAATAGTTTATGTATAAATAAGAAAAAATAGAGGACCAAGGTTGGACCCCTGGGGGACCCCACATGTGATCTTTTTAACATTTGAAATCGAGTCGTTAATTTTGCACATTTGTTTCATTTCGTGAATGTATGATCTGAACCATTGTAGGGTTCTTCCTTTTATTCCATAGCGTTCTAATTTAGAAATAAGTATCTCATGGTCGACTGTGTCAAAAGCTTTTTTAAGATCTAAAATAGTATGCCGTTAATCAAACCCTTGTCCATGTTTACGAGTAATTGGGTTGTAGTATGAAGGAGTGTAGTTTCTGTTGAATGCCGAGTACGAAAACCTGACTGATGTGTCGAGATAATCATATTCTCGTTTTAAGGAAGTTGTTTAGTTGGTTGTGAACAATCTTTTCGAATGTTTTTGCCGCGGCCGATATCACAGATATAGATCTGTAGTTACCACAGTCAGATTTCTCGCCTGTCTTATAAATAGGGGTAACTTTGGCAGATTTCATTTCGTCTGGGAAAATTCCGGTGCAAAAAGATAGGTTAAATATGCAGACAAGTGAATCCGCGATAATTGTGTTTCCTGCGGCTTTTAAGAGTTTGTTCGAGATTTTATCAAGACCAGATGCTTTACAGGCTTTGGCTTCCATTAGTACGCTCTCTAATTCCGAATGGGTTATATTCTTGAATTCAAAGACTTTGGATCCAGATGTTACACAGCTAAGGGGATCAAAATCAGTTGGTGTAATATCATTCGCTAACCTTGGTCCTTTGTGGAGAAAAAGTTGTTGAATTCGTTTGCAACGTTCATATGTTCATGTCACCAGCTACTTTACTGCCGTTGACTTTGACCTTATTAATTTGCGTGCATTTGGATTGTTTGTTTAGAAGTTCGTTTATAACTTTCCAGCAATCTTTGGCATTGTTACTATTTTCTAATTTTGATTTATAGTAGTTAGCTTTTGCTTCCTTAATTACGCGATTTACTTGGTTTCTGTAACGTTTATACGATTCATGAAATGTTGCAGATTTAAGCCGACTAATTGCTTTTTTATTTAGATAATCTCTATGGTAACTCATAGTTTTGATTTCATTAGTTAAGCATGGTTTGAATTCGCTTTTGACTTTTCGTCATCTGACTTGGGTGCGTGAAGATCAGCAACTTCAAGGAAAGTTTCTTTCCAAGCTTGCCATGCTATGTTTGGGTCTCGTACGTCTGTATAGCTTGGAAACGAACTAAACGCATTACCTAAATCATGTTGAAATTGAGCCGCATTAAAATGTTGAAATTGTCTTGTTTCGACAATTTAGGCTTCTCTTTTGGGATGCTAATTTTTCTGCATATAAAAACAAGGCTATATATATGATCACTTATCCCCAAGTGTGTTACCCCGGAATTCATAGTCTTGGTATCGTCTATTGGTATCGTTTAAACTTGCTTTTTTTGATTGTACGTCATATTTTGGTCTATGAAAGCAAAATGCTGACAGTAGTTCAGAATATTGAATTCAAGAAACACGACAGCAACTTCCGGCAGAAAGAACTAACACGGGACACAAAGAAAATCAGAGGCCATGACAAGCTGCTCATCGCTGCTGATAAAACGACAAACTTTTACCAGACGGCCGCCCACTCGTACAAACAGCTACAAAACACTGCCGCATAACAAAAACCTACAAGACAGCGCGAACTAAATCTTCGGACAATATAATATCGGATGAAAAAAAAGGATTGCCAAGAGACTCAACGTTGACAACAGAATTGACGTGCTAGCAGGAAAAGATGCATTCATTACACTGAAAGATCATAAGCCCAACTTCAAAAACAATCCCACGTGTAGGCTAATTAACCCACCCAAATCGGAAATTGGCATCATCAGCAAGGAAATTCTCGAAAGAATCAATTCGAAAGTCGTAGCAGCCTCTAACCTAAACCAATAGAAGAACACAAACTCGGTCATTAAGTAGTTCAACGAAATGCTAAATAAAGCTATGCACACATTCACAACCTTCGATATTGTTAACTTTTACCCTTCGATATCAGAAGAACTCCTCAAACAAGCCTTAGAATTTCCCTCGCAGTTTGTGAAATCACAGAAGAGGAAAAAACGACCATCACCCAAACAAAAAAATCTTTCCTCTTCATAACGCACCGTGGTGTAAGAAGGCGTCTAAGTCGCTTTGATGTAACCATGGGTAGTTTTGACGACGCGGAGATATGCGAACTGGTGGGCTCCTACCAGCTCTCAAAGATAGCTCCAGAATGTCAAAATAACATTGGCCTGTACAGAGACGACGGGTTAGCAGTCTTTGACAAAACGCCAAGGCAAATAGAAAACATCAACAAACAAATTTGGAAAATCTTCAACGACCATAACATGAAGCTCCCCATCGAAGCAAACAAAAAATGCGTTGACTACCTGGATATCACCCTGGATTTAAGATCGGGAACCTAAAAGCCATTCACCAAACCCGGAAACATACCGCTATACGTCAACCGCCGCTAGCAACCACCCACCTCAATACTCCGTAGCATACCTGAGTCCATCACCAGGAGACTATCCATGAACATATCTTCTGATTAGCGGTCATTTGACATCGCAATCCCCTCATACCAGGAAGCACTAAAAATTATAGGCTGAATTACAACCCACAGCCAGCAAAACCGAACGCCAGAGGAGCAGAAATATCATATGGTTTAACCCACCCTAAAGCTTGCACCTTGCCACAAATGTCGGTAGCAAATTTCTGCGTATAATCACCCAATGCTTCCCACAAAACCACCCGCTGCACAAAGTTTTTAATCGAAACACCCTTAAACTAAGCTAACACAACACGCTCCAGAAGCAACCGGAGGGAGCAATTTATTGTCGCGAGAAGATAAGTTGCCTGCTCTCGAAAAAATGCCAAGTCGAAAGTGTCGTGTATCAAGCAACCGTTACGAGAGAAGTTAACAGAGAACAACAAACGTAAGTAGGACTGATGGAAGGAACTTTTAAGACACGATACAACAAGCACACCAGCTCATTCAGAAACCCGAAACAAAAAAACATCACTGAACTCAGTAAATATAATGGGACATTGAAAAACTCTTAAATTTAAATTAAAAGGAAAATACTAAAGAAATGCAGGTCATACTCAAACAAAACCAAAAGATGTAACTTATGTTTCCATGAGAAATTTGTTATTATCTTCCATTTGAACTCAAGAAGTGATTGAACTTATATCTACATATATATAGGCATAGAAAAAAGTACTTATTATGCAACCAATAGATTAGTCTATCATTCCTGCTGTAACGTAACACGTAAATTATTTTCTTATGACGTCATTCATGTAATTCATATATCAAGTTCCCTAGACATTTACAACAGACGCGATAATCACCGAATAGTGTGCCAAGCTCCGTGCTTGCCATACGAAACAAATCTGTATCGAAAACGGAGATTTTTTAACAACTACGAATACAAAAACAAGCAAAAAATGAGCACTGGTTAGCATTCTATGATCAAGTTTTGTTTGCTTTAGTCGAAAAATATAGGTCAATTTCCAGACGGATTTTAAACTTTTTAAAAAATTTAAAAAAAGGAATATCTTAAAAAAGCGACACAGTCATAAATATTTTTCGATACTTTCCTAGTTTGCCTAATTCGATTAGTATGTTATATAGGTTGAAATGTTCACTTACAAGTACAAGTGCCCTATCTTGATCACCATAGGAATAGTGAAAGTGAAAACTGAGAATGAAAGCTGAAAGAGAAAATATCAAACCAGGACTTGCTGTATAATTGACCGAGCGATAGCGAAGTCAATACAGCAAGACCGAGGATAACTACTAAAAAAACACCATACTCTATATACAACTCTTTTTTTAAACTATTATATAATAACACAGTACGATTTGAATAATATAGCAGAAAACAACTCCGAAAACAAGTCGTTAGCTCATTTCATTATCATTTTTGTATCTGCACAGCAGATATATTGTTATCACCACTGTGTGTGTTGGTGTGTTCGTTAAACACTCGGGTCGAGACCGCCCTGAGTGGTGAGTTGACTGACCGTTGACTAGTTAGTCAGAATATATCCTGGCAGATTACTTCAAATAGCGCCATTCAAAGCCTTTTTCGCATGCATTTTTAGTAGGTTTTCTGGTTCACGGTATCGCGCGATTTTGACGGCCTTTTTAATCAGTCTTAAGGCTCTTTTCCACTCGTCGCAAAAGCCAATTCGCAAGCTCACTGCGAGTACTTTCATCCAATCACAATGCTCGGCAGTTTATTTTAATTACATGCAAGAACTCGCGGCAAGTTTTCGAGTTGGTTTTGCGATGAGTGGAAAAGAGCCTTAACACAGGGCGGTGCAACGAGCGAGCGCGCGCTGATCGACGTGTGATGCGGAAGTACCTGTGACGAGTACGATTTTGGGGAAAATTGAAGAAAAATTTTGATATGTCTAGTTCTTGCGCTCATATTTCGCATCGTTTTAAGTGTGAATACAAACTAACGGAATATTTACTTGTAATATCACTCTGAGTACGTAGTCAGTTCGAATTTATATCTTTTTAACCATAATTTGTTTCTACAAAAATAGCGAAGATGTTATAGTTTTTCTAGCCTGTGATTCTGTTGAAACCACTTCATGTGTGGCTTAAGTTTACGACTGTTGAAACAGGATTAATGTATTTACCAAACCGATCCTCTCTGTAGTAATTAATGAAAAATCCAATTTTTGCAAAGATACTGAGCGCATTGTTGGTTAAAAGTTTGTCCCATCCGTAATTTTTTTAGGAGAGATAGGTGACAAGTACTTTTCTTAATTTTTGCTTAAATATAACATTTTGATGTTGATTCCTTCGCGCTATCCTTTTTGCAATCTGGGATACGCTGTGGAAGCTAAATGTTACTTCTATCGAACACTAACAAAGGTCAATGGCATGTGTGTTAGTTTTCAAAATAAACACATGTTTTTGACAACAAAACCCCAGTCCTTTCCTGTGAATGCCATTATCAAGTCATTATAAAAAACACAGCTATATACTGCTGAACATTGTGTTCTCAGACTGATGTGGTTTACTGGAAAATATTTCGCATTAAAAACAATCGTTTTGGTCTTTGGAGGCCAAAGATGCAATCCAGAGTCAGGTCAAAACTTCGCCAAAGTAGGTAAATATTTTGCATTTTGTCTGTTATTTGTATCTTGCAATGTATACAAGGTCAATACATTATCCTGTAAAAGCTACTTTTAGTAAAACAATGTCTATAGAGTATAGGGTAAATGTCCATAAACAAGGCAATAATACATCTCGAATAGACAAATCCCCGCTGATTCGGCCCATAGTCCCTGGCCATCATGACACATAGGTACCGAGGCATAACAGATATGGCGCCAATCTGCAAATAAATCCCCGCTACTGATCTCCCGGCATGTCCCGGGTAGGGGTGGGGTGGGGGTGCGGGGCGCGGGGCTTTCCAATCACTGGTGCATAAGTTACATACTATCAAGCATATATAGGTATATAATATGACATAGAAACCCTTATATTCAAACAGAAAAGAGTCAGGATGGCAAGAATCATCCTGTTTTCAACATTTGATCTATTTCGATAAGTATAATTAATATACCAATATTGTTAATGACATGAACTTCCAGAACAGTTCATAAATTGTTTTGTTTTTCTTTATTGAAAATGGGGAGGGCCAATAAATAGAGTATTTATGATACTCTAGTCTCTGAAACTATTTAGCCGGTCTCGCATAGCATTACGTGGTTTTAAAATCCAAAGCTTAAGTTTGTCAGGAAGCAAGAAAAAGTAGACCTAAACGAGATGGAAGATGCCAGCCAACAAATGATAACGGAGCATAAACGGCGAAGAAAGATTCGTATAGCTGTTTCTGAGTTTGAAATATACAGTTTTTTGCTTGAAAGTTCGCATTCAACGTACGGTGACAAGAAACGCATAAATCTGTGCTATTTTGTCATTTAAAGGTACAAAAACTCTATTTAAACGCAAACCAAACTAAATTTATCCACACTTTTAGTTGCAAAAAGTTAAAACTAACCATTTTGGCATTGATTTAGATAACATTATGTCTAAAGTTTTTAAGCCGTCAAGATGCAACGACAAAAACTTACACAAATACGACATGTTTATGCATTTCTTGACAGTTTGTCGTAGAATTTTTTTACCACAAACCACTGAACAAATAAAAAACACACAAAAAATATTCAAACAGTACCTTCAAACAAAAACTGCTTCTGTCTGCTTGATATATTTGGTTCAAGATGAAAAATCCAACTTGACAGCCAATGTCATAAAACTTGGCCATGTCAAAGCATCTTGACCAAAACCTTCGCTTTTATACCGAATCCAGGACAAACGTGAAGCAGAACAAGGAAAAATCAATCTGATCTGTCTATCATTGTGGACTATTTTGGAAAATTCTTCAACAGTTTTTATGCATTTTCAATCCCTAATTTTTGTTAAGTTGCACGTTTTTCGCTCCTTCGCCGGTCAGAACTCAAGCACATATTAATGATACACAGATATGGAACTCTCGCGGGATCCTGTCCCCACTTTTTCAATGCGCATGCGCGAGCCTTTGGCAAGTGTCATAAAAATGTTTAATGATTTAATGAGATTCGGCTAATATAGCGCCAGGGAATTCGCCACAGGTTTCCCCAATTACGGCGACCCCATAATTAACAAAAACAATAATTTTAACAATCGAAACAAACTAACATAAGACAATCTACAATCGCCGCAACAGACAACTAACAACAACTTAAAACTCCATCAAGGGACCTAGCCAGCTTTTACATTTGACACACACAGATTTCCAAGTTCGCGGATCGTCACAATTATAAATATTGGATAGCGCGTTTTTGTAATATATCTTTAGAGGTCACTATCACACGCTCTAATAAAATATGAAGCCCGTAGTATACAGGCCGTTCGAGCCCCTTTTTTGGGGATGCGTGGGGGTGCGTGGGGGTGCGTTCATTAAATATTCAGGGTGAGGTAATTAATATTCAGGATGAGCGAAGGGTGCGCACACATGACGTCACTCAAGGCGAGCCTGGGCATGAAAGTCGTTTAAGCATTTTTATCACAAAAGTAATCGCTTTTTAATTAGCGTCCCATGTTTGCGTCGCTACAAAAATTTCCAAACATTTGATCTAAGCATAGTCTTTTATCGACGGTGTTTGAAGTAGCTTCCCTTGCTTCGGTTATGTGAGACAGTCAATGAATAACATAGATATAATTTTTGACGAGTTGAAACGAAATGAAATTGATGTCGATAAGCAAACTTTATCGTTTCATATAAATACAATTCTCAACCAACATCGAGATCTACAGGGTGTATCATAAAAAAGTGAACCCTTTGAAATGAAATACAATAGGGTACAATAGATTATTTGAAAGAAAATGCAAATATGAAGTTCAATTTCAAAAGGTTCATACACCCTGTATACCGTGAAATTGATGTAGATCTTGAACAAGTCTACAGAGAAATCAATGTTACAAACTTTGGTCGTATTATTGCCTATTTAGCTTTGGTATGTTTGCAAAGTGATAGCGAGGAATCTATTCGTCACAATGTATAAATATCCATTAATACATGTCGAATTTTTAATATTCCACGAGCATATACAAACATTGTATGTAAACACAATTCTATGCGATTGTAAGTCATTTGTAAATCGTTAACGGCGATTTGAATAAATTGAGAATATATAATTATAGGACGGGAAAATATTGTACGTTAGTAAGGTCTGCTCCTAAGAGCATATCGTTTAGGAGTCTTTTATTTCTTTAAAGAGTTCTCGTATTTCTTGTCTGTCTTCGGGTGATAATCTTGCAATATCTTCAGCTTTCATAGGAATATATTTTGGTCTCTCATGAAGCAGTCTTTGTTTGTAACCTTCTCGTTGCTCTGGCATCATCATTGCTAAATCTTTAGGTCATCAATCTGAAAAGTCTACTCTGGGTCTGCTTCTAAGAGCGTCATCACTTGCTTGGGTGTATATATATTGTCCGAGTCAACCTCGTAGCTTTTTCACCTTTTAACCATAACTTTACATTTCTTTAACCAATACCGAGCAAGAAGATCTCTGATAGACTTGTTAACTAATCCAATTTCCATGACTATGAATATGACTATGACTATGATTATGAGTGAATCATTGAATCCTAAGAGTGAATCATTGAATCCTAAGAGTGAATCATCGAATCCTAAGATTGAATCATTGAATCCTAAGAGTGAATCATTGAATCCTAAAATTGAATAATTGAATATCGAGCGATGTTAGCTTCATATCGAGCGAGCCAACCTATATATACCTCCGAGCCGACTTATCTTCCTTATCTTTATCTTCCTTATCTTTATCTTCCTTATCTTTATCTTCCTTATCTTTATCTTCCTTATCTTTATCTTCCTTATGTTTATCTTCCTTATCTTTATCTTCCTTATCTTCATCTTCCTTATCTTTATCTTCCTTACCTTCCTTATCTTTATCTTCCTTATCTATATCTTCCTTATCTTTATCTTCCTTATCTATAGCTTCCTTATCTTTATCTTCCTAGTCTATGACTGTAGTCATGACTATGCTTAAGAGTGAATCATCGAATCCCAAGAGTGAATCATTGAATCCTAAGAGTGAATCATTGAATCCTAAGATTGAATCATTGAATCCTAAGATTTAATCATTGAATCCTAAGAGTGAATCATTGAATCTTAGGATTCAATGATTCAATCTTAGGATTCAATTATTCATTCTTAGGATATATTCAATGATTCAATCTTAGGATTCAATGATTCACTCTTAGGATTCAATGATTCACTCTTAGGATTCAATGATTCAATCTTAAGATTCAATGATTCACTCTTAGAATTCAATGATTCACTCTTAGGATTCAATGATTCAATCTTAGGATTCAATTATTCACTCTTAGGATTCAATGATTCAATCTTATGATTCAATGATTCACTCTTAGGATTCAATTATTCACTCTTAGGATTCAATGATTCAATCTTAGGATTCAATGATTCACTCTTAGGATTCAATGATTCACTCTTAGGATTCAATGATTCAATCTTAGGATTCAATGATTCACTCTTAGGATTCAATGATTCACTCTTAGGATTCGATGATTCACTCTTAAGCATAGTCATGACTATAGTCATAGACTAGGAAGATAAAGATAAGGAAGATAAAGATAAGGAAGATAAAGATAAGGAAGATAAAGATAAGGAAGATAAAGATAAGGAAGGTAAGGAAGATAAAGATAAGGAAGATAAAGATAAGGAAGATAAACATAAGGAAGATAAACATAAGGAAGATAAACATAAGGAAGATAAAGATAAGGAAGATAAGTCGGCTCGGAGGTATATATACTAGGCTCGGAGATATATACTAAGCTTGGCTCGGGCCTATTCTTATATGTTAGAGCTCGGGCCTATCCTTACATCTTAGAGCTCGGCTCGAAGCTAAGCTCGCTCTATATGGAGGTTGGCTCGCTCGATATGAAGCTAACATCGCTCGATATTCAATTATTCAATTTTAGGATTCAATGATTCACTCTTAGGATTCAATGATTCAATCTTAGGATTCGATGATTCACTCTTAGGATTCAATGATTCGATTCACTCTTAGGATTCAACGATTCACTCATAATCATAGTCATAGTCATATTCATAGTCATGGAAATTGGATTAGTTAACAAGTATATCAGAGATATGCTTGCTCGGTATGGGTTAAAGAAATGCAAAGTTATGGTTAAAAGGTGAAAAAGCTACGAGGTTGACTCGGACAATATATATACACCCAAGCGAGTGATGGAGTTTAAGAATAATACGCTCTTAGAAGCAGACCCAGAGCAGACTTTATTTACTTTGTTAAAATATATTTAATTGGGTAGACTTTTCAGATTGAAGACCTAAAGATTTAGCAATGATGATGCCAGAGCAACGAGAAGGTTACAAACAAAGACTGCTTCATGAGAGACCAAAATATATTCCTATGAAAGCTGAAGATATTGCAAGATTATCACCCGAAGACAGACAAGAAATACTTTAAAGAAATAAAAGACTCCTAAACGATATGCTCTTAGGAGCAGACCTTACTAACGATGATAAAAATTAATTCTGTGTGTGCTGTATGTACATTGTACAATATTTTCCCGTCCTATAATGATATATTCTCAATTTATTCAAATCGCCGTTAACGATTTACAAATGACTTACAACCGCATAGAATTGTGTTCACATACAATGTTTGTATATGCTCGTGGAATATTAAAAATTCGACATGTATTAATGGATCTTTGTACATTGTGACGAATAGATTCCTCGCTATCACTTTGCAAACATACCAAAGCTAAATAGGCAATAATACGATCAAAGTTTGTAACATTGATTTCTCTGTAGACTTGTTCAAGATCTACATCAATTTCACGGTATAGATCTCGATGTTGGTTGAGAATTGTATTTATATGAAACGATAAAGTTTGCTTATCGACATCAATTTCATTTCGTTTCAACTCGTCAAAAATTATATCTATGTTATGCATTGACTCTATGCATCTATGTTATGCAACCGAAGCAAGGGAAGTTACTTCAAACACTGTCGATAAAAGACTATGCAAAGATCAAATGTTTGGAAAATTGGACGCTATGGACGCTAACATGGGACGCTAATTAAAAAGCGATTACTTTTGTGATAAAAATGCTTAAACGACTTTCATGCCCAGGCTCGCCTTGAGTGACGTCATGTGTGCGCACCCTTCGCTCATCCTGAATATTAATTACCTCACCCTGAATATTTAATGAACTCACCCCCACGCACCCCCAAAAAAGGGGCTCGAACGGCCTGTATAATACTACTGAAGTCTGGTATGTTACAGTTTTAGCAAAGGATATTACAAATCTAATTACGTTTTCGTTTGTTTCACTTCTGGTTATTCCTGATCCAGCTATTGTTGGTAGAGCACTCTCATCAATATAAGTCTGGTTGTTAATTATCTTATAGAGTAAGACCAAGTACACATATTTATGCCAATAAATTATCGGTAGTAAATCAAGTTGATGTAATCTAGTTATGTACGAGACATTGGTTATAAACCCAAGATTTAAGATGTGTTTGGTTGCTCTTCTCTGCACCTTCTCGATGTCCTCGATTAACTTAATGGACTGTGGGCACCATGCTAGGGATGCATAAGCAACATTTCTGCGTACAAGTTGTGAATATAAAAGCCTCTTCGCATTGATAACAGTCATCTCCGCGGTAGATCGTCTAATGAACCCGAGCATTTGGTTGGCTTTCGACCGCATTTTATTCACTTGATCGTTCCATAGTAGCTTAGGACTAATGATAATACCCAGATCAACCTCTGCGTCGGAAAACAACAGCTGGTCATTGCCAGGCTTATACGTAGAAATTAAAGGCGATTTCTTTCTGGTTATTGACAGCACTTTACACTTGAATTGGTTAAAGCGTAACCGGTTTTCTTTCGACCAACAATGAAGACATTGAATATCCTCTTGCAAGGCCAATGCATCACATGGATTCTGCACACATCTATAAAGTTTAGTATCGTCAGCAAACAAACCGACCCAAGTAGAAGTGGGTATGTTGTTAGGTAAGTCGTTGATGTACAATGAGAAGAGAAAGGGACCCAGCAACGATCCTTGTAGGACTCCAGATGTGATTGGCAAAAACGTAGACGTAGCGCCGTGTACAGTTACCCGTTGGAAGCGTACTGATAAGTAATTTTTAAACCACAGCAAGAGAGAACCAGAGAAGCCGAAATCTTGAAGTGTTTGTAAAAGTTTGGAGTGGTCAACGGTATCGAAGGCCTTAGAAATATCCATGAAAACAACATCAGTTTGTAATCCCCTATCCACATTTTTCCCAATAATGAGCTGTGCTTGATCTTCCGTTGACGAAACCATACTGCGCCGAATGAATGTTGGACTGTATACGGTGCGAGAAATGGTTAAGAAGACATCGTTCAAGAGTCTTGCTCATGATACATAACAGAGAAATGGGACGGTAATTTTCAACGTGATCTTTGTTTCCTTTCTTGAGTAGTGGAATGATGTTAGCTAATTTCCGTTCGGCGGGGACCTGCGATAAGCGGAGTGACTTTGTAAACAGGTAATGAAGTGAAGGTGCTAATTGGAAGGCACATTCCTTTAAAATGCGGGAAGGAAACCCATCAGGACGCCTTTGAAGGATCTAAGTTCTGTAAGGCTTGATACACTTCTTCTAGAGAGAGGTAAATGGATGAGATACTGAACAATGGAGATGATGAACCAGATTGAGATGACGAAGATTGATCAGAGAAACAGGTGTAGACAGAATGAAAGTACTCATTAAACATTGTTGCAATGTTATTTGGTGTGTTAGCATGTAATTTAGTCCCAGGATTGTTGGTATTGACTGAGTCGGTGACTGAATTGGGTATATTTCCAGAACTCGACTTGATCTTGAAAACCGACCAATCATGAAGTAGATAGGAAAAACCCAAATTTTGGCAATAAATCAGCGATTTTAAAGAGTATATCTGGATGATTTGTTACGTCGTTCACAATTTTTACAAATGGGCATGATAAGGCATGAAAAGTCCGAAAACAAAAAGACACGACAAGTCGCGTATATGTATGAATTTAACCTTATCTTCAACGAAAATATTCATTACACGACTTGTTTATATATTTTTATTATACCACAGGTGTTTATACCATTGCTAACAGGTGGGATACTTAATGTAAAAGACCTCCTGTGTTTAAAGCTCAAAAAACTGTTCTACAATGCGGTTGTGTTGTGCCCTGATACAAAACAACCAGATATAAACAAAATGACAATCTGTGACTTCCCAAACTTTGGCAGGATGTAAAGTATTTAATTTTCGGGTTTTGCTTAAAGAAAACATTAAAAACGATTAATCGTTTCTTAAGCGTTAAGTTTCGGCACCAAATGTCAACTATCAATAAACAAGCTTTCAAAGCATCAAACCAACTAACTTCCAGACGAAGGGCCTTCGCTCGAAACGTCGAAGTTCTCATTGTATTTTTCAGGTAGTTTTACACAACAGTCAACCGCCGTATTTGCTATACTCTACCCACACTGGCACCGCACGTTCAACATATAGTATATTTGCATGTCGACTGTTTCACACTCACTCCTGGCTTTCAATGATAAATAAAAGTTGTTGGGAAACTCAAACGTGTTTTAAAAACAAACAAAAGTAATCACTTACTGCTATTTTCAGAAATATTAAGCTCAAAATGACGATCAAAATAAAAATAAGCATTTTTCAACTTTCGAACGGTGTTTTCCTATACTTTACTCTTTAGTTAGGAAATTCGACGAGCGAGACTTGCCAGCAGCCACACGCCGGAGCAATTTGCGTGGTGCGTGGAATTGCGTCAGCCTGGGGACAAAAACATCAAAGGCAAGATTAGTGACGAATGTTCTCAGACGAATATTTTTCGTTATTCGTCTGTCTCAGGCTAGTCCATATCTGATAATCCTTAATCTGTGATTCAAGCTTGTAGTTATTGCCAAACAATGAAAACATTGAAAAGCTTGCGAATGACGTCAGTGATTACATGTTAGGGGAATATCAATATTGATCTTTGAACAAAATTGTTTACGTACTGTGTTTATATACCACTTAAGGTGGCTCCCTACAGTTATAGTACAGTTTGAAACACGATCTATATAGATCAGACGTCTCCTCGCGTTCCACGCGTGGAATCTTCGTGACCCGGCAGAAATTTTGAAACACAGAAACAAAGCCGCGGGAAGTTATTTTCGGAGAAGAAACCACAAGTTTTTCATTATAATCGTAAATCTTTGAAATTTAAACAGTACGTATGTTTTTAACCAGTTTCTAAGCTTTCTTTTAGTGTGTTTTTACCTATATATGTTCAGTATTATCCTTTATAATGTTCAAAATCTTCGACTTAAAAAAACTTGCATTGACTTAAAAAATCTGAAATTATATTTTAATTATATTCTCTTCAAGGCAGTCTAGGACTGTCAAAGTAATATAATAGTTTTCAAAGCAATTGAAAGTTTGAAACTTATGTTATTCCTGTAGTGTTTGACATATTAAAAACTACAATACAGACAGTTTAATAATACGAGTTGTTTGAATGTTTGAAAAGTTGTCACACCGATATCGATTTTAATAACCAAAACAAATTGAAGAGACGTTATTTCCATGGTAATTAATCATGCATTTTCATCTCAAACAAGAAGAAATAGGAATAAAATACACAACAAAGAACCAAGCACAACACTATACACTCGTTTGACGCATTATAATTCAGACGCATGCGCAAAATGCGATCATGTCGAGTCGATTTTTTTTGACGTCAGCAACTTCAACTGGAATTTCGAGCTGTTTTTCTCCTGTTTCCTTCGGTGAAAATTTTTAAAACTTTGCACAATTGTTAAACAAGGCAAGAAGAAAAATATATCCAAATTTCAAAAAATTCTACAGATAAGTTTCTCTGTAATCGAAATTCCAAAATATCTCGAAAACTTATTTGTAAACTACCCTTCAAATTTTGATATGTTATTCCTTTGTGGACCATAGATCTTCCAAAAAAAGTTCAGAAAAATTGACCGAAGGAAAAAAAAGATATTTTCGATTCAATCTGAAATTAGACAATATAAGCACAAAAGATAAGACACTATGGTTGCCATAGCAACACCAACACTATTCCTGTTTGTCCATAAATGGACAGCCCAAGACCTCTTTACATTCGTGGAAATATTCATTTTGCCCTGTCATAAGTGTATCTAATAAAAATTTGGTTGAAAGCGAAAGTTACTGAAAAGTACACATAGTTTTACAGAACTGTAGGGAGCCACCTTAATATAAAAGAAATAGAAAAACTCGTCTTGTGCCTTCATTGTGTGATAAAGCACTCGGGGAACGTTAGGAGAACACTCGAGAAGCTTGTAAAACACTCGGCTACTCCTCGTGTTTTACACGCTTCTTTCGTGTTCTCCCAGCATTCCCCTCGTGCTTTATCACACCATAAAGAACGCGGACTCGTTTTCTATTTCTTAAATACAATATTGTGCTGAATATTAAATCGGCCACAGGAACATGATATTAAACAGAGTACCAAACACTTCCTGCTTAGGTGTGAATTTCGCTAAGACTAAACATCCGCTTCAGTCAACCAGCTTTTCAATTCCAAAACTTGAATACTTCCTTCCTTTCTTGAATACTTCCTTTTTCAATGCATATATGGCACAACTTTCACTGTTGTTTCTAAGAGATAAACAAAGCGAACGTATATATATAATTGCTTGCGTTTGAGCGGATGAACGTTGGCATGCGCTGCATATAATATTGTTCTTGTCCTTATTTGCGTAACATAATATTTGCATGACATAATATTTGTATACATATACACGATCATTTGTGCATCCTTTGGAGACAAATACAAGCAATATAGACGAACATTCATCAGAACTATGTTTTTGGAAGAATTAATTGGTGGTCTTGTGGCCATTCTCTCGAGTATAATTGCTCAGACACCACCGATATCCAGAGAAACTTTGCAAAGAGACTATACTTTGATATTTGAAGAAAATCCAGAAGAGGCAGAACTATGCGATGGCTTAATACACCGTGAATACGAGCAAGAGGCGCAGCGCGAGTTGCCTTATTATGAAGAAGATATATCTGTTTTGCTGGAAGCTGATGAACAACCAAAGCGAAATCTCTGCCAATCATTTATCCGAAGTTGTAAGACTAATATTGGATTAGTAATGGCCGCCTTTTTCATATTAGGTTTGCTCATAGTTGGACTGGTCTATCTTGACTTCAATACAGGTGATGCGTGTATAGAATGGATGTACAACAATCTCAAAGTTACATCACACATAAGGACTGTACGAATGGTGGGAATCTGTCTCAAATTACTGCCGCAGTTTACATGGTTTTCAGTAAGCGTTATTATGTTGTGGGGTTTCAGAGAGTTCAAAAAGAATTATCTCTGGTTTATGTGTGTCATTCAGCTGGTGACAGGATCTATAGCTTGTGCTAATAAAATTATCGCATTTGATAATTACAACAAATACAGGTCAGTAGTAGGTCGATAAATAATGGTAATTGCACTGAGTGGAATGCAATTTGTTCTGAAATTAAACGCGTGATTACAAAATCGCACGACCGCGAAGCGGAGTGCGATTTGTAATCACAAGTTTGATTTCAGACCAAAATTGCACGACACGAAGTTTAATTTCCACTTTATATTCATTTTGAAACCTAAATAATTTTTTAAACTGGAAGCGGTATTTTATTAGTCTTTGTTTACAATTGACATACCCACGATACTCCCTGAGATGCCGTAGCATATAGAACAACATGAATTGTAAGTCACAATTAAATTGACAAAAACAGCAAAATGCGAGTTGATTTTTAGAATAAAGACCGCAAAAGTAAGCAAAGATATCGTAGACTTTACGTGTAAATTAATAAACGTTTCTTGTGATTTTGTGCATTCAAGCATCGACACTACGGTCGATCATTCCATATTTTGATACCTTGTGGCTTTGTGTTCAGTTTTGGCTGTTAATTGCTCAAATGAAACTTTTTTGTTGTTGACATTTTGATGTTTCATTCAACATTTTGTTGATAATTTGACCAGTATTTGTGGAAAATTCTTTGATATTCTTTTAAGTTTGACGCCTTTATGTTGATTTTTATGAAAAAAACTGCAGTGATGCAGTCTAGAGTATTGACAATTTATGGTGAACAGATTTGGTCATTTGTCAGATCACATTTTTCTTTAAATTGATTGACTAGTTGAATTCTATCATTCAGTCTTTGATTGTGTGGGTTGTTTGTGGTGAGTCAATCAATCTGATTGGTTTAAAAATGATGCGATTAATACTCAAAATGATGCGAGCAAAGCTCAAAATAGTGCGATTTGGGAATTAATCGCACTAATTTTGACTAATTAGATTGCAAGTTAAGAAATGCCATTGATTTCAAAATGAATATAATAAATAATGGTAATTAGTTAGTTTGTAAATAATTTGGCCCGTGCCAGTCGAAGGCGTGTAGTATATGCCTGCAAAGCCGCCACCTTTTTGCAATCAAAAAGGTTGAAAATATCACGCGTATACCTGATCTCTACGAATAGAACAAAGCTGTTGGCTAAGTTAGTCATATGACGAATTCTGATTGGCTAGGGAAAACCAACAGGTTATGGCCTCTAAGCGAGACTGATCGATAAATTTTCTAAACATTTAGAAATAATACAAAATTATATCCCAGCAACATGATTTTCTACGTTAGCAAACGGACTAGTCGACATGAGCTTCTACCAAATCTGTTTCGATATCCTCATTTGCTCTAAGCGAATTCCAGCATACATATTCCTCAGGTCAAAGGAAATCTGAAGGAAGGAGGTTAATACGTACATACCAGTGAACTCTACATAAACTGGAACGCTAACTCCAATCATCAAGTCCTGTGATTGGATGAAGCCAAGTTGAAGCTAAGAGCGGGAACGCGCGGGAAAAATGCACTTTCAAAAGGACTAGGGAGAGTTTCAAGTCCAGGTATTGAAGTCTATTTTGAGCTTTTAATCATTGCTGTAATTGCTGTAAAACGTGAGTAAATCCGTGTTTTCCAAGTGGTGTTTTTTTCGGCTCCATACGTACATGGCGGCCATCATAAGTGGCTTCAAAAATGGCGGCCAAGTTATCGTTCCAGTCTATTCAGAGTTCACTACCTTCAGTTCCGGGTCACTCGTGATCTTGCCTTTACCTATATACTATTACTGAGGTAACAAATTATTTCATTCCGACTCTTTAAGCAGATCATACCGAATTTTACTGCCCAATTAATGTCATGCATACCGAGATTGGTATCCAACGGCACAAAAAAATGGGAGGGATCGGACTGTATATTACGAATTATTTCTTTCTTGAGTTTTGGGTTACCGTGTAGGTAGAAATTACCTTTACCTTTGAGCAAAGGCCCTTCGTCTGGAAGTTGGTAGCCAAAGGCTCTCCGCTGGAAACATTGAAGTGCTGTTTGAAATTTTTCCAGATAGTTAGATACTTACGCTATAACCTCGTGAATATCACCAACTCATCAACTTAGTGACTCGTTTCATTGATTTTTCTTTAGATTACTCAGCAATTTCCTATTTATGTTTTCCGTTATCTGTGGTGCATACCTAGTTGCTCGTAAATTCAAGAAAGTCAATCCAGAAATATCGTATAGTGTGTTCCGCATCTTCTTCATCCTCTCGTGTGCCATCTTAGGTTCTGTTATAGTTGCTTATATCTACACCTACGTTATTGTAAAGTATTTTAAAGCAACTGAAGGCAGGGTGAAGAAAACCGTAATCGCCGCACTAACGCCAGGAATAATGTTCCCTCTAACTGCGATTGCAAAATACATTGCTCTCAGAAAGAGTTCGGAGATAATCACCCCAGATCGAGCTTTTGTATTGTGTTATTTCCTGCGCGGAGGTTCCATTGCACTGTACCGAACAATGCAATCAGATTTTCAAAATATCTGGCTTTTCATTGGTTTATCACTGTTACATGGAATTTCAAACGTCCTCAGTAAAGCAACTCTCAATTTTCGCATAAAAATTTGGAAGGCTTTTGTTGAATATTACAATAGAACATGCTGCGGACCAAGATTAGAAGTGCAACCATTAAATTCACCGCGTATTCGTCGATTGAACTCAGATCTCGAAATCCAAAATATTTTATTCGAGTACACTACGGTCATCTTAAGTCAGGCGTATCTAGCGTGTTATCTTGTTATGAGCTTCGATGTCTCACCCTGGCAAGTTATAAAAGATTGTTTAATCAGAATAGCCATAAGTTTGGCCATAGATTTTGTATTCAACATAATTTCAGTGTTCATTCAAATTCACTTTTATAACATTCCCATGCGAAAGGTCTGGGCGAAAAATTGGCCACGTCACTTGAATGCTAATGGTTTCATGATTATTTGTATGGTATCATATTTTGGTTCATCACTGGTCAGTGTTTTCGCAAGCAACAAGTATATGTCGAAAGACTACAAACTTAGAAATTGTACATCAGTATTTTAGTAATACTAGAGTTAGAGAATAGCGGGTTTCTTTCTTTCTTTTATTCTTTCTCTTTCCAAACTTACTTACTCGGATGAAAATTATACATCTGAATCCATGTGCAGAAACAAAAACACACGGTGAGAACCACACAGGCAATGTCTGAACAGTGAAATTTGGCCAGAGTGGGGAGCAAGAGCAACTTAAAATGGACGGCTAAAACTAAACTGTTTATCTTTAAGTTTTGACTAACGTTCCATATTGATTTATGCGAACACCTGTCTGCTGGTAGTTTGCTTTGTGTTTTACATCCATGCATGCCTGGGTTCCATATAAACCCCATATTCATCTGCGTGACGTCCGTATATATAAATTACGTTGGGATTATATTTAGCAGTAACGTAAGGGTTAGAATAATGGAAATCTAAAATGGGTTAAGGAAATTTAGTTATTCACCCTATTTAAATATACGAGATCAGTGGGGAAAGTGTTTCCTATCTAGCTAAATTCATTTACAAATGTCTCGTGTCTTTGTCCAAAACTGAGAAGTCATGTGCTTGTCTGGAGCTTTGGCTGAAGAATAAAATACAGCATTTCAATACAACACACTGCAGGGCCTCTTTTAAGAAATCGTTAGTGAGGGGGCCATCATCGAAAGGGGACGTAACAAGTAGGTGGTGTATTACAGGTGTGTGAAGGGGAAGGGGGGTCTGGGGGTCCTCCCCCAGAAAAGTTTTGTATTTTTAAGTCTCTGTGGCTTGATTTCCTGCATTTTTAGAGACAATTTTGATATATCCCATCTAAACGGAGCCAGGTTTTGTTGTGAGAATACCATAACTTTCCTCTAAATTCGTTTTTGCTTATATTTTGGACAAAAGGGACCTTCACTGGGGGGACCAAAATAGCTTACTGGGGGGGGCCAACATGGGGACTGGGGGGGCTTTGGCCCCTCCAGTGCATTAGTTAAAAGAGGCCCTGACACACTGTATTTTGTTTTTGAGGATCGTGACAAGCTGGATTAAATCACCATAAGGTAAAAGGAAGAATTTCTGCTTCTTAAAAAATAGTCGGAGATATATTGGTATCCCTATAGGGATGGCGTAGTAACGTTGTTGGACTATGGTTTGCATCAATATATTTTACTTGAGAATGAAATGAATAGTTTTATCAACTTCAATAATTGACAACCATAATTCGTGCCAACCATAATTCAATATTAATACATTTTATTGACTATTCTATTTAAAAAAATATATATATAATGCAGAATTGGTAAAGTATTAAGAACGTTAATCGAAGCCTGAAGATCAGAGCACTACTGAGTAAAACTGCCCGAAACGTTGCAAATATAAATCATTTATACCTTAAAGTTTGTATAACCCAATAACAAAATATTTAAATTTACAAAAAGTTTGAGCTTAATATTATGAACAAGGGTGAAAGTTTTCGAAGAAGGATATTCTATTTTCATTTATAGTAAATGGTGTTGGTAGATGGAATACTCGAACGGAAATATATATACATTTTTGTAGACCTAGCCAGGAGCAGTTGCGAAAAATGCAACTTAGACCCTCTGGCAGGAATTGAACCTGCGGCCCTGCGATTCCGGTGCATTAATGGTATTACTATTAATCCTATCGAACGAGATGCCGAGAAAAATATTTTCATTTATAACTATAAATATCTTGTATTTGCTAATACTGTAAATAGAGGGCTCCAATGGACATCAGCCATTCGAGCAGACTAGGCTGCCCTTTCTAAATATATTTCTACACTAGAAATACATGCATGCCGAATCCCCTCGCCTATTCGAACCAAGCAATTATACTTGCGTGGTGCCAGTGTAGGTAGAGTCTAACGAAGATTCGGCGGTGGAGTAGGATAAAACTACCTGAAAAATACAATAAGAACTTCGACGTTTTGAGCGAAGGCCCTTCGTCTGGAAGTTAGTGAACTTGCTAAAATACCTGCAAGCTGAATCAATATTGTATTTAACGGACAGTGTGAGACGCCTTTGCAAATCCACAAACTATATATACTGCATGCCAAAAGCAAGTATGCAAAATAGACATTTACCCGTTTTAACTCTAAAATCTCGTCCTATTTTGGTCTTTTGACTGCTTTTGTCCTGTTGACTTTAACAAGTGAAAGTCCTCTTAAAAAGTTTCATTTATCTTGCTTGGAGACTTTAATTGTCTGTATTTAGCGTAATGTCCCGGATAGCAAAACATTTAAAAAAAAGTTGGCAAAATGGCAGTTAAATTCTGGCGTTTACATTGAAAAACAAGATCTTTGTTTTAGCCAACCATGAGGCTTCTAGTTACCAGTCTTCTCTCGGCCTGAACTCACGCATGAGCATAACGTAAAAAACCACCCAGCGTCCAACGTCCATTACATGGCGGACGACTTTGCATTCCGCCATGTTCTCACATATCCGGGTGTAAATATCCGAGCGGAATTAGTACCCTCGCTGGGCGCTTAGCTCGAGGATTACATTATTATATCATATATCTTTAATCTTTAATCTTTAATCTTTCTAGAATTTCACATTAAATAGTAAATACTAAATACTAATTTACAATGTGAATTACATTTAAACTGTATAAAAAAATATACTAAGACTAATGTTAAGAGTTAATATTTACAAGTAATCTTAAATAAAATTTGAAAATTTTTTGATAGAATTCGATAAATTTACTTCGACTCCAGCGTTCGGTTAAAACATTCAATCCCATACACAATTGGGCTATTTTTAAATCGTTCAGTTCGATATCTAAAATTATACAGTTTTTCTCCATTTGATCTAGTTTGTCTCTGTCTTATCTGATTAACTGTTTCTGGCAATAAACTGTGTAATCTATGTCTAGGGTCTGTCATTGTTTTTATAAGGTTTCCGCACATCTCTTCTCTGCGAGCCTTTAATGTTTTAAGGTTACAGTCCAGTAATGCTTCTTCATAAGTCAGACCAGGACAAATTATCCTAAGCGCACGCTTCTGAACTCGTTCTATGTCAGTAGACTGTTCCTTGGTTAAGTTTCCGTGCCAAATTTTAGCACAATATTCAAGTGTCGATCTTATGACAGCCATATAAAAGGCTTTTAAATCCTGCTTTGGTGCACCATAACCTTTTAACATCTTCAGAAAATACAGTCTTTTTACCGCTTTTTTAACAATATAGCATGTGTTAGTTGACCACTTCAAATTGTCATCAATCCATAAACCAAGTAATTTGTAACATTTAACCCTTTCAAATACATGTCTATTGGATTTCTAGCGGTGGAATAACAGTTACATTTTTCGAAAGTCAATTATCATTTCTTTGCATTTCGTTTGATTTAACTCCATCATATCTTCTTCAGTAAACCTTAAAACGCTCTTAACTTTACTTTCAGCACCACCCAGTTGCTTCCCAGAAATATGGTGGCTGATATCTAGTACCTCGTATAATGTAGTGTCATCCATAAACATTAATGTATCATGTTCAAGTATAACATTAGTTTCATGTTGGTTGATATCATGAGTTGGATTTCTTTTATTACAGAGGGAAGTTTATCAATCTTTATTACAAAGGCAATTGGTCCTAGTTTACTTCCTTGTGGAACTCCGCCATTGATATATGCATAATCAGACGTATCATACACAAAATTAGTAAAATGGGATCTTTATTGAGGTATGTTCCAAACCATTGGATTAAGGCCAATCTAACTCCCATCTCTTTCATATTTCTTAGCAGTATATTATGATTAATTAGATCGAACGCTTTTCTAAAGTCAAGAAAAATTATTCGTATTACTCTTTGTGGCTCGTCCATTGCTCTATACCAGTTGTGGAGTAGATTTAGAAGGGCATACAAAGTCGAAGATCCTGGGAGCCCTCCATATTGGGAATTGGAAATTTTCCCATTTATATCTTCATTTATCCACTTGTTGGTAAAGGATTCCTGAACTTTTGATAAAACACTGGTTAATGCAATCGGTCTAAGGTTTTCAGCGATTGTACATGGTGTGATCTTAGGAATCCCAGTTACTTTGTATTTTTTCCAAGTTTCAGGAACATTATATCAACATTATATCAACACAAGTTTCAGGAACATTATATCAACATTATATCACATCACAATTCACTACATTACGTCACATTATATCACATTACATGACATTACATCATTATATCATATCATACTGAAATAATCATACTCGCTGGTACAAACAACCTAATAACCGACTCTAGCAAGGAATGCTATAAGGATTTTTTGGTTACCCCACCTAAGACATGTAATATTTTCCAGTTACCCCGCCATTTTCTCTTCGGCCCCCACCCCGGCCATAAATAATGACCGGTCTCTTATATATTTATGCACTCTGACGCCTTTCGTAATATTCTTTGTGGAGATCTTTTTAAAATCGAAGAGATACACACCATCGAGTCACACATACGTAGCTTAAAAACAAAGAAAAGTTGACTTTCCTTTGTAGGGGCATCATCGACGATAAATGGCGAGTATAGACTTCGTAAAAATGCCTGTCATATCAAACTACTCGCACAGAGCTGAGGAATACTCAACAAAAAATTCGTCTCATTGCGTAGCCAATTTCGATATATTCGTATATTTATCTTCCTGAAAATGCTTTCTAACACAACAACGTCGCTTTTTACGGTTTTTCCGTTAGCCATTTCAAAATATAAAGTCAGATTGTTTGAAGCTGTTGCAAGGCTTTTCGTAAGTCCGAATGTAAAAATCGCCTGCCATTTTCTCCGCATGAAAATATTAGTCTTCTTTGCAATTTTTACGCATCAAAAACACTTAATACGTAGATGAAGAGTTACTGTATTACTTGTAGCAAGAAAAACAACGATATTTTAAAAATACAGTGAATCACAATGCCGTGAACGTCGACGCCCTTCGAAATTGCATGTCAAACTTCGGAACACAAAATTCGCGAGGGAAAACGCTATTGTGAATAAGTCTTTATTACGTTTTGTTACTAGTTCAGTGAAACTTGCCGAAGATGCAAATATTTGAGTATCATCAGCATACATGCAAGGAGTTGTGTTTTGTAAACATTCTCGCAAATCATTTATATATAACAAAAACAGTAAGGGTCCCAAAGTAGATCCCTGTGGAACACCGCAGACAATTTCCTTAACCGAGGATGTGTGACCATCAACAAAACAAACTTGGGTTATTTTCATCAAACATGATTGGAACAATTTTAGCTCCAAACCTTGAATTCCAAACTGCTCTTGCATCTTCATTAATAATATTCTGTGATCAATAGAGTCCCAAAGGTAGATCACCCGTCTTGTGATTCGGACTTTCGACCAATCTCCATTCTACCTACTCTATCGAAAGTATTTGAACGTTTAGTTTTAAATCAGCTTGTTAAGTATATTGATGAACAGGCTCTTCTATGTCCGACTATATCAGGATTTCGAAAAGGACATTCAACGATAACTGCCTTGCTGGGCATTCGTGATGCCTTGATTCAAGCATCAAAGAGAGGCGAAGTGACCTTGATGGTATGTGCAGACAATTCCAAAGCCTTTGATACCGTTGAGTTTGAAACGATTCTTATGAAGTTGCACAACTTGGGGTTTGCAAAGGGCTTTCTTCTTTGGTTATGAACTACTTAACAAGCAGGGAACAATTTGTCCAGATTGATGATAAACAGTCTAGGCTAGCCACAGTGTAGTAAGGTGTTCCTCAGGGGTCCATCCTAGGGCCAGTAATCTTCAATCTCTACGTGGCCGATTTGCAGGACAATCTTCAGTGTCCGTGCTTCCAGTATGCTGATGACACAACATTTTACATCCATTGTAAACCGTCAGACCTGGACTCCTGTGCAAATAAGGTGAACGATGTTATCTCTAGATTACGTGAATATTCTAAGGGATGCAATCTTGCATTGAACTCATCGAAGACAAAATGGATGCTTATTTCCACGCAGCAGATGTCGCGTACACACAATCTCGATGAACGACCACTATCGATAAGGTGTGGTGATATCCCACTGGAGAGGATCCCCTGTATCAAGTTGCTGGGCGTGTACGTGGATCAACATCTTACATGGAGTGATCAGGTCAATAATTTGTTGTCCAGCTGCTATGGGACATTGACTGTATTGCGGAGACTCAAGCACTTGGCTCCTTTCCATGTGAGGAAAATTCTCGCCGAAAGCTTACTGCTTGCCAAAATCGATTATGCATGCACCGTATTTCACCCACTATCACAATACCAGTTGAAACGGATACAGCGGCTGCAAAATGCCTGTGCAGGCTTTGTATTACGGAAATTTGCCAAGATCGAGCATCTGAAATGTTTAAACTGGCTTCCGATTACTGGAAGAATAGAATTTAGCCCACTGAAATTCAACTGAAATTCACCCATAAAGCATTGTACAATGAAATTCACCCATAAAACATTGTAATGAAATTCACCCATAAAGCATATAACGCGGATAACTTTGGAAAGCACAACCCCGGGAATCTCATCTCAATTGACATATCTGGCACACCACTTAGTTGCTCCATACCGTCCATTCTCCTAACAAACATATGTCACATTTCAAATAAAGTCGACGAATTGTATACTATTGTAAATCTAAATAACCCCTCCGTGGTCATGATTACGGAATCTTGGCTAGATACGAACGTGCCTGATGCTGCTATTGCGATTGGAAACATGTTTAATATTTATCGTCGTGACCGACACACGCCTGGTGGAGGCATTTTAGCATACGTGAATACCTGTATACCGACCACCTGTCTAACACATTTGGAAGAAGACAACAAAGAGTTTCTATGGCTGTTACTCAAACCGACTAGAACTCCTAGACCAATTAGTGCTATCATAGTCGTTGGCGTTTATTTCCCACCAGGCCAGTCAGCAGAAAATGAAAGAGAAATTAATGAATATATTACGAGAGGACTTGACTCTGTCCTCCGAGACTTTCCGTCAGCTGGTGTATTTATAATGGGGGATTTTAATCAAATGAAGCTTAGCAGACTTTGCAGACGATTTAGTATGAAAAAATCTGTAAAAGCGGCGACAAGAGGAAATAATGTCCTAGATCAGATCGTTACGAATATGTCCGACTTATATAACGATGTGGTGCATCTACCCTCTGTTGGTCGTTCCGATCACCAATGTTTATTATACTGTCCTAAACGTAAACAAAGCGTTAAGCCTTTTTCCCGTAAAGTGCGACTGTTGAAGCCCAATAACCTAAATATACTCGGCCTAAAACTGAATCTTGAGGAATGGACGCCAGTCTTTCAGATCAACGATGTCGATGATAAAGTTACCAATTTCACAAATACCGTAAGAGACATGTTAGATGAAACAATACCCGAAACAACGATACGTGCTCATGCATCTGACAAGCCATGGATGTCGGCTTATATAAAAAAGAGATCAAAGCAAGACAAAAAGCTTACACCACTGGTAATACGACCAAGTACAGACGACTAGCAGATAAAATATCTACACTTATAAAGAAGGCAAAATCGGAATATTACAAATCGAAGGCGGAAGACCAACGCAAACACGACTCAGCAAAATGGCACAAGACAATATTCCAGCTTGCTGGCTATATGACGGGGAAAATTCAACTAATAACTTATCGTCAGATAGAGCTACCAATACCGTGGAACTACTGCAGAATGCATTCACTAAACCGTGGAAAAACCTTCCTGAAACCATATTACCAAGCCTTAACGACGTAGCGCCTTTTTTGAGAAATGATAGCCCACCGATTCCCTCAATTGGACAGGTTAAATCTATCTTAAAACAACTCAACCCCAAAAAAGCTACTGGGTCTGACAAGATTCCCGCCTGGTTTCTTAAACGATACTGTGAAGAACTAGCGCCTGTTGTCCATAACATTATTTGTGCCAGTATAACGCACTGCAAATATCCTACTGCTTACAAACATGCATTAGTCACTCCAGTTCCCAAGGTTACACCACCGAGAGATATCGATCTCCATACTACCCCAAATGGCCAAAGTGCTGGAAAAGTTACAACTCAAAATGAACATTCCCAGCACAAAGATCAATGACAGCCAGCATGCCTTCACTAATGATCGATCAACAGTGTCTGTACTTACCCATATCTCCCAGAATTGGTTTAATGCTACAGATAACTCAAAATCCATAAAAAATGGAGTTCACGCTCTTTTCATAGACTTCCGCAAAGCCTTCGACCTCGTTGATCATGGAATTTTACTAAGTAAGCTCGCCGAAATGAATGTAACCAAAGCTTTCTGGCTGTGGACACGAAGTTTCCTGGAGGATAGAAGTCAACAGGTTAAACTTGCAGGAACTTTATCATCGGTTAAACCATGTCCTTCGGGAGTCCCACAAGGTTCCGTGATATCACCCACGCTCTTTAACGTCCACGTGAATGATCTTGAGACTTCAATCCCAGAACAACTATCGATAAATACATGCAAATATGCGGACGATTGCACGCAAGGCGAAGTTGTGACCCAAGGTTCATGCAGCCATATGCAAGATGTTCTCGAAGCATTACAACAATGGTCCACTAGGAACAAGATGACGATAAATCCGAAAAAAACGAAAGATATATGGATATGTTTCAATAATGCGGTCCTAGAGCCTGCATCATTAGTTATTGGTAATGACGTAGTGGAAAGAGTCAAGTGCCACAAACTACTGGGTATATGGTATCAAAATAACTTGCAATGGAACTGTCACATTGAAAATATGGTAAAGAAAAGCAAATAAACGTTTATACTCTTTGAGAGAATGTCGTAGAGCTAATTTACCTCTTGAGGTCGGTATCACATGTTACCAATCCAAGATCAGACCCATATGGGAGTATGCCGCACCGATATGGAGCGGATTGCCCCAATACCTTGTGGATGAAATAGAGACTGTACAAAATAGGTGCCTGAAAATTCTTGGAGCATTCCGACACAATTTTGAAACTTTGGAAGACAGAAGAGAAAATCTTACCGCAAAAGAATTCCAAAGAATCCAAAGTGATCCGACCAATCCATGCAACAAATTCATCCCCCCTATTATGAACCACCATTACGAATTAAGAAGAACAAATGAACTGCCACATATCATATCGCATACTAAAAGACATCAACAATCTTTTATTCCTAGAGCTATATCACTTCTGAAAAAGAGTTAGACATTTTTAAACATTTTTAACTTTCTAAATATTTTAAATTTGGTAATTATTTGAAATTGAACTAGTTTCTACTTTACATATAATATAAATATAATATAGTATATTGTTGCACAAAATAGTCTAATTCTCACTTCCTTGTAAATCCATTGTACTTTTTATACCAAAGATGGATAATAAAACTATTATTATTATTGTACAATGAAAACTTTCCAGAATATCTGTCGCTGTGCCTGCGTACTGTGAGCGCTTATAATCTACGATCTTCCAGCGCTCCAGTTATTGAAGTACCTAGAGAAACAGGGACTTTCGAACATTCAGCAGCTGTTACATTTAATAAATTACCTGCTGATATTAGAAACATACTCGACTATAATTGTTTTTGTAAGAGTGTCAAGGACCATATTAACAATGAAACATTTTAACATTTAACTTAAACTAACTTATTTTACATCTTGTATATATATGTCTGATTTTATAATCAAATAGCTTATATAGTTTATATAGTTTTAAATTTGCATTGCAGATGAAGAGCCACTGTATTTGATGGATATGCTGTAATAAAGTCTTTATTATTATTATTATTATTATTAATAGAGTCAAAGGCTAATTCCTAATATCAACTGAAATTAATCCGGTTAGTTCCCATTATCCATATTTTCTAATCACTTATCACTCATTTGGATTATTAAGGACAAGGTCGAGTGTTTGGGCCGAAAACCGGATTGAAATCGGGAAAGTAGGGATTTAATTGTCTATCAGGTATTGATAAAACTGTTCAAAAACTTATTTCTCAAACAGTTTGCTTATAATAGGACGAATATAAATTGGGCGATAGTTCTCACATTTCTTTCTATCTTCTGATTTATAAACAGGTATTATCCTGGCTCTTTTCCAATCGTCAACAAATACACCCGTAGAAATTGAAAGGTTAAAAATATAGGTTAAAGATGGGGCAATAATATTGCAGTTTATTATTTTATTTTTTGTGAGCGGGCGGTATCCTACGCTTTCCTGCAATTTGATTGGCTACGTGAGCGGGCGTGAATCTGACCACGGTCAACGGTATCCTAAATTTCCGTATATTTTTCTGTTATAAGCGATAAAAAAATAAAAACGTTATTTACCGTTTAGGTCGGTCCGTACTGAAAAAATATTTTCCCTCGGTCTCAAAATATTTTTTCAGTACGGACCTCCCATCCGGTAAATAACATATATATAATTTCAGTATTTTAGCCGGTATCCCATCAACCCCGGTAGCCTTGGATGCTTTTAAATTCCTCAAATATTTCTGAATACTTGATTCAGTAATAGTAAAAATAAAATTGCGAATTAACATCAGTTGAATTGTGGTGCGATTCTTCATGTTCGGATAAACACGCCGATTCCTTAAAATTGGAACGAGTGCCAAGTATTTTTGACCAGGATTGTAGATGAAGTACTATTGACCCAGATATTGGGATAGGAAGTTAGATGACAAAGTAGCAACACGGCATTCAACATTATGAGGTGAAGCCACCTATAAATACAATACGTTCAATTATGTAAAAAAAACAATTTAAACGGCGAGTATGATAAGAGGTATTCTGTTTTCTTCACTAATAGTACTGTAACATAAAATGATATGCATTGTTTGCTATAGTCTACTGTTTTTGACTCGAATCTCAATCCGATTCAGAAATACTGCTTGTGATATTTCAAGGCTTTGATGAATCTGTTATGCTCACGTCCATCTCAGAGGTGTTAATATTCTTAGACTCAATACTAGGTTTTGGATCTTCCGGTTTTGCAGGCACTTTGCTGCTAAGCGAGAAACCTTTATCAGGAGTATCAACAGACATTGTTGGTTTAGTAGTTGTAGATAGAATGGAAGTACTGCCTTGAGAACCACTGGCATTATTATTAGTCAAGGGATAAGGCCGCTTTAGGCCAACTGCTGGAGCAATGCCTGGGATAGATGTATTGCTTTTCACTGAGAGTTGGGAAGAAACGGTGTTGGCAGGTTTGACCTGTATTTTGGAAGGGATAGATACAGTATTGCCACTAGATGGTCGGCTAGTTGCTTGGGGAGCCGTATCTGTTGTACTGGTAGTAGACGAGGTTACTAAATTACCAACTTTGCTATCATGTTCGTTAGTTGTAGGAGGTAAAGTTGAGGCAGTGTTTTTGCACACAATCTCTGGCTGTTTATCAGGTTGGATTTTTATCTGAAGGTTGGTTATTGGGGATCCAGAAAGTTTAGAAGGAAGGTGAGTCGTTGTTGGTGTCTCTTTCTGTTGTGCATCAGGTGCACTGCTCAAGGTTTGTTGCGTGTTAGCGGTTGCTGACGGTGTAAACGGGGTTTTCAAATCTTCTTCAGGTTTTTCCGCCTGTTGAGCAGCAAGAGCTTCGGATTTAGCGATTTCTGACAACTTTGCTTCGTGAGCAGCCTGAGCTAAAGCAGCTTTTCGTCTGTCTTCTCTTTCTTTTTCCTTAATTCTGGAAAGAAACGTCCGAACTACGTGAAAAATATGATACTTAGAGCCAGGATTTCTTTTTGGCAGGTCAAATAAATTATGGCCTGCAATTGTTACTTTTAAACTGCCAAAACGGTTCCACCTGGCTATGAAAGAAATGAATGTTAATTTTCTTCAAAGGATACTAGTATGTGTTGCGCAAATGAAATTAACCAATCTGTACAATTTGACCTGCCATATTATTTTTGACTCGGCAGTTCAAAATTACTTTGCCTACAATTTCTCAAATATTGCCTGCTTTTTGCCAATTGACAGACCCTGCTTAGAATTGACTATATTTTTACCACTACTTATATTTCGTCGAAACATACTGTAGAATATCCTAGGACCTGTATATGAGTTTGTATGCATTTCATTTAGGACAGATAATCTCAACTGTTTTAGGGTAAAATGACCATAACGAACAGCTTGGCATGTGCCAAAACCCGAATCTGGGGCGAAACGTCCGAAAATGACCACACCCAGAAACTGCACAAGTGTATCGGACTCAATCCTTTTCCCTAATTAAAAAGGATGTTAACTTTTCGACGTTTTACAGTTTTGTTTAGTATCCGCCTCTGATTTTTAAGCTCAATAGGTTAGTCAACTTGCATTAAATGATAAGCTTTTCTAGGCAAAAATAAAAGAACGTATTTCTCACTTACATTTGCCGTTCCTGGGCTTCTTGAAGTTCTTGTTCCAAATCAACTACAGATAAATCACTTGTGTGAGGAAGATGAAGTATACATTTTTCATGATTTGAAACATTTGGGATAGCCACGTCACAACTTTGATCTGCACCAATCATTTGTGAACATGGTAGAAATAATTGCTGGTTGGGGTCGTGACAGACATCTTGTCAAACGTTAAGGATATATATTTCAAATATTTACATATGAAGAGAGATAAACTAAACGTATTCTGAGAATCGAAATATATAGTTTATATCAAATTGTCTACAATGCACACAGAATTGGCAATAGCTTTCATTTTGTATTTTTCTGAAATTATCAAACCAAAAAGAATTCATACGACAAACCATACAATGCATTTTGATTGTTTCGTCTTGCTTTTAGACATTTGACATTTGGTGATTTTTTGCTTATTATTAATTACATATCACCATCTATAAACCTGTTCCCAGAGGTTTGCGCACTTCCCCAAAAACGTCAGCATGGAGATAATTCGATAAAAACTTTGCATAAATAATTTATTTACGAGTCAAGATCAGAAAAAAAGTTCGATTATCTTAAGGTTTATCTTTAAGGTTGAGTTATATAACAGTTAGCCTATATAACAGTGTATTCAAAACCCTGTCACTACAAATATATTCACCTGGATTCATATATAGACACTATAACTGGTTAGGATACGTTTCAAACAAAATTTTGCAAAAGGAACAATTTTTGATGTACAACGATTTCCATCGGTATAGTGACCACAACGCTGATGGGGTAAGGTTTGATTTCGTGATGCTGTTCCCAATCGTTTTTCTTTACTTTGTTTTTGTAAGAGTGCATCGGTCCTGTATCGCTTGTTATAACATCTGCTAGCAAAGTGCAATGCTGAAAGAGATTCGTTTGGTTTTGGTTCGTTTGTACCACCTGCTAAAATAAGCAAAATGTAATTATGGTTTCAGAGTGATTCATGTAAGTGATGTTTATTGTAATACTGTATGTACTCTAATGGTATATGATGCGATGCGTTAACTGTTGCATGTAAATGCTCCTTTGTAAATCGGTCATCCACGTGCACTAGAGATCTTACAGTTTTGAAATTACTTTTAATAGAATAATGACCCCAAACTCTCCATAACAATAGTCTTCAGAGCAAGAGAAAATGCAAAATGCAGTGTTTTGTTATCTTTTTCGGCCACTAATCCCACTGTTCTCTATACCATCCAGTTCTACGCACTGTTCTCATTCTCAACTATATTTGGCCAGCTGCAAAACGCCTATTGCTTTATTGTCTGTGAAAATCATAGCTCATAAAAATCTGAACAATGATGCTAATACCCTTCATTCTCAACTATATTTGACCAGCTGGAAAGCGCCTATTGCTTTCACTTATTGTCTGTGAAAATCATAGCTCATAAACAATCTGAACAATGATGCTAATACCCTTCCTCAAGAGATCAAAATTTCAAAATTGGAGAAGCTAGCTATAGCAACTGGTCATGCTATACAAAATTTAAAATATAGTCATATTATATTTAATATATAGTTAAAAGCTTTAGAAAAGTATTGTCTTCAATCTTCAGACTATATAAGGGCACCGTTTACTAGCATACCAAAGCATGACCATTTGCCATGGATAGCTTCGCCTGCAGTAGTGTTTTCTATCACCAAGTACAACGCTTTTTGAAAACAAAAGAAAGACGACTGTTGTTGTTTACCTGTTACGCTATCCTCATTAGCACCTGTTGCCAGAAGATACTTCCTCCTTTTGTTCTTATAAACATGTTTTAATCGTTCAAACTGAGACATATACAGTGATCTAAGTCTTAACAGTTTGTCGCGACACACCTTTGTTACTTCTTCAGCAGTCCAAACGCCAGCGTGTCTAGAAAAAGGTTCAAGCTCTAGATTAGTAGGACAAATTCCAGGTATTCCAGGTCAGTTTTGATAAATAACGAGTAGTCTGTACTCACGCGACAATATTTATTAATACATTATTTACAGCAGTAATGAATGATCAATTTTCATTCATATTTACGTATATGAAACAGCCACACAGATCACTATATATCGTCTTAATTCAATAATCAAGTTTTAATACAGTTTTCACTGTATGGACAGAAAATGAATTTCCGGAAACTAAATTGTCTGGTATTTAATTCTGTACTGATGACCCATTCTTTTAAAATGATATTAAACTGGGTGGAAGATTATGAAAATGATTAAATTCTCGAATGGCAGAAAGCAATAAAGGGGAAAAAGCACACTAATAATTTTACGAAAACGAGGCTGCACATTGCATATCTCGCAAAATGGCGTACTTTCCAACACAGTGTGCGTTTCTGTACAAGTTAATTCAGGTGTAATTCCTGACCTTAATGGATCATCCATATCATTATCGAGTGATTCGGTATCACTTTCATAATCACCATGCCATGAACTCTCGACTCTTAAAACATCGTCTCGTCTGTATTCTGTACCTAAATAATACACCATACGCACAACAAGTAAATATAGAGTTGCGTATCAGTGATATATAGAATGAAAAATTATACCACCTTGGGCACATGTCTGCTGAATGCACTGATATACTGTACTTATAATATACGAAACTGAAAGTCAAATTTTATTAGAAATACGTACTAGATAACAGGATATGTAAGGCGAGGTAACTATGATTTAATAGTGCCTACAAATGATGGTCTTGGTGAAAAGCAACCACTCATAAGGACCACAACGGTAGAAACACCTTCCCCTACTTTTTATACCATTGCCACCAGTAAAAGGGGATATTATAAATTAAATAAACTAAATATAGACTTTGATTTTAAGATAAAGCATATGATTTAATAGTGAGTACACTACCTAGGTCGAGCACTTTTGGTCTTTTTGTATAATTTCTTACGCCAGCTGGACGACCTGGACCTGGTTTTGATGTTACTGGTCTAGCATGTTCATCCTGCTGTCCACTAAGTTTTCTTTTCTTTTTCTTTGTTTTTGCTTCCAGGACTTTTCTGAGTTCTGAATCTCGAGTGTGAATAAGACAGTAACTAGAAACCAATGAGCAGATTGATCATTAGCTTGCAGATGTGGTGGGACAGGTGCACGGAATCAATGAAGTTATGTTATTGGTAGAAATACAGTAGTTGGTGGATGAAGCAGTTTTTATGTCTGGAGCTAAGCTAACCTATCTCAAATTGAGTCGTTTGCTAACTCAACTGCCATGCACAGCACAAACAAGAGATACTGTAAAATGAGCCAGTCGTTTGTCTCACTTAGCTTGTACTTTGTTGTAGTAAGATTTTATTAGGTAAATTAATACTTATAATTAGTCACTGGTCCCAATAGCTTATCGTTTAAGGTCAGTACTGAAATTCAAAACCCTTACTATTGAAATAGTATGGACCTAGTTGGAAATACTGAAGTATGGCAATAGAAATGAGAGACTAAGGCCTGTATTCTAAAAGCTCGCTCACACTCACACTCAAAGAGTGGAGGTTCAATCTGAGCTTCCCTTGAGTGTCAGTGCTATTTTTGAATAACTGCAGGGTGAGTACTCACATAGTATGGTACAGCACTAACCCTTCAGCTACTTAAAAACAGCACTGACACTCAAGGGAAGGTCAGATTGAACCTCCACTCTTTGAGTGTGAGTGAGCTTTTAGAATACAGGCGCAAGGCATTAACAACAATTAAATATAGTTACAGTACATAAAATACATCACTATTTCAGGTTTCAAATAATCCATTTGTTATTAACATGCATCTTAAAATTTGTCATTATGGGACAAAAAATTGCTGTCGAACTCTAAAATATCTACAGCACTACGATGCTTTATTAAAATGCGAGGTTGCATTTTCCATACTAGTTGCCATGCCCATACTATAGATATAGTATGGAAACAGTGTGGATATACATTGGATTTAGTGATGCAAATATTATTTCTATACATAGCAGGATTTTAAGTGATTGCATGTGCTTACTGTATATGTCGAAGCGTACATGCATATATCACACAGGATACTGCATATTTCCTTGTGCTTGTACTTCTCGCACATGTGAGCCTTAACAATTTAAGGGCTTAACAAACAGGGACTGGTTGTGTAAAAAATTGAAGTAATTAAGGTTGACTCTAGCTAGTGTGGACCAAGTTAATCAATCGGAATTGCGCGTTTTTGACAAAACAGGTATAGTTTAAAAGAGTATAGTTATGGGCTTGAGGTATCTGATGGTTTCGCCCCGACTATAAGTCAATTCACGCAGCAGTCAATTTGAACAAAAAATACGCAGAACCAGCCGGGGTATTGCAATTTGAAGCTGTCATCACACGGCGTTTACAAATTCACTCACGTCTTTTGTCCATCAGAAAGTTTAGGTGCTGGATTGGCACACTTCTTTCCGTTTGTCTTTGGAAAAAAATCGCATGGTTTGAATGGACTCGCTTTGTCTTCCAAAATATGTTTGTGACAAAAGTCAAATCCTTTCAGTTTTTCTAAATCACACTCTTTCTGTGAGTAACAGCACAAGTTGTCAGGCCTTTTTGGCGGGCTTTCACCTTTGCCTTCACTTGCTGAATCTAAAAGAGGATAAAACAATATCAAGAGAAACTGTATTCTGTACATTTTTACCTCATATGAAAATCACCATTTGACTTAAACTGTTTATGAATTACGATGGTTGCATGCATACACAGTAATGTGTTTGCAAATTGTTTACTTGAGAAAAAAATTAAGCGAGTTTTATGCAATAACCTTGGGAGAACTCGAGAACAGATAACCTGCATGAGAGTTCTCCAAAACACGAAAAGTAATTACACAAGGGATAGACAAATTGGATGCAAGGAATAGCAATAGTGTGGGGGGATAGATGATTCGGTTAAATAGGAAATAAGAATACAAGGCAAAAGGAATAGACAAGTTAGAAACAAAGGAATAGGAATCAATGAATTACAAATAGATTCGTGCTAAAACTCAACGCACATGGAACGCACAAGTTAATGAAAACACTGCGACTTGGCATCAAATCCAGTCTAGTGCCTAATTAAAACTATAAATCTTGGCCATAGGAATGCTTAGATTTTGTCATGTCATGGGCAATATGGGCATGGGCATAGCAATAAAATACTATTTTGAAGAATGCCAGCAACAATGAGATCGGTAATACACTATCACAAAATTGTCACAGTGCTGGTTAAGTGTCTTTGGCGAGGGTGTTATTTCTCGACAGTCAAAAAAGTTTGCACATATGCAAGCAGGGGTCGAAAGAAGCAACAGTATATCAGGCTACATGATCATCATGATGATATATTATTTTTGACTGATGAGAAGGATATAATCATAAACCATGCATACACTCATCAGGCTGTGTTAAAATATTCCATTTAGTTGTGGGTGGAAGAGAAATAATTGTGACACAATTTATTTAATATTTTCATTTAGGATATCTCCAAATTCACCGTAGTTTTTGGATTATTCATTCATTTTCTAGTATTTATTACTCTTTATTCCATTGCACCATAAAACAGCTATTCATTATTCCAGATTTTTAAACTAAAATATTCATTGTTCATTCCCTACATGAACCTGTTATTCATTATTTATAATTTCGCTTCCACCCAAAAATTTAGGAACAGCATCGTATTTCAAAATACAGGCAGTTCCTTCGGGGCGCATCCCTGCTCAAAATATATCATAGTTGCCAACTTTGAAGAAAAAACATCCGTGAGATTTAGTTAGATTACTAAATTCGACGAGTAGGAGTCCCTAGATCGTCGGAAATGGCGTCTATAATGGCCTAAATGTCCTCGGGTAGTAATATTATGACAATAATGTAGAGTAACGACTAGCCGTAGTAGAGTGTTCTTTTATGAATTTATCAATGTTTTTGTTTTAATTTGACAAAAAAACACTCTTGTAAGTTAAAATGTGCAACATATGTGAGAACTAAGTTAGGCTATGCTCGAAATCCGTGAGAATCCGTGAGATATGTATATGCACCCCTCCCCCTGAAATATTAGCCTACAGTAGACCCACACCTACCCCAAAACAATATATACTGTATTTCACAGAAATTTCTTAAATTATAGGAGTTTACTTTGATACTGTGATCAAAATTTTGTATACATATCAATTTTTTGGGGAGTCGGGAGCATTTAATATAAAGTAAATATATATAATATTTATTCAGAATCAAAATTGTATTTTACATCAAATTAATACTAAACTGACAGAACTTCAAAAGATAGAAGATATATTTATCACCCTTGAACACCCTTTGATAGTAAAATGTATACTAGTTAAGTACTAGATAATTTCACATTAATTTGAGGGCATAATCAGCAACAGTTGCCTTTGCCCCGAAACTTACAAGGCTGTATTGTATACAGGAATTATTTTGGTGAGCAAATCCCTTTGTACTCCCATGTAGTGAGAACGGCCACAACCTCACGGATTCTTAAAGATGACGATAGTGGTGACAGCTAATATCCTGTTATATTAATGCGCTTTAAAGATAATCCGTTCACGATCAATATCACAGTTTGTAATCTTGAACTTTAAAGGAAGATTTTCACAATAGTTTCAATAATTTGCTCCCATGGACTATTGGCCCTCATCCCTCCATATACCATGGTTTTAGGCACAGTATAAATTTAAAAAGTTTATACACCAATCCTCGCAGATGCCCTTATAATAGACCTCGCATACCTATTTTTACCAAGGTTGCAAATACCAATCGAACGCTGTTAGTTCATCGATTGTTATTGATAATCAATACCAATCAAATTTGTCTATTGATTGTTATCAATAATCGATACCATTCAATAAGGTCACAAAAACCTTCACCATTGATTAATTGATATTGATTGTTATTAATTGACGTCGATTTTATCGATCATCGATTTCATCGATTGCACACGCCAAAGAAACAAGGGTATTTTGAATTGTATTTGTGCTTTCTGCTTGTGCATTTTCGACTAACTTGTCAACGTCTTCCTCTGTTGCTAGAGCGAACCTCTGTTCCTGGTTTTTGTCCATTTCCTTCTCGTTCGACATATTTTAATTGTCAAATTTTAATTCAGGAGCTGAAAAACCCCGCGAAGCGCCTAAAATATTCAGTAATCCTTTATTCCTATATAGTACTACAGATACCATCCCGGGGGGATGGCCACGCATGGAATTAATCGAGACATAACTTGAAAATACTAACTTCTATTTTGTGCGTGCTGTCCAAGATAAATATTACACATTTCGTCTGTCTGGAAGTTTGACTTCCTTGTTCCCGCCAAATGTTCGTTAACAACCGCCAAATTTTCCTTGGTGGGAGTTTCCTAGTAGTCCTGCCCGCCACAGATCTGTGGCGGGAGGCCCTTAGATTCCAGGGTGCATTTTATGTAAGGCCATGCCGAAGATACGCCAGCACTCGAACAAGGTTACACCAAGACATTTCGAAAGAATTGCTACGCCAAGCTTAGGCCATGAGAATGAAAGTAATAGAATACCGGTTTTTTTCATTATTCATTATTCATTTTTTAAAAGATTCCTTTCTTTTCTATATTTTGGATATACAGTAGTTTAAAATTATATGGAGAATGCAATAGATTGACCACTTTCATAACAAAGTGGCATATTACGATGTGCGATCTTGCTTTGACAACATCAGACATACATACAATTTGTCCTTATTGATCCCAAGAACATTGAAAATGGCACGGCTATAATTTTTGTACTGTATTAAATTTGTGTAAAGCCTTGATTATGATTATTTAGTGTCAAAATGCTTGAATATTTCTGCAAATCAGCAAATAATGAGTTTGACAAATAATGAAAATTTTTGTGCGGGACTTAAAACTGATGCGGGCGGTGGACGGTATTCTATTACTTTCATTCCCATGGCCTTAGCCTGGGCGCAAGCTACCGCCAATGAAATGATTGAAATATTTCCAGTGTCAATAAATAACCCCGTAGACTTAAAATTTAGTACTTTCATACGCCAGTACGTCAAAAAGTATACGAACGCCAGTACGCCGAGAATTTCTGAAGTCCACGCCGAAGATCTTCGGCGTATTGCACCACTCTGGAAAATTTGTATCGTGCAACCGAGATATCAGGCACGCAATTTTGATTTCTCTGTATATTTACTATTAATTTTTTGAAATCTCGGTTGCGCGATTTCCAAACTTTGCAGTCAGGGTATTGCACTTAAAATGCACCCTGGCTTAGATTGCTTAGAATGCAGTATGGATAGTTTAATATCAATATTCTGAATATGTAATGTGTTGATTCGTACCTAAAGACGCAAGCCCAATCCCTTATAATTAATTATCTATTAAAGTATTCCCCACAAATATATTGGACAAAAAGAAATGACTCAACAAACCTGTTTCCATCGAATCCACGTTTTCCTCACCGTCGGCCATCTTGGAAAATATGATGACTGTTCCAGGGGGGGAATCGAAGAAGTTATCTGTGATGGCGACTTATTTATGAAAATTGATATTTAGCTCTATTTTGTACCATAAAAAGCTTTTGCAACTGGAATTTATACTACAACACAGTTTAAACATTCATTTATTGTTCGTTAAGCGGTAAGTCAACGGAAAGTACATTTGGAAAGCACAAAATTTGTTGCTAGTCATATATTGTTGATATTGTGCTCTCACCATGAAACTGTTTGCCTCCCCCCGGAAATGACTTAGAATTATGATATGTATTTGCTTACATGTCTTATAGTCGGAAATGATGCATTATTGTCAGTTTATTCAATTAAATTCGTTCCTATACACTCTTAGTTACTCTTCGTTTCTTGATTTTTGTGACTGGTAAGAAATCTATCAAATCACAGAGATCAAATGGCAAGTAGAGTGCATCAATTGTGGACCGCATTCCTTGGAGGTGGATCTGTAGTACTTGGTGTTGGAATAACTCATTATGGGTTTAAATATTGTAGTCAAAGACGTCTATTTGATCATTGCCTTTGTGAGCCTCAAAATAGCCAAAATGATGACATCAATTTTTCAGGAAAGCCTCGGAAGGTAGAAACTTAACTGCTGATAAGTACATAATTAGTGGCCTATAACAATTCGACAAATGGATTTCATCCTGTGACTTGTGATTACCTTGGACCTCCATCCCATTGCAGACCATGTAATGTGTTTTCCGAATGTGGAAATTACACTACACCACAGTTATTTTGTTATCACAGATTCTTTGTTGCCCCCTTGCCCCCCCCCCCCCCCCCCCATCCGACTACTCCTCAACATGGAACAAGTCAGTAATTGCAGCACGCAAAAATCCATTTGTGCATGGCACCTTAACATGTCATGATTCACCAAGGCCGGTGAGATCAGTTACAGGCCAGCGCAGATCGGTGAATGTGGGCCCCCCTCAATCTTGCACCCATGCACTGTAGTGTGTTCTGGCTTCACTATCACCTGTGAATTTTTGCAAAAGATTCTTATATATTTAGGTCATGTGTTATATGGCCGCCGGATAGTTTTATCTCTCTGTGCGTTTTTTAAACTTCCAGGTGAGAGCATGCACCCAATCACTATTAGTCACTGATTATAGTCACTATTGGTGATTGACTCCCGATCACTATTAGTAACAGACAGCTACTTTTTTGACCACCTACTTCAAATCATTTGTGTTATCATAGGATTTGTGTTATCATTTGTGTTATCATGCAGTCTTAAAAATGCCTTTAATCCTTACATGTTTGGCTAACATGTTATGGATCCTATTATAACATGTATTCCAGAAATGTATAGTATATTCAACAAAAAGGCGCACATAAAAATGAGAAGTGAAACAATTATACTAACAAAATTGTCCGGCCCCCTTCGAACAGCCCAGCTCCCGCTCCCTTTGACTCCCCCCCCCCCCACTTGGTGGCCTTGTGATCTGGAACTCTCACAAACATCCTATTTCTACTAAAATCCTGCAAGAATAATTCCGGGATCCTAACAACATCATACTAATTCCTGGTATGGAACCTCCATAAATCCTCTATTTGGCCTTCAGGCATGCTTGACATACTGTAGATGTTGGAGAGGGGGGGGGCTTAATAGAGAGGGAGAATATATTTGTAAACTAACCTGAACTTTGGCCATAGACATATGTTGGGGCAGGGGAGGGGCGTTAATGGAGAGGAAGGACTAAATATATTTCTCAAACTCATTAATAATTCATGAGCAAAACACAAAGGAAATCACCACCATATCGTTGTCTTGATACCACAGGAATAAACACCCATAAATTAACTCAACTTTCGCGTTGAATTTCTCTTTAAATACTGGTTTGTTTGAGAAGCTATATCATACACTCGAAGTCGTTTATTATAGTGATTTAAAAACACCTCAAAGTATGTTAAAAAACTCGGCTAGCGCCTTGTTTTTCAACACACGTTTCGGTGTTTCAAATCACTATAATAAACTCCTTCTCGTGTATGATCAGGGGCGCACATTCCAAAAAAGTTTGGGGGAGGTGTCCATTGTTCAGGGACCGACTTTTTATATTTGTTTGACCACATCAAAACATGTATTACAAGTTAATGTAAAAATATGTGTAGTGCCAGGTATACCAAAGTTGTCCTCGATATACAATTCCTCACTCTTGATTTTAAATATTTATTATAAAGTACGAAAATACAATACTGTATTCACTTGTCTCAAAACCTTGTCAAAAAACCTATCTCTCCCACCGTCTCTTGTACAATAACAACATTCGTGACATGCAATTATACCATATATGGTTATGTTACTTACTAACTCTAAATATAGCTATTAGCCATTATATCTAATACGGTTCAGAGTTCATCACACACTCCCCTAACAAATTTAAACGAATTATAAATTTTTAACAACAATTCTACACAGTTACATTTACTTCCCTTTAATCGTCCTTCAACTGTTCTCTGATGTTAACTTTCGCGATCTTTGCTGCTTTCCGTTCTGGTCTTTCCTTTAATTTTCCCTCATTTTCTTCAGTAGTACTTTTGTTGTGTCTTCCTTGATCTTCCTTAACCACGCTCCTTATCTCCAAAGGACATACTAGCTGAACAGGTCGTTCCAAATAGTTACCTTTGTGTAAGACAATAACTCCTCTGATTACACCGTCCTTTCCTGTCACGTACTTCACAACTTTACCTTTCATCCACCGTCCTCGGTTCTTTTCGTCTCCAACGATCAATACGATTTCCCCAATCTCTGGAACAGGAGATGTGCTTTTATTTACACGATGATACTCCATTAATCCATGTATATATTCCCGTTGCCATCTCGACCACGCGTGTTGTCTTGCCATAATAAGACGTTTGTATAGACTACCAACTTCGTTTTCATCTTCCTCGCTTAATTCTCCCAATGCATACGAATTCTGTCCCCAGAGTATAGTGTTGGGTGTTAGGATTTGCCTCTTCTTGACTGCTTTCGACGTAGGTAAGTGGGCGATTATTTAAATGCCTCTCGATATCTAATATCACCGTCTCTAACTGATTGAAAAACAGGTGTGTTTTTCCCAGAGTTTTGTAAAGTGTTGTTTTGATTTCTCTAATTAGCCGTTCATATAGTCCTCCCCACCATGGGGACTTTGCCAGATTGAAAGTCCAGTGTATACTCTGAGTCGCTAAATAATCGTGCAGACGCTCACTTCTTCTGATTTGTTTTATCCATTTCGACGTTGCTACAAACGTAGTGGCGTTGTCCGATATAATACGATTTGGTCTCGTTTTCCTTGTAATAAACGCGTTCAACCTTTCTTGAAACTCTTCTGCTGTCTGCGATTTAGCCAGCTCTAAATGAACTGCTCGCGATGTGCCACACGTAAATATGATTACATAACATTTTCCTTCTTCTTTCTTTGTGACCTTATACAGTAAAGGACCAGCAAAGTCTATTCCCGTGGTTTCAAACGGTCTCCCAGGCATTGTGCGGAATTCGGGCAGTTGTGACGTCGCTTGAGCTGAAAAAGGCTTTGTCGAGAAAACTTTGCAAACGTTGCAGTTCCCTATTCCCTTTTAACTTTCGATCTTAGCTGTGGTATCCACCAGTCTTCTCGGATTAATGACATTGTACTCGCTACTCCCAGATGCATGGCTTTTTCATGTGAATGCTGTATAAGTTTCTCCACGAATCTTCCTCCATTCAGATAAGTTGGTTGATAGCCGGAAATCCTTCCTCGGCACTTTAGAATGTCCGTCTCCTCATCTCGCACAAATCTCCAACCGGGACTCTCTAACGTATTGGGCGTGTTGCTCTGGACTTTCTTCACCCAGTGATTTCTTGCATTTTCAATTTCGTCTGTTTGTAGCGGTCCGTTCTTTCGTTTCGATTTCGCCCTTTCGCTAAACAGTTGTACTTAAATCTCAAGCACCAAGCCGTTACTCGTAGTGTTCTCCAATATGAACGCCGTTCCAATAACGAATCCCATTCATCAGGTTCCTTCTCTATCACTTGGAATACTGATTCTTTCAACGGTTTAGTCTCTATGCTAACGTCTTTGCCACAGTTGAGAATTGGTTGTACCGGTTGTTTCTCTTCATCTAGCAGCCAATCTGGACCATGAAACCATCCATTACTTTCCATACGATTAATGCTTGCACCTCGACTTCCCAAATCAGCTACATTCTCTTTCGATGGGCAATATTTCCACTTGATATCAAGTTCACTTGTTATGGACGCAATTTTCCTTACTCGGTTCGCGACAAACGTTTTCCATGATCTAGCTGGATTTAAGATCCAAAAGAGTGCCACTGTGCTGTCCATCCATATGGTTATTGAGCCTATTGGTAGTTGTTTCAACGCTTTACACACGTTCTTTGCCATATTCGCAGCCATTTGACCACCGATTAGCTCTAATCTCGGGATTGACGTGTTTCTCTTTGATATTCGTGCTTTGGCTGTCAACAACCCTTTCACCGTCCCAGTTGAATGTTCGATAACTGCAATTGTTAGACACGAACACGCCAGATTGCTTGCGTCAGCGAAAATATGAAGATGAACCTGCTTGATCTTTCGAATACCCTTGGCGATACTTCTGGGAATTTTAACAGTTCGTAACTGTCTTGTCCACTTTAGCCAGTCTCGTTCTAAGGGCTTTGAAATCTCCGCGTCCCAGCTCTTTGTCTCGTCACATGCTTCACGATAAATTCTTTTACCTTCTGCCATTGTTGGTGATACTATGCCTAAAGGGTCATAAACTTTTCCGAGGTGACTCACAATAGATTTCTTCGTAACTTTCGCTCCTTCAGGGTATTCCAGTGCCGAAATATACAACTCGTCTTCTTTCTTGTCCCATGCAAGTCCAAGAATTTTTGAAGGATTCGGCATGTCTTCACTTTCTAACGATTCCACGTTGGATTCCCACTTATGAATCGGTAGTTAATATAATATAATATATAAAGATTTATACAGCGCTTAAATTATATAAAATATTCCAAAGCGCTTTACAACAATGAAGTTCTACTATATACAAGCAGCTAAAATATTAAGAATTAAGGTATAAGTGTCTATAAATCTAAAAGTTAGAATCGAAAGCTTTCTTAAAAAGGAAAGTCTTTAATTGAGATTTAAAACAGTCAATTGTTTTACTATTTCTAATATCATAAGGTAGCATGTTCCAAATTGACGGAGCTGCATGCACAAATGCTCGATCACCAAGAGTCTTGGCTCTAGTTTTTGGGATAAAAAGTAGTCCCTGATCATCAGATCTCAGTTGGTAACAGCAGTTCGGTTTTTCTAACAACAGTTCCATAATGTAGCCTGGCGCCATCCCATGGAGAGCTTTATATACCAGGAGTGCAATTTTAAAATCAACACGAAACTTAACAGGCAGCCAGTGAAGGTGCATCAGGACAGGGGTAATATGAGCGCATCTTGGTATAAGACACGTCACTCTAGCAGCGGCATTGAGAACTCGTTGAAGACGCTGAAGTTGGTATTGGGGAATGCCGACCAGGAGAGAATTGCAGTAGTCCAAGTGTGACGTCACAAAGGCATGTACGAGCGTTTTAGTTGATTCGATGGAGAGGAACTTCCTTATTTGTCGAATGTTGTACAAGCCCCTAAATGCTTTGCTGCAAACCTTGCCCACATGGACGTTCATAGACATATGTTCGTCAAACCACGAACCTAAATTTCGGACTTCTTGTACAGGTTTTATATCAGCATCACCAACTTCAATCGAGTCGATTGTAACCTTAGACAGCTGCTGGCGAGTTCCAATTATCAAGAATTCCGTTTTAGTGTCATTAAACATTAATTTATGTGAAACTAACCAAGCACGAACTTCGACGATGCAATTATTAATAGTTTGAATAGCTTGATCTTGGACAACGGGTGACTCAGGACGGAAAGATAAATAAAGTTGAGTGTCATCTGCATACCCATGGGAAGAAGGTAGATGCCTGTTAATAATCTGGAACAGTTGAGACACGTATAATAGGAAAAGGACCGGTCCAAGACAGCTTCCTTGTGGAACTCCACAGTTCAGCGGAAAATTGGCGGAAAACTTTTGCTTAATATTAATACGCTGCTTTCTACAGGAGAGAAACGACTTAATCCACTTTAAGGCATTTCCGATCACACCAAATTCTAACTTCAATATATCCGTCAGAATTTCATGATCAATGGTGTCAAAGGCGGCACTCAAATCCAAGAGCACTAAAAGAGTTACTTTCTGTTGGTCCATGTTCATAAGGATATCATTGTGGACTCTTAGGAGAGCCGTTTCGGTAGAGTGGAATTGACGATATGACGATTGGTTGTTAGGAAGAGGAGCATTATCAGCACAATGCTCAAATAACTGGCTAACAACTGCTTTTTCCGTAGCTTTAGAAACGAATGACAGGTTACTGACGGGCCTGAAGTTCTCAAAGACTAGATCAAGACCGTATTTTTAGAATTGGAATAAGAATGGCAACTTTCCATGCTTCTGGGACGTGACCTTCACTTAACGACAAGTTGATCATTTTCATAATGACAGGTGTTAACTCACTGGCACATAATTTCAGCAACCATGTTGGAATAGGATCAAGGTTACATGTTGCATTCGACGACTTCATGATTATGTTGTGGACTTCTTCTTCTGACAGGAGCTTAAATGAATCTAATTTGATATCAGGTAAACGATAATCTACTAATGGTGGGTCTACTACAACGTTTTCAATGTCATTTCTAATTAGCTCAATCTTTCGACAGAAATATTTTCCGAACTCATCAGCCAGTTTACGTGAATCATCATGTGGAGGCAAGGAGTTTTCTTGAGGTGTGTTGCAAAGTGAAGACACAACCTTAAAAAGTTTTCTTGAGTCTCCCGAACATTGATCGATAAGATCAGAATAGTATTTGTGTCTAGCATTTTTCAAACTGGCAGCATACTTGTTACGCGCTCATGATAAGCGTCTTTATCATTTTGGCAATTTGATCGTAGCATTACTTTCTCCAGTTTTCTGCGTTTGGCCTTAATACGTTTAAGTTCTTCACTGAACCATGGCACTCTTGGTCTGACAACCACTACCTTTCTTGGCACCTTCTAAGATTTCTGTAGCCTCGACTTTGAACTTCTCTAATTCTGATACATCGCTTCCGATTTGCATTATATTGTCAACGTAGGTGTTATCTTTCAAAGTCTGTACCGTGTCTTTGACTTCCTCAGACTGTAGATCCAAATGATGCTGCATGGTCGCGCCAAGCATGAATGGGCTTGATTCGACTCCAAACGGAATTCTGGTAAACCGAAAATGTTTCTCAATACCATTGACGTTATATATAAATCTGAAGGCATCGCGGTCTTCTTCGTTTAACCCGATTTGTAAAAAAGCCTTTTGGATATCTGCGATAATCAATTGTGGGGCCATTCTTGCTCGTATCAAAATGTCCCAAAGCATTGGTTGTAGTGGGGGCCCCGTAAACATACATTCATTCACGCTGTTGGCGGTCGGATTTGGTTTCGCACTGGCGTCAAAGACCATTCTTACTTTTGTGCTTGTTGCCTCTCTCTGACGACAGGTTTGTGGGGCATGTAGTATATTCGTTCACCACTCGGTTTCTCTGGTGCACTTTCAATGATACCTGATTCTAGCTGCTCCTCAATAATCGCATCATAATTATTCTTTAACTTCTCATCTCGCTCGATCTTTTGCAAACATTAGCTAATCGCTTTCGACTTGGTTCCAGATTGTTATTTGGCAAACATTGTCCTGGAATCCATGGTACTTTGACTTGATATCTACCATCATCAGCCCGAGTTATGTTCTCTTTAAACTCATGATAAACATCCAGTTGGTCGTTCTCCTCTATCTTCAACTCCAAGTACATCCAGTGTATACAATTGCTCGTAGTCATTTGATTCTCTTGTAAACATACATACATTGTTCGAAATATCTCCGCCATGAACAATCCAACCAAACGAAGTACCTTCAACTATAGGATCGCCATCTTTCCCTTTGTAGATTTCTTCTGTCTTAATCTTGCAGAAGGTGCTGTCACCTAAGATCATGTGTATTGGGTATTCACCATTTGTTGTCATGTAAAACCTTTTATCCTTTGTGTGATCATAATTCTGTTTAAGTTTGTTCATGTCCGGTCTTTTTACTGTTGTGAAATCTTCCATTGTAGACCCGGCTAGCTCTATCTCTTCCTTGGTTGATCCGTCTAATGATCCGATTGTTACATTGTAAATAGGCATGGACTGTCTTTTTGCTCCATTAATGGTGATGATTTCTTTCGATTCATGTCGTGCTGCAGAAATTTGAAGCTTCTTTACTGCTTCCTTTGAAATAAAATTCCTGCCAGATCCTGTGTCCAAAAAGGCCCAGAAAACGTCTCCGTCCACCTTAACTGGGATTATGGGGGGTAATGTAATCTCCTCTGTTGCTGTTGAATAGCCCGTTAATACTGTACCGTCGCTTTTCTTCTCTTTCTGATCATGTAAACTGGTATGATGTTTCTCCCCACAGTGATAGCACCCACGACTCCGACAATGTCTAGCCCTATGTCCCGGGCTACCACAATTGAAGCATAAATTGTTCTCACCGAAGTAAGCCTTTCTTTGAGCTGTGGTTACATACGACTTGCACATATCACTCCAGTGTTCAGCTTTACAGAACATACAACAAGGTGTCTTTTTTCCTCTTTCGTTCTCTTTACCTCCTTTACGTGCAAACAGGTTTTTCTCTCTGCGTCTTGGGTCACCTGTGGATTTATCTTCTTCGGTTTTGTTTCTTCGTAACCATTTTTGCAGGCTATCAATTAAGTTCTCCATTTTCCATTCCTCCCAATCTTCATCAGTCCTTACCAAGTCTGACTTCACATTTGGCAACTTATTAATAGTACACATCACAAATCCATCTAATTTCTCATGTTCATCGAGAGTCTGTAGGGCATCATAGTTCTTGGTCAAACGTTCGTAGAAATCCAAGATCTTTTCATAAGAGGACCCTCGTACTGTGGGTAAATTTACTACTTCATCAATATGTGCATTCACAACCAACTTTGTTTGACCGTACTCCTTTTTGAGTCGTTCCCATGCAGTTTTATAGCCAATCGAGCTCGGTTTGAGATTTGAGATCTTATCCCTGATTTTTCCACTCACCATTTCAAGCAAATAGCCAAACTTTTCCTCATCACTGATTGGCTTAGAATCGATTTGTGTAATAAACATATTCTCAAACCTTACCCAGTCTGCTGTTGTACCATTAAATTGTGTTATTTTCAATTTAGGAAGTTTAGCTAGAGTTGATCGTGCAGCCTTTTCCATTTCTAGCTTCTTCGCCGTCATTCTAAGCTCTGCTTGTAATTTTTCTTCGAGCATTTGCCTCTCTTGTTCTCGAATTACTTCCCTGTTATGCTCTTCTTCGATACGTTTCGCTTCTCGTCGCTTATTTTCCTCTTCAGCGGCAATATTTGCTTGTGTTTTAGCCAGAAAATCAGACAGTTTGTTCATTTCATTTACCCATGGCAAATATCTATCTCTTACTTCTTTCTTCCATTGTCGAATTTCCCGTGATGTATTTTTTCCCAGCTCAACTTTCGTTTCTTGAGCGGTCGAAACAAGGCTATATATTTCATCCAAAATCGCCTTTGTACGCTTGTTTACTGTATCGATTTCCTTCAGATCTTTCTCTTCGATAAGCTCGTCGGTTTGTTCCAAATAATACTTTAACTTTTCTATTTCTTTGTTGATTTTATTCTCGATTTGTTGCTCGCTTTGTGATTCCGAGTCGCTCATTTTAACGCTGTAATATTGTCGTAAATATAATTGTAAATTTGTCGAAATTCCCCGTAAAATATCACTTGTTTCCCATGTTTACATCCTGGCCACGGCACCACTATATACCAAAGTTGTCCTCGATATACAATTCCTCACTCTTGATTTTAAATATTTATTATAAAGTACGAAAATACAATACTGTATTCACTTGTCTCAAAACCTTGTCAAAAACCTATCTCTCCCACCGTCTCTTGTACAATAACAACATTCGTGACATGCAATTATACCATATATGGTTATGTTACTTACTAACTCTAAATATAGCTATTAGCCATTATATCTAATACGGTTCAGAGTTCATCACACAGGGGTGTAGAAGGATTGTTAAACTCCCACGAGGCGCCACCATGGTTGGCGCCAACGGGAAAATTTTGAAAAACTTGATCGTCGGAAATGGCATTTTCAGAGTCTTCTCTACCTCTTTCATTATATGCCCTTTCATTAATATATATAAGATTTCAAACACTCTAGTTTCGAATTCAAATATTTCGCTGCAATTTTCTTTAAATGCAGTTATTTAAAGAAAACGCCCCCAAAACGTAACCTTCAACATCATAAAGACCCAACTAGAGTTGACTTAATTTTACTCGAGAATACTGACGTGGAAATAGAATGCACAATGCGGCAGAGCAAAAGTTAGGAGGTTTTGCGCAGTCGTGTATGGCTATGCCATCTTACATTTGAGTATATTGCTTTAAGAGGAAAATATATCTCTGGGTTTTGCAATGTTGATTTCTTTTATTGACAATTTTTGTATCGTTTATTATACGTTTTTTAGACAGGATGTTTCGGACCAACTCGGACGGAATTAAGTAGTGTAATTTTACAATTTGGGACCGACTTTTTTGAAAAATTCACAAATGATGGGGGGGGTGTCACCCCCCCCCCCCCCCACACACACACACACACCCCCACACCCCTAATGTGCGCCCCTGTGTATGATATATTACTTCCTCTAAAAGGGGCTTATTTGAGAGGGCACTTAATAGAGGGTTTAAATAACAAAATTGAATACAATTAGTAGACATGTTTCTTGATTGGTTGGGGGACAGAGGGAGTGGCTTGACATAGGAGAAGCACTTGATTAATTTCTTCCCCTTTAGAGGGGAGGAGGGGCTTTTTAGAGAGGGTGCTTATTTGAGAGGAGGGACTTAATACTAGAGGGTTTAGATAGATAGATAGATAGATAGATAGATAGATAGATTGTTTAATAGAAAAACCTTCTTACAGGTATACAACTGAGAATACTACCGGGTGTCCCAAAAAAAAGTATCGCTGTTTGAGTTAATATTTCGTAAAAACTACAACACGTATTTTACTTAAAATAAATTTCATTATATTTAAAAAGGGCTAACTTAAATTTTCGTATATAACATTTGAATTTTGATGCAATATTGACCGAGTACAGATGTTTGAACCCAACTACGGTTTATGTCTGTAAACAAGTGTAAAATAATAAACTTACTTGGGAAAGAATCCGAAAGATTTCCATGAACAATATATATATTATTATTATATACGCAAGCTCTGGACAGGCCTTAAAATATCGGTCGGTCACGGACATTGTCCGACCCATTCGTGAAATTGTCCGACCCAGAAAGAAACGCACCGGACATTCTGTCCGACCGAAGGAAAATTGAGGTTTACCGTTTGTCCGACCCAACTGTGTTGATGTCCGACCAAACTTTAACTTTGTCCGACGTAAATTTACCCCGTAAATGTTTATCAGTCAGAGCTGTTATGTGGTCCGCTAAGCGTGACAGCGGAGCCGGGTATTCGTTTGACCAGTCGCATCGTAAGTCAACAGAAGTTTACTGCTATGACTTGCGTTCTCGGACGTTTGATCGGGCCTTAAAGTATCAATGCATAACTGCCCAACATTTAGCATCAGCATACGATTTTAAAAGAATACATTTTCGCGCCAAACTAAACATAACGCCATCGGACATAATTATAAAAATGTCCGACCCATTCTGAACATATCTATGATTCTGAAAGACACCGGACATTTTGACCGACGGCACTGCTGACCGATATTTTAAGGCCTGCTGGATATGAGGTGTTCTGCAATCTGATTGGTTCTCTACTAGCAGGATATTAGCTCATATCCTGCTAGTAGACCTAGTAGAGAAAAGTAGAAAAATGGCTGGCAGATTTGGACAATTAAATGAAGAGGAAATTCAAGTTTTACTTGAAAAAAGTACGCCAAAATGTTCTGTTCATATCCAGAGCTTGTGTATATAATAAAACAGTTATTCTACTCACTCTCGTCGTATATGACTGATAGCCGACTCGGCGCTATCGCGCCTCGTCGGCTATCAGCTCATATACGACTCGAGTTCGTAGAAGAGTAGAATAACTGTTAAATATTTTGCGGAGAAAGAACAGCAAAGTTTAATCTATATGAAGTACTTCACAATCGTAAGCAACTGACTAATGCGGGCGCATGTGGAATTAGCCCGCACCGCCTGTCCCTTGCAGTCGTTATAATCCCCGAGCCGGCGCGAAGCGCCGTGCGAGGGTACTAATTCCGCTCGGATATTTACACCCGGGTATGTGAAAACATTGTGGAATGCAAAGTTGTCCGCCATTTTTTTTTGTCATGAACTCGACGGTTTTGTAAGTTATGCGCATGCGCGAGTTCAAGCCGAGAGAAGACTTCCTTTTTGCAAACGTTTTGCAAAAATAGTTTTGCACTCATTTTATAAGCAAGTTTCTATGTAAGTAAGTTTATATGTTAAGTCTCCAAAACAAGATAAATGAAAATTATTTAGAGGACAAATTAACAAGAGGAAAAACAGCCGAAACACCGAAAAAGGAGCGTTTTAAACGGGCAAGTGTCTATTTTGCATGTTTGCTTTGCCGATTTATAGCATGCAGTATAGTTTGTGAATTTGAAAATGTGTAGCAGGGCCTTTTTTAAGAAATCGTTAGTGGGGGGGCCATCATCGAAAGGGGACGTAACAAGTAGACCTTGTGGTGTATTACAGGTGTGGGAAGCCGAAGGGAGGTCTGGGGGTCCTCCCCCAGAATATTTTTGTATTCTTGAGTCTCTGTGGCTTGATTTCCTGCATTTTCAGAGACAATTTTTGATATATCCCATCTAAACGGAGTCAGGTTTTGTTGTGAGAATACCATAACTCTCCTCTAAACTCAGTTTTTCCCCCTTTTTTGCTTATACTTTGGACAAAAGGGACCTTCACTGGGGGGGCCATAATTGCTTACTGGGGGGGGGCAAACATGGGGGCTGGGGGGGCTTTTGCCCCTCCAGTACATTAGTTAAAAAAGGCCCTGATGTGTAGAGCATTCTGTGTGGTCAATACAACATTGATTGATCTTAAGAGTATTTTAGTATTGATTCAAATACGTTATAGAAAAATAAAAAACATATTAAATCTCAAAAACTTCATTTCAAAAGCAAGTGCGAAGTATAAAAATACTGCTCGAAAAGCAGTTGAAGTTTTATGAAAATTTCGAAACGTTTTGTGAAGGTCTAAGGTTGAATGTTACAGTAAATCAAAGCTAAAAGAGTACATAATAGCATACCCACTTTATATAGTTGGGCTTTTAGTTGGGCAATTAATACTTTTATAGTTAAAAACAAAATAACAATATTTTGTACAAATTAAAATATAAACAATATACAGTGTTGCGTGTTACCATGGTTACATGGTTACAATAACTTTTGGGGAGTAAATTGTTTGGTTCAAATGGGCGAGGGGATTCTGCATGCATGTATTTCTAGTAAGTAGAAGAAAAGGAAGGGATGAAACATAAGTCACGTGACATTTTTAAATGCTTCTAACTTGACCGTTTCAACTTAATTTGATTATTTTACTACGTATTTAGTGTTCTCGTAGATGAACAAAGATAGCCAGTAAAGAAAAAACATAAATAAACCTGTTACTAAATGATTTTTAACAACAAGCATTCTTCGCCATTGTCGCGATATGTGTACCGCATCCACGACTAGCCTATCCACGCTGACGTCATGAATTTCCGAAGCCACCGTTCGGATGAAGTTCGGCGCTCGTGAGAAGTTCGGATTGCAATATTGCATCCCGATTGTAAAAATAGCTGTGATTTGTCAGCCCGTGACGGTATTACATCCAGTGTGACCAGATTTGGTAAATTAATTTACTTTTGGTAAAATTTGGTAAATTTTGACAAAGTTTTGGTAAAATAAAATTTTGGTAAATTTTTTGGTAAAATTTCACAAAAATAGATAAATTTAGTACTTTTTTGGTAAAATCTAGTTTGCTTTAGTGTTCTGTCATTTCACTGATACCTCGTAATTTAAATTACCCCCGGATGTCTAGCCTGAAATCCCCAATTTCAGGCATGCACCTAAAATAGGTCATTTGTGGGTATTTCGGGTTAATTATGGTCACGTATATCGCCTTGGCAGGAAATTTGTATAATTGTAGATTCAGTTTTTTTTACATGTTCATATTCAGTGTCGCATTCTTTATGCTAAAAGCATTTGTTACGACATTGACTGAATCTGACAGTACTATTGGACAGTAATATCGCTCTGAGTGGGAGTTGGAGCCAGAATTTTCGAAATGGTTAAGGGAAAGTGATTCAACGGAAAATTTTGCATTTTACAAAGTATGTCGAGTTAGAGCTGCCGGGCATGGAATCATAATTTCAACGCGAGCGGCTGTTCTGAATTTATTCAATAAATTTATTCGATCGAATCAAATCTCGAATCAAATATATATTTAATTATTGTAAAGTGAGGTATTTTATATGAACATGTTATTGTTTGTAGAAAGAGAACTTGGACGATATGTCTTATTCAAACGTTTTAAAGTTTATATATATTGTTTGTAATAGAACCTTAATTTTCTTGCTACTGTATTTAATACAGCGACACTCTATCGAATTCAATTTCCACAACAGTTTTAAATACATTATCATATGCATTGAAATTACGCATCACTTTTGAATTTTATATTAAGTCACAACTTTTCTTTATCAACAAAATTATATGCGTGGCATTAATTGTTCTTTGTTTACAAGTAGTAATTTAAAAATTTAGAAATTATTCAACGGCCGTTTCAAATTTCATATGTACAGTATTCAAATTACACGTCGTTTGTGTTAATGCATCAAAAATAAATAGCGCATACCATTTTGTATTATTTTGACATTTCACGTTTATTGATTCTATTCGGAATAGTCTGTATTAAAGTTTCCTAACGCAAACGCGCGAGTTGTCACATTGCAAAGTCGTTAATATGATCTTAAACGATAAGTTGTCTCCTGTTTGAATTCTATGTTTGTGGCTGTAAATTATATTTTAACTTTTCAATATTAACCGATAAAACACAAGCTAGCGAGAAAATGACTAAAATTAGCTTGAGATGCATTTCCGAACTGTGATCGGAATTCTCCGTGTGGACAGGCTAGTCGTGATACACATCGAACGATCACGTGACCCGTGTTTCAACGCATCTATTATTTCTATTTATTCTATTATTAATTCCATATGCGCCCGCATTACTTACCTGTTGAATACTCTATAGTACTTCATATAGATTATTGTTTGCCGTTTTCCCGCACATATTAATATCTATATTGTTTGTGTAAATTTTTCCAAGTAAGTTTATTTATGGTTTATTATTTTGATTATTTTACACCTGTTTACAGACATAACCCGTAGTTGGGCTCCCTGTGGTTTGAAGTTGAATAAGCATTTTTGAAATTGCTAAAATTAGACTTGATAAATACTTCTATGTGGTCAAAAGAACGCGCATCAACAACGATATTGTTCCAAAGATCAAGATTTGATCATCTGGAAATTCTCGTCTTTGAGCATGAATGCACCGTCTTGCTCTGGAAACCATGCCAAAAGAATTTTGGATCAGTTCTTCATCCAAAGTTTCACATGCCAAAACAATTGCCTCATGCACCAAGCTGTCTTCAATGTTTTCAATTAAATTTTATGTCAATGTGTACTATTATCCATTTTTATTCCAAGGGTTACAAAAGACTAGCAAAATAGTAAATCTACTAGGAAATAATGTGAAGTTAAAGTTAACTTTATTGAAAATGACAATACTCGTGATAAAATTACAACTGTTTTCAAATCAATTTAATAAGCCGTTTTTTCTCGATTTTCACTAATTTTAAAAACGTACCGCAACTTGCAACATCTGTATCTCGGTCAATATTGCATCAAAATTCAAGGGTTATATACCAAAATTTAAGTTACCCTTTTTGAATACAGTAAAACTTGTCTGAGTGAAATATCTGTTGCAGGTTTTGCGCTACATTAAATCAAACACCGATACTTTTTTTGGGACACCCGGTAGTACATCTTGGGTGTTGGGGACTTCTATGTGAATGTTGTATGGTCTTGTAATCATTGTGTGTGTGTGTGTTCTTTACTCTCTTCACGCATGCACGCGCAAGATGTTTCTCAGTCTCTGCATGTGCACAAAAAATCTTTCCAGTATTCCAAAGCACCACTCAACGCACCTTAAAACATCAAATAACAACGGTTTTAAACGGTGCAGGTTTCAAAAGACTGCATATGATATGATGATGGCCCATCATCCTCTTCTCAATGTGGACATTGGACTTCCATTTTTCTGGATAGACCGAATTATAAAATCTGAGCAAGCATTCTGTTCTGGTTTAGGTTCAAAATGCTGATATTATTTTTCATCAAAACAAATCAGACGTCAATGAAGTTTTGTTAGAAAAGGCAAGATCTCTAATTACAAAGGTGAAGGAGGAAAGTGGAAGTCCTGGTCTTGCAATCAGTGTTAGTGTCAATGGCAAGACTGCCTGGAGTGAAGGTTTTGGTTATTCTGATGTTGAAAATGATGTACTGTGTACACCTAACACAGTGATGAGGATAGCAAGTATAAGCAAGGCTCTGACAGCAACTGCAGCTAGTAAGAGCTTAAAGTATATGTCGTTTTCTAGCCTGGAAATACTGTAGGCCTACTATTTTTATTTCAGCGCATTTTTGCATTGGAAGACAGGGCACCATACGATTTGACTGGCTATCGAACCACTATAATGCTAATGGCATGAAGTTGCGTGCGAACCTACATCTATAATTCTGCCGAGTAAACGCCTGGGTCTAGACTGGGTCGTTTTCCATTACGGTCGCTTTGTGCCCGAGGGACGAGCTAACAAAGAGATCGCCGCTATTTCCATATTGACGTGACGTCATTTTTTCAAGATTGAAGAAATGTAAAATAGCCTTCTAACTCACTTCTAACTCACTCAACCCTAAACCCTACCCAAACCCTAACCCCTAATCAAATCAATCAAGAAAATCAAGAAAAACGAAATTGAAAATCGGGAAAATTACGTAACATCAGTTTGGTAGACGGAAATGAGTAAAAGCCCAATTTCAACCAGTCACTGACCTATACCTAATCTGGACTGATTGCTCAATCTATTTTTATTGTGTTTATATGCTTGTCTGCCAGCAGGATATTACTCAAAAACCATCAAACAATTGAAACTATAATTTTTGCAGCTAATGCCGTTATGGCGAAGGACAAAGCGATTACATTTTCATTAAATTGGATGAGAAATTTACCAAAGTTTCCAGGCTGAAAAGAACTAAATGCGTAGACAGTGCATGTATGCATGTTTATATAATTTATGCAAGGATGCTTGTCTTTTGCTGGCAGAGGTTTACAGTTTAAGATTAATGTTTTTACCATAAAATTAAAAAATAGACTAAAATAAACTCGAAGTTACAGTAATAACTATCTTTTCTTTGATAGTTAATAATTTACAATTAATAAAAATTTTAAAAACTTCATGTCTTTTCAAAAATATATTTCGCCCACAAAATATAGCAAAACTGTGTTAACATGCGGCAATGTTCATCGACCTATATGACGACAACATCAGTGAGGTTGACCTCGACCACTTAGTCCAGATAAATAGCATAGGTCAGTGGTTTGACCTTGCGTGACAGACAGTTTTCTGACCGTTTTGGTGCTCGCAGACATGTCATAAAAATTGAACTACACAATAACTCCTTTGGCGTGTCCGCGTCACTGATTATTAACGCGACTAGAGTAGGTTGCTCTTCCGCACAGGTGAAGCGATCATAATGGCAAACATGCAGCATTAGAATATTATCCCGTATCACTTTCTGAAATCAGAAAATGTTCTCAAATTCTGATTGGCCGAAAACAGAACAGTTCTATTGCAGCAATACTATTAAAGAATTACCCAACCAGCTCTCAGATATGAAAAATATTATTTCATTTTAATTCTAACACTGTGCACAGGGAACTAGGAAAAAGTCGTTGTCTCGAGCGGGATCGAAATCACATCTTCGAGCTTCTAGATCGCTGTTGTACAACCTATTGAACTATCAAGCGAAAGCCAGATAAGATTTATCCTTGCCACCGTGGCCGGCTCTTCTGGTATAGTCTAGGACCTGTATATGAGTTTGTATGCATTTCATTTAGGACAGATTATCTCAACTGTTTTAGGGTAAAATGACCATGGCGGTCAACATGGCATATGTGCCAAAACCCGAATCCGGTGCGAAAGTCCTGAAAATGACCACGCCCAGAAACGGCACTGCCGACATAGCTCCAACTCCTGAACCATCAAAGCTACAGACTTTCTGAAGTGCTTATAGTGTTTAGAATGGTTGCTTTTAGGGTGCTCACTGGAGGGTGATATTTGTCTAGGTATCATATTTTACAAGAAAATGACTATGCACCATCCCAGGTCAACTGCTAATTATGCATCAAATTACTCATTCACCTGGCAAAGTCTATGTTTTCTTATTTCCTAAAAATTTTTGCCATAGGATAAAAAACTATACTTATTCCAATATAATAATAATAGATTTCATCAGGGTTGATATTGTTAAGTTGAGATACAATACAGTTTATTTCACTTACCCCACGCCAAAACACGATTTCAGCCATATTTTGCCGTTTTATTCGCTTTTTATCACCGAGGCTCACACATATTATCCACAAATTATACTTGAACATAATGATAGTTGACTAAAGAATAATTCAACCAAGTTTCGTCAGGTTTTGAAGCAGTGCAGTGTATTTTATCTTCGAATTCATAGGAGTGATGTTTTGCCCAATTATCGCGCCAGTGCAATGTCTCGCCGCTTCTCTGCCCGATTTATCACATTTCTTGTAGTTAAATGTATTTAGAACACAGTATCCAGAGATACTTGATTGTAGAAAAGTTCCAGTCGGAAAATTGATAACCTAACTGCCAATCCGTGGCAATAAATGGCCCTATGTGTTTCATAAACATGAATAACAAATATAATGCCCAAAGTAATTTGAAAGTCACGCGCAATCTTCACGAAAACACCGCGTGGGCTTGATGACAGGGGGGTGGAATATTTTCACGAATACATTTGTTCGTTAACACGGCAACTCCGACAGTGGTCACAAATTGGTCACAAACGTATTCGTGAAAAAATTCCACCCCCCTGTCATCAAGCCCACGCGGTGTTTTCGTGAAGATTGCGCGTGACTTTCAAATTACTTTGGGCATTATATTTTTTATTCATGTTTATGAAACACATAGGGCCATTTATTGCCACGGATTGGCAGTTAGGTTATCAATTTTTCGATTGGAACTTTTCTAAAAACAAGTATTTCTGGATACTGTTATCTAACTACATTTGACGACGAAAAGTGTGATAAATCGGGCAGAGAAGCGGCGAGACATTGCACTGGCGCGATAATTGGGCAAAACATCACTCCTATGAATTCGAAGATAAAATACACTGCACTGCTTCAAAACCTGGCGAAACTTGGTTGAATTATTCTTTAGTCAACTATCATTATGTTCAAGTATAATTTGTGGATAATATGTGTGAGCCTCGGTGATAAAAAGCGAATAAAACGGCAAAATATGGCTGAAATGTGTTTTGGGGTAAGTGAAATAAACTGTATTGTATCTCAACTTAACAATATCAACCCTGATGAAATCTATTATTATTATATTGGAATAAGTATAGTTTTTGATCCTATGGCAAAAATATTTAGGAAATAAGAAAACATAGACTTTGCCAGGTGAATGAGTAATTTGATGCATAATTAGCAGTTGACCTGGGATGGTGCATAGTCATTTTCTTGTAAAATATGATACCTAGACAAATATCACCCTCCAGCCGGCACCCTAAAAGCAACCATTCTAAACACTATAAGCACTTCAGAAAGTCTGTAGCTTTGATGGTTCAGGAGTTGGAGCTATGTCGGCAGTGCCGTTTCTGGGCGTGGTCATTTTCAGGACTTTCGCACCGGATTCGGGTTTTGGCACATATGCCATGTTGACCGCCATGGTCATTTTACCCTAAAACAGTTGAGATAATCTGTCCTAAATGAAATGCATACAACCTCATATACAGGTCCTAGACTAGTAGTTTTATCCAATTAAAGTGCACGAATTATTTTCGTGATGACCTAACGATTGTCTATATGTACAGTAGCTCATTACTCACCTTTTATCCAAATTATATATTGATAGTGAAACTTTTAGATGAAGGAAAATTAAACTTGGATGATTCAGTACAGAAATACGTACCTAGTTTTCCAGAGAAACAAGTAAACTCCAAACCGTGCGTTATAACCATTCGTCATTTACTTTGTCATCAAAGTGGTATACGACATTATCAGGAAAGTATTGCAACTGATAAAACAAAAGGCAAGTAGAACAAATGTCAATTAAATGGCACAATTTATACTATATAGAGATGCATGATCCGTCTCGACGAACTGATGGGCAAAGAAAAGATAGTTAGTCTGATAATTCGTTACTTTGTTCAATGAGTTTGTGTATACGGTAAATGCGGATCATAATTCCTCAGTCGAGACGAACTTTCTATGACTATGTACAGTAGTTCGTCTACTCGAACAAACTTGCGTGCATTGCTTTTGTTCACGGATGATCAGTCTATGACTTACAGTGTGTGACATTAAACGAACTATCAAGAAGATATCAGGCAGAATTTGTCTCCAAAACCATGGCAAACGAGTATAGTTTGTCTGGATAATTAACCATACATATGCTATATAATTCCATTTCTTCAATTAGTACTTTCTAGCACTTTCGTCCCAGTCTCCTCATAAATATTGATCTAGAAATGTTAAAGTAAAAACATGTATTGTATACATACCTTGTTTCTATGTCACAGAATGATCTGATAACAGTTCTCCTTACCTTAGATGGAGATAAAAAAGAGAAGGCGAAAAAAAGGGTGTCAGAATTTGAGAAGCAAGAGTACTACATCAAGGTCAATATTGTCACATTAATTCACTGTTAGCATTTCGTTAATGCGACGTTAGTATTTCGTATACATCTCTAGTACTTTTAATTCGGTTTTCGTAGGAATGTTATGATAGCGTTCAGAAATCATTGTCCCTGTTCAAAGATGATCCATTAGTGCACGAACCAGGCTCAAAGTTTCTATATACAACATTTGGCTGGACCTTGCTTAGCGCAGTTATTGAAAATGCGGCTCAGAGGAAATTCTTGCCATACATGAATCAATTATTTAAAGATCTGGGCATGAATAGCACTCAAGCAGAACTTCATCAGAATCTTGTTTATGGAAGGGCTAGGTAAGGGTGTCATCATAATGGTTGCCTATAACATCTATGGCATGTTATATTCAATATCGCTAAAGTTATAAGAAAATAAGTCAATAACGAAAACCGAGTGCTGGATCGGACTTAAACCCAAGCACTAGCTCGTTCTTTGTGAGAATGGGTGGCAATTTGATCAAGGTATGAAACTTTTACCACTGCGGCCGGAGTTCGATTACTGCAGTGTGCAGTAGTCTGATAATAATTAAGCCTCTGCACATATGTGCACAGTGCTTTCAGTTTGACTCTTCCAAACAAAACAGGTTTATTCTCTGAGTACTCATATTTCCATCTGTAGTAGCAGTGGCCCAGTAACGATGGTCAAAACTGCTCGTTTGAAAATTGACAATTCTCTCTTCACTCACGACATTTTGGCAATCATACACGGTCATGTTGCACGGTCACGATAAAGTTCAGCTTATTTGCTTATTGAATCACAAATCTACCCCAGAAATCACAAATCTACCCACTTATTATCCAGATTGGATAAAATTTCTGCCTATAATGTTATACAGTGTTTCTGTATCTCTTGTGTCTATTTCTTCAATCTTAAACAGGCATTATGTGAGAAACGAGAAAGGACAATTAATCAATACCCCATATGTGGATAACTGTTATAAACGTGCTGGTGGAGGATTTATATCAACGACTGAAGATTTAATAAAGTTTGGAAATGCAATGCTCTATGCGAGTCAAGTTGGAGATTATCAGGGGAAAGCTAAGGATAGTCTATTATCAGGTTAGTCGTTACATATAATTACATGAATAATAGAAAGTCTGGATGGTAAACTGATGGCATCACAACCTAATGAGAAATTAGGAGTTCAAAAAATTACTAAAATCTAATACCAACTTAGTACTTAAATGACATCTGAATTGCCCGAAAATTAGGCAAAACGCGCATTCCATTTACACGGTCAGACCGTGACCACATAAAACCTTCGGGGGTTCGGACTGTTTTGATCAAAGCAGCAGAGTTATATTTTCGCAAGATTTCCAAAACAGCTGACCAAGATCACTCCATGAGTGTTTACGGTCTGACCAGTGCAATAATGTAAAGGGGAGGTGCCCAATGTGATACATACTTGTTCGAATGTTTATCTACCTATAGTAGTAACAAGAGTATACATAAAAAGGTACAATTGTTATATAATTATATTAAGTTACTGTAAAGGTTTAAAGATTTCATGCAAAATCATCTCGTCTACTTTTTGGCGCCCCTAGTTCTAGTAACACGTTGTGGTGTAATTTCATAGAAGGGTCTTGTTAAGATAAAATCACATATTTGTGCCTTTATCAGGGCGATAACAGAGTGGCATAAAAACGATATGTCACTGATATCGTTTTTTGTCTTTGAGACCGTTTTTTGTCACTGATATCGTTTTTTGTCACTGATATCCCTTTTTGTCCCGCTCAAAACATTCAAGATGGCCGCCGCCTCTGAGATTTCAGAATGTGTCAGTAGACTAGTTTATTGTTGAAAATAAAATTCAAATACCAAAATAAGAACGTCAGGAGTAGAATAAGAAAAACATAATACGGAGGACGTCTTAGAAGTTATAGGACCGGAGGTTATGGACAATTTCATGGCTTTTCATCAACATACGAAAACCAGGCGGAGAGTACGAACTACGAACTTCTGTCTTTACGGATACTTCGCTCATTTTAATTGATACGAAAAAGAAAAGGACTACCCTGGCTGAGTAACGAGTTAAATCCCCTTCACCTTGTTCAACAAAGCCCGAGAAGCACTTAAAGCCAAGCAAAAAGATCTGAAAAGCCTTCATTGGTAAAAGAAGCTCATTCTTTAATATGTCCCATATTTGAAGCCTGAAAAAGGCACAAGTATGTGATAAACAGGTTATCACATGAGGGGCTCGGTAATATCAGTTTTATTACTCTCGTGACGATATCATAATTGTCCAATCGTGATATCGTCCCTCGAGCGCAGCCTCGTACCCAGGCGCTTTTAAGGAAAAGAAAAAAAATCGCGTTCAGCTAATTTATAGAGATCAGTGGCTGAGATTAGCGAGCGCGCGGGGGTGCTTGGGGAGGACGCGACGAGAGGGAAGCGCCTGGCTAATAAATACCAGAACGCTAACTCAATACTTTCGTGTCCTCATAATTTCCGAGGATGAAGCCTTGTAAGATGGCGAGTTTTGAGTTCAACGCTTCAGCACAAAGATTTTCTATCAAATTGAAGACATTTCTCGCATTTAGCACTTCAAGATTTTAGGCAATTTGTTTAACTAATTGACATACATTGCAAGGCCAATGGTTTTCATTTCCGCAAATGTCTTGCAATAGGTCAAAGGGCATGAAAGCAATGACGTAATAACAAATGACGAATATCACGTCATGCACACGCCATCACAACTTGCCAGTAAGATGGCGACCGCGGGACGAGCTTTTTACAGAAGATAGACATCTGTTCATACTTAATCTGTGGCCTGGCAGAAAATGCAGATAAGTGAAGAATTTTGACCGAAATGTGAAGAATCCTTTCCATCGCTTGATTTGAGGTGCCTTTTCGTCAGTTTTTCTCCCTGGTGTGTTATCATTGATATCTGTATGGATGAAACAGACCATTATTTTGCAGAAGCTCTAACAACAGGTATTTTTATGTATATATAATATATTTAATATTTTTGCAAAGCCTCTAGTGGTTAAAATTGTGTAAATATATGAAATGGTTGCACAGAATTGACGATTTTTCTTATTTGTGGTCACAAAACTAATTGGACCTTTGATATGCTATATCCTTGCGAGATTGCTGTTTTTCATTCGGGCTATTTTGCTATTTTCTTTAAGCAATTTGCATACTTTGTTGTCGTTTTTATATACAATAACAATTGAATGCTTGATCACAGGCACAGTCTACGATTTTGGTAAATTTGTATCGCTAAAACAAGTTTCTTTTATATACAGAATTTAGTTCAGACGATGAATTTAATACTTCCTTTCGACAACTCGATGTTCAAGGTAATTTTTACTATTATTTTTTATTATTATTTTATAATAATATAGTCATAGGCATTGTGTATTTTGTTATGTATTCATTTAAAAATCTGTCAGTGCTTCTTGATATTGACTGAAGTAACATGGTTACCAAGAGCATCCGAAAATAACCAGTATATTCATGAGGTAGGGTCACATAACCTACCAACAGGCTATATTGCTACCAACTTGCCAAAGTGGCATGGATGTTTAAAATAGTTGTCGGGTTGATATGTATGTATATTAATCATATGACGTCTTTGTTGTTTTGACATCAGTCACATTCGTAGTAAATATTAAGGTAGGATGTCTTTACATGGCTTATGTAGAGAAAAACAATGACCTTTTGCAAAGGTAACCCTATCTCTAGCATCACCCTAACACACAATAGACTATAGGGTTACTGGTTACCAGGGTAACCTTGTGGCTAGGATCACCCTATTGTCATGTAAACAGCCCATGGGTCAAACAGTGTGCTTTGTGTTCTTTTTAGCTTACAATCTGTCCAGTTCCTAGTGTGATGAGAGAAGGCATAAGTTGTCAACTGAGCTAGAACATGTTGCTGAGTATTGATGAAGAATCAAATATTTATGTGAAACAGTCATTGTGATGGATTTGCTTGATTTGACATCCAACGAGAACATTCTCACTCAACAGTTAAAGCATGTTTTCCAGGTCCAACAAAACAGGAATAAATGACTGAATGTGAACAAATGTGTTGTATTTTGTAAAATTATTCTGTCTGCATGCCATAGTATAAATTTAATGTTTGTACCATAATGCAATTAGGGTGTTTTATTTTGCTTTAATATATAGTATGAGATTTTGAGGTGATTAATACAATAACAAACCTGAGAAAACTTAAAAATGGATATACAGTAATAGCCCAGCAAGGAAATTTTAACTTATAACAATAATAAATTAAATTGCAAATTATCAATGTTTTATTATTTAATTAATACGTAAAAAATATATGAAGTACACTAAAATGCTTTTTGTTTTCCAGAAATATTTTAAATAAAGACACAAAATATTTCCTGAACATACAACACTGTATAAATCTTTCAGTTTGCGACAACAATTGCAATATTTTCTCATTTGCATTCATTGATATATTAAAAATCACTGCCGCCATCTTTAATACATTTTCTGCCAGGCGCTTCCTTCGTCGCGACCTCCCCAAGCACCCCCGCGCGCTCGCTCAGCTTAGCCACTGATCTCTATAAATTAGCTGAACGCGATTTTTATTCTTTCCTTAAAAGCGCCTGGGTACGAGGCTGCCTCGAGCGATAAAACTCATATCACCTCACCCCTCATGTGATAACCTATACATATCAGGGCGTTTCTTCTAAATATAAACGGGTAACCATCTTATATTTTCTAGGAATATTGTCTCCAGAAAGTATGAGGTTATCGTGGAAGATTGTTGAAAACACTCAAGACAAGGGTGTTAAAGATTGGGGCTACGGTTTGGGATGGGCGATCCGACCTGAGAAGCATCAACATGGTTATTGCAGGAACCAACAGAAGGCAATTGCTCACACTGGTAATTCTTTTTTCATCGTTTCATTTTTAATTTGGCGTGATAAACTGTATGGAATTACTCAGTTGTTCACTGGCTTGGTTTTGAGATCATCTGTAAATGCTTGCACATCTAATAATTTTTATTGCCATCCATGCATGCATACATACATACGTACATACAGTCGTGTCTCCACGGGGTATACACTTGAGTGGTCCAAACTGAAATGGGCCTGTCCACACAAGTTCTGTTCAAGAGGAAGGACTACAAACCAAATATTGGTGTAGTACAAGTTACATTTATTTAAGCATTTCACCTATGAAATTTCACCATTTCACCTATTGATTTTCGGACTTTATACTTTGTTCATCTCTTAATACGACCCCCATCGAAGCCCTGAAATTGATTCTCTTTTGAATATTTTCCTCAGCATTACGCGTCGTTCAGAATTCTGCATGGTTTAGACCAAAAATGCAGAAAATGCCCCCGGACCCTATTTACAAGCTTTTGCGCCTTCACAGTTTGGAAAATTCTCAGACTATGCGTGTAGAATGATATTTTCCAGTAATTATGAAAATGTTCCATGGGTATTTTAATGAATCACAAAACGCTGGATTCTCCGCAAATTTATGAACTTGAGAATACAATATCATCAATTTACTGTACGAACTGTTCACTGTTTCGTGTTTTATTACAATATTCTATGGCTATATTCTATGGGTTAAATGCTTATTTTTACTCAGGTGGAGCTGTAGGAGCGAGCAGCATTCTCTTATTACTACCAAGCTCAATAAAGAACACACATGACGTCGCACAAGATATCCCACCACCAAGTGGCGTTGTCGTAGCCATCTTAGTAAATATGGAGAGCGTTAGTTTGGTAAAACCTGCTCTAACAATTGCTCAACTTTTCAATAGTTTTGATAAAAATTAACTTACTATATTAAATAAGAAATATTAAAAATACCATGAACCCAGAGACGATCAACAGAGGGTGATTATATAGAGTTATGAAAATTGCGTGTAATTACATAAAAATTAGAGTATTTATTTTCAATTCTATGAATGCAGTATATATATGAAATAAATTTAGTTTGTTTAAATTTGCACTTGGGCACTGCAGTATCAATGAAAATTAATGATCAAAAGGAACTAAGCTGTAGAAGAGCACCAAATTTGTATACGGATACAAAATTTGAGTATAAATGACAGCTGGAATTTTGTTGGCGTGTTTTTGTCGGTATCCCAAAATATACAAGTATGCAGATGTAGCATTAACCTTAAATAATAATTATTAAACTATGTTTTCTCTTAAAAATTCTAAACATTGATTCCAGTATACTTCTTGAGCTTTTGATTGTGCCTTATTTCCCCCTCCCAAGAACCAAGTATCATCCCATCTTTTAATATAGTGCCTTGAGCATGGGGGAAGAAAACATGGCGTTATGAAATTGCCAGTCCCAGGAAGGGGCAATCTTTTGTATAGTGAACCCTTTCCGTGTTTTACCATGCGTCGAAATGTTTCCTCGCACATCCACTTAATTTCTGTGTTTAGTTCATCAGCAAGACCATAGGCCAACAACACTTTGCCGGTTATATGTTCCACGGGGATGAGCGATGGTGCTCCGGGTTTACAAGCGTCTTTGCTTTTAAAGATAGAGAGATAATGCGAATACGGAACATAGGTTTCATCGGTATATTCCACAGGATAACCTTGTATAGTGAAATGATTACACCGTAATGTGCACCCGATGAGAACATGAGGTCCTGATATTGACACGACTGCTTTAATTTTGTCTGGAATTTGTGAAGCAATTGCCAAAGCAAGGACAAACCCACTAAACCGATGCCACTAGATATATCACCTAGGGAAAACACGTGTGACAGATACTGTTAGCGCGCTGTCCCTTAACCGCTGCGTTAAGCCTGCTAATGAAAGTTGAGGGTACGGTATTATTACTTGATGGGACTATCCTGCTCTGATTTGAAAAACCTGGAAACACAGTAAGTAGAATTGTGATTGCTTCTCCCCTGTACTTTAAGGGTTTTTCTCCAGGTACTCTGGTTTTCCTCTCTGACCAAAAAGTAACCGTAGGCTTCAACTTCAGTTGTGCCCCTTGATCTGACATTAAAACAAATTTAGCAATTAGGAGGAGAATAATTTAGAAGCTTACCTATATAGATATGAACTTCTATTATTAAACTTTTATGCATGTGATTGTGACACCAGCTGTCATAAATGCCATATGCCAATGGAAGTATCAAATCAGTAAAGCTTTCAAACTTTAGTCTTGCACAGTCTTATCATTAATGGTACTTTCTGCAGGGAACAATGTATACAATCATTACAATGTTTTATTAATATGTTACAGTTTTTCTTACTTTACTCTTCGACTCTTATTCCTTCAGAAATAATTGGCCACAAAGTTTAAAGTATTCATTTTAGTCGAAACGTAACATGATGTTACGTTTGTACTATGCATTATGGTCACATTTCGTCAACATGGCTCACATTAATTTCGTCCTACTGACTGGATAGCGCGGCAACATATTGTTCACTGGTCTAGAAAATGAAGCTAGTTAAACACTTACTAGACAATGGAAATCCGCCATCACTAAGGGACCAAATATACGTACAGGAAAATTGTCTCTACTTTATTCTAAAACGTCTTCGAACTGTAAACATTATTTTAAGATATGAAGCATCAAATAGATTTCAAGCAATATATATATTTCTACCATTACACGCTAAAAATGTTGTCAGATGGTCCCTTAGTGATGCTTGACTTTCGGATTCATTTTAACACAGGAGATACTAAATCCAGTATTATTTCCAGATCAGTGATCAAAACATACTCGCTCTTTGAAGCTCTATGTTGAATTTTATGGTTTAGCATGCGAACAGTCATCGACCAGGCATAATGAGATGACGTAATTCTATAATACTAGTCGGTTATTGGCTACAAGCGAACAGCTAACAAGACGATATAGCAATATATATAATAATCAGAATAATTTCTATACAATAATATATGATATGTACAAAACTATAAAAATGGTTAAATTATTAATTGTTTATTAGTATATAGAATAGTCTATCGTTTAATTGCATGGTTCTAATAATCATGTTATCAAATAATCTATCGTCTAATTGGATCATACTTATTTGAATACTAGTGTTTCTTCTCAGATCATGAGTATGAGATGTTGGCAAAGGCATATATGCATGAACATAGGTGAAAAGTCCCTTTGAAAGTGTCTTCAACAAAAAATAGTCAAATGAATGATTCTTTTGGATATCATTGTACATCATACTTTGCAAAAATCATAAATCGCAAAATGTTAAGAAATTAGGATGTCCTTTTACTAATATTGTAAATAAATCAAGGCACGTGTTTAATTAAAGTTGGCAGTTTTACAAATTTTGTACAACTAATAATTAATAAAACACTACAAAAATATTGAATACATAATAAGATAGCTTATTTAAAATGTTGGTAGGTTTCTAGGACGAGATTTTAAGAAAATAGATTTTTTTGTAAATTTTACTCTATGCTTCTAAAAAACTGCACCTAGAAACCTCACCAAAATGATATGTAAGTTTCCTCATTAAGTATTCAATGCTTCTATAATGTTTTATTCGTTATAAAAAATTGCACAACTGTCAAATTTAAACACATACATACCTCAATTTATTTACATTATTACTGAAAGCCATTCTAATTTCTTAATATTCTGCATTTTATTATGTACAACGATATCCAAAATAATCATTAATTCCACTATTTTAGTTCAAAACACTTCCAAAGAGACTTTTTAATCTGGTCTATTGTGAAATTACACTACTTAATTCGGTCCGAGTTGGTCCGAAACATCCTGTCTAAAAAACGTATAATAAACGATACAAAAATTGTCAATAAAATAAATCAACATTGCAAAACCCAGAGATATATTTTCCTTTTAAAGCAATATGCTCAAATGTAAGATGACATAGCCATACACGACTGCGCAAAACCTCCTAACTTTTGCTCTGCCGCATTGTGCGTTCTAATTTCACGTCATGATGTATTCTCGAGTAAAATTAAGTCAACTCTGTTGTAAAAATGCAGTTTCTAATTGGGACTTTATGATGTTGAAGGTTACGTTTTGGGGGGCGTTTTCTTTAAATAACTGCATTTAAAGAAAATTGCAGCAAAATATTTGAATTCGAAACTATAGTGTTTGAAATCTTATATATATTAATGAAAGGGCCTGATAACGAAAGAGGTAGAGAAGACTCTTTTTGCCATTTCCGACGATCTACAGACTCAAGTTTTTCAAAATTTTCCCCGTCGGCGCCAATCATGGTGGCGCCTCGTGGGAGTCGGCCCTTTTTTTGTAACAATCCTTCTACACTTCTGGCACTATACATATTTTTACATTAACTCGTAATACATGTTTTGATGCCGTCAAACAAATATTAAAAGTCGATCCCTGAACAATGGACACCCCCCAAACTTTTTTGCAATGTGCGCCCCTGCCTATGTTATCTGCATTCGCAGATATATACAAAAATTACATTTTTATCATGGCGGAACTAACTAGCACACAGTTATAATTTTTAAGTCCAGCAAATCATTTTTAACATCTATTTTACTTTGAAGACGGATGCAAAGTGAAAGTTTATTTCCAAGGAGAGCACAAAACTCCCTTCTACCAACTAGACTGATAGTAATTACCATATAAACAATCTATAAAATTGTAAGATTCAGGAATTCTGGAATCAGGAAATAGACACCAAAATTTCGTTTACACAAAGTCTATCACTCCGGATATGAAAACTGACTTTAAAGTCCAAACTTTTCAACAATTCGTCATTTGCGAGAGACTCGACATATTGCGACGTTGTTGTCCTTCAACGAACTGTCTGTTTGCCTGAAAAAATAACATTAAGATAAAGTTTGGTACAGAACTGAAATTTGCATTCTCAAGGCCCATATCGCATGGATATTAGGATCCATGCACGCGATATATGACGCGCCAAGAGCGCCCAGAAGTGGGGTGAGGCAAAAGGGACAATTTTCCCACGACCCCACACTATAGGGGCCCCAAATAGAAATGAAGTGAAATATGCATACATATTGCTGTGAAATAGTCTTCCAGAATGCATGCAGGCATTTGCCACTTTTGAGACCCTAGATTTCAAAATCCCACCGGACCCCCAAAAGTATTTTATATACTGCATGCACATTGAAAATGGCAACAGGGCGTAATCCAGCTGATATCGATTGACCTAGAATTTCAAGGGTATGGAAATATCAGTTTTCTAAACAGGTGCATAACCCCAAGGATCTTTGAGGATAAAAATCGCTAGGGTCCCAAAGTTATTGTCTTTGGTATAATAGAGACTATACAATACAATTAAAGAACCTTCAAAACTACTCTTGCAGTCTAATATATGTTTGATACAAGGCAATTTTATACTATGAAATATCTATGAAGTGTCTTTACATATTACCTGTTGAAAAGGCTGGCATCTTATAACTGAAAATATCATTCTCTTGAAGGTGGTCCTAAAATCTTTATTTCTGTACGAATACACAACTGGGTTGAGGCCACTGTTAATGTACTGCATCCACTTAGGAAAACGCCTAATATAGACGTTATTGCTCAAGGGGATAGCAGTAGCTTTAGGCAAGTTCTGTAACAGCACAGTCAAAATAAACATGGGCGACCAAGCTATTACAAATAAACCTGTCACAATCAAAATGGTTATTATAGTTTTGCGTTGTGATGCCCAGTTCAACGGCTGGTTACTCGTTGGGGAAATTAAGTTTCTCTTTTTCACAGTACGGAATAACAAATAATAGGATCCTGTTATTGTTGCCAAAGGAATTACGAAGCATATTAACACGACACATGTCATATACCATCTGATGTTAACGACACCCGTAAAAGAAAGTATAAACGTTAAAGAGCAAACAGTGGCTAGAATCCAAACCACTAACACAATACGATAGTGAGATGAGTGTGACATCGACCGATGACGGATTGGAGCCACTATGGAGAAACATCGCTCCATGCTAATAGCTGTCAGTTGAAATATGGACGCAGATCCGTTGAACATATCAAATAATATGAAAAACTCATAAAAATGAGCGGGACGACTGCTAAGATCATCAAAAGATACATGTAAGTAAATCCAAAGAGGTATCGAAATTAAACCGACCAAAAAATCGCTAAAAGCCAAGCTAACCAGACCAATGTTTGTAACAGTACGTAGTCTATAGTTCAGTTTGAAGGCAAGGATTACAAAAATGTTTCCAACTATGATAGTTAAAGACAGCATGCTGCAGAGGGCTAAATGGACGATGCTACCTTCATTAAAGATCTCTTTTTTGCCGGGAGATATTGTACTGTGGAAAGATCTTGTACTGCCGTTGAAAGATGTTATCGTTGTATTGAAATGCTTCTCTGTACTGTGGAAAGATCTTGTACTGCCGTTGAAAGATGTTATCGTTGTATTGAAATGCTTCTCCATTCTTCTCTGATGAATTGAATGATCTTTTTATGCATGACCGTTTGCGACAAGGAATGAACATTCGCAGATGAAAACACTGTCTATTCTCAGGTGAAACATTAAAATTTTACAATTAAGTTTGAGCATGCAATTAGATAATTTAATTTAGCAGGTATTATTTTCATTTGATCAGTTGTAATCACGTCAAATTAGGGTTTCATGTGAGAATATATTATATAGACTGTTATATATTTTTATCTAGAACAGGCAATGTTTTAGACATCTGACTCTTCATAGTTTAGTTGCAAACAACGGTATATACTGGTTACTTTCCCACTGATATAAATCTTCTTCAATAAAATAATATGGACTTAAAAAATGCGTATTAATAATCCATGTCACTATATTTGAACGCACAACATCATTATGATGAAATTGATATTTGGGTTCAATTGTTCTAATTTGTCTTGTCCTATATCATTCTTTTGTAATTTTTATTCTAACCGAATAATATATATAGAAGAGTTTATGCATCTCCATGCGGGAGCTGCATGTATATTGAAACATCTTCTATGATATGTTATTTAACAATTAGACAACGAGGCCGAGTTGGCTATGAGCGAATAGTCAACGAGGCGAAGCCGAGTTGACTATTCGCTCATAGCCAGCCAACGCCGCGTTGTCTAATTGTTTTAGTAAACTATGGCATTTATTGAGAACTAAGAACTGGAACAAAACACAAAGTAAACAAAGTATTAAATTTTAATTTAAAACGTTTTTTCGCCATTGTTTTGAATTGCTACTAGTAGATCATCACTAAATAGTCTCTACGAGTAGTAGCGCCAATCAGAAGAGGAAAAAAGGAGTTTATACTAAATAATTATAGTACAATCTACAGACATGCATAAACGAAATGACAACCGTATTTATACACATGAGCTTGCTCCGGCTCACCAAGTGCATGTGGTATAACACGGTGACATCAACGCATCCAGACCACTGATCTGAATAGTGATCCAGACATGCGCAAAGTGTCATGGGGTCAGAGTACTCAAACGACCAATAATAATAATAATCACTTTAATTAGAAATTGCCCTTTTCGGAATGAAAATAGTAATAATTGGAAGCGAAATTATATAGGATTAATAAATAAAAAAATTGATAATTTTGAAAGAACTTGGGCGGATTTTAATTAAAAGTTCCGTCTCTTAGGCAGTGCCGGATTAACCATATGCCAAAAGCGACATATGCCAAGGGCCCCGCGTTTTACTCAGTTTCGATGGCGCGGGGCCCAAAAAGCATGGGGTCCCAAAAACTGCAAGGCCACAAAAATAAAAAAAACGATGCTCCAAAATTCCAAAACCGAGGTCCCAAAAATAAAAAAGCGAAGATTTTAAATATAGCGTGTTTAAAACGTAAAAAAAACGGACGTAATTGCCGGTTTGTTTACATCGGGACTTTACATCACCTTTAATGCTAATGCTATAAACTGGGTTGGATTTCAGTTCAAATTATTGATGTATATTTCTTTTTTGTAAATACACAGGCAACTTTTCAAATCATGGAATACAAAAGGTTGATATTTTTTAATCTTTCTGATTTCAGCGAATTCTGAATTCACGGGGGGGGGGGGGGGGGTTCAAGAGGCCCCGTGCTGATAATATGCCACGGGACCCGCGAAACGTTATTCAGGCCATGCTTTTAGGCCTGGTTCAAACGTCGCGCTTCTTATTTGAAGTGTTTGGCACATGATAAGCGCGATGTTTGAATCAATTAAGTTCGACCATTTTAATTCAATTGACCACCGATATTAAGTTCCATGACAAATAATCTAATGACTAATTTAATTAGGAATTGACATGCAGGCGGATTCATTTTCTGTTAAATTGAGAAGTGAAAAAAATCTAGAAGGATTTTAATTAAAGGCTCAAGCTGTTCTTATATATTAAAAATTCAAATCGCATACTTTTTTTTAATGATATGCATAGCTGCTGAGAAAACTCAAAAAAATATAGCTTCCCTTGATGTATACTATAGCTTGCTATAGAGTAACTAAATATTTTAAGGTTAATTATATAATGTTGGCTTCAGTTGGTTTTTGTCCCTTTTAGAGGTTTTTAGGTTTTATTTCTGTAGCTTGTATTTTACAAGTGCATTTTATATAGAAGTTGTACACATAGTCTACGAAAGACTATTATCAGGAAAGGTTGTGAAAAAAGCTACGTAATTCTTGTACCCTATATATATGTCAGCCTTATCGATCATCTCATAGTTGTTTCAAGAACTTCACAATCAAGATATCATAAAAAAAGTGACAGTTGTTCTGCCGTCTATGCTTTTCAATAAATAACGATCGTCCATACTTTTTAATCAAAATAGGGTGTATTATTGTCCAAGTATGTTAATTTAGAAAATTTAATTTGAAACTGCTTGTTTTTCTCGCTTATTGGTAGTTTGGGAAGCTGCAGTTCAGCGCAACTTGTAAACACCGCTAATGGCTTGTAACAAAAATCGCGGATAACCAATATATAGCGAATAACTTTTATTCCTACTGAATAATATATTCAGTGTATTCTAGTCTATTTTACATTTTTTTAAACTAAGATAATGTGTTCTATAGACTATAAGAAGGCTGAATCTTAAACCTATAACACTAGAATTTTCTTTAGTTTTCGCCAATTTTATCATCAAAGAATGGAAATCTAGATAAATACAAGAATATATATGATTAGCATGCAAGTTGTTTCAATGACAAATGAAAAATAGATTAATTTTAGTTTTATTGGAAAGAACTTTTAAAATAATAAAATATCATTTGAAGGTTCTAAATACACCTGAATAGCCTTGCTACCAAAAAAGAAGTGTGCCTAGTCTTAACATGACTGAACGTTTTAAACTTTATAACTTATATAGATAATGTATTTTTATCTTTGTAAATATTTGTAAATATTTCTCTAACATCGGCCCATCTTTAGCAAGTAAGATTCCCACAACTAATTTTTCATTTCGTGACTTTTTGAGTCCTAATATTGATGATACAATTTTCCTTAAGCCTATTTCCACCAATGAGTTGAGAGAGATTTGTATGTCCTTTAAAAATGGTAAAGCACCCGGTTATGATCATATACCAATGCATCTTATTAAATTAATATTCGTTTGAATTAATATCAGAACCATTAAAACTGCTTATCAATATGTCTCTTGAGACAGGTATATTCCCTGATAAGCTAAAAATAGCAAAAATAATTCCTATTTTTAAATCTGGTGAAGTAGATATATTTACAAACTACAGACCAATTTCGATTTTGTCTAGTTTCTCAAAAATTTACGAAAGAGTCATGCATAATCGTTTAGTAGAATTTACAAGTAAGCTGGAAATTATTTATCAATATCAGTTTGGTTTCCGATCAAATCATTCCACAAATCTTGCCCTTATCCACCTGATAAATAAAATCGCAACTGCTATCGATCGGAAAGAAATCGTTGCAAATGTTTTCTTAGATTTATCGAAAGCATTTGATACTGTCAACCATGATATTCTATTTTCAAAGCTTGAGCGATATGGCATTCGTGGAGTGGCATTAAATTGGATTAAGAGTTATTTTAAAATCGTAAACAATTCGTTCAATATAATAATGTTTTCCACACAGAGACTTATTCAGTGTGGTGTAGATCAATATTAGGCCCACTTTTTTTATTCTTTATATAAATGATCTTCCAAACGCCACGCAATTGGTTGAATCTTTACTATTTGCAGACGACACTAGCATTAGTTATTCTAACTCAGATCCAGTAAAGTTAGGTACAGTATTAAATGAAGAATTACAAAAGATAGCTACATGGATGAAGGCTAATAAACTTTCCGTTAATATTGATAAAACGAATTATATTATCTTAAAGAAAACAAGGCATAATTTATCTCTCTCACTCGATGGCAAATTCATTACCCAGAAACAACAGGTCAAATTTCTTGGCGTCCTGTTGGATGAAAATCTTTCATGGAAACCCCATATTAATTATATCTAAATCTATTGGAGTAATTTATCGACTGGAAGTGCTAAATTGTCTTTATATTATACTTTAATTTATCCGTATCTTACTTACTGTAACACTGTCTGGTCGTCTACATATGCTTCTAACTTAAAACGCATTCTTATACTACAGAAGAGAATTGTTAGAATATTGACTAATTCTGATTTTTTTATTACAAACTGAATTTGCTTGATATCGATGGAATAAATTATTTATGTATTAGTAAATTCATGTACTCATATCACAACAATTTACTTCCACCTTCCTTTCTCAATCTATTTAACACCAGCAAACAATTTCACAAATATATATAACACAAGAAATGTTAATGCGTATATATAGATCACATGCATGTAGAACAAATATAAAACAATTTACAATACTTTTCCAAGGTCCCAAACTATGGAATTCTCTCCCAGATACCATTCGAAATGCAGAGACAATAAATTGCTTCAGGAATAGAATGCTAAAACATCTAATTAAACAATAAATCTTTAACTACGCTTTGCTGCCGCTGTTGTCTACCATGACACGTTTTACTATTCGTATTTTACATATTAAACAACTCCAAGGAGACATCCTATCAAAAAGCCTTATGGTTTCAGGATGACTCATCCTTAATATTCATCTATTACTTATTTATGTAAAATAGCAACTCTGTTTATAACTTTTCCAAAATGTGTAAATGTATTTGTGGTGAAATTAAATCTATCTATCTATCTATCTATCTTTTGAATTAAAAAGACTTTATACTTGAGACACCACTACAGAACACATCAGGTATCCACGTAAAAACGCACAACTTGTAACAAACCTTCAGCGGTGTTGTATCAATGCTGTTCCAACAACTTGCTAAGGCTTTACAAATCAACAAGTTGCAACAAGCTTGATGATAACAAGCTTGCTATACAGCTTGGTGAAATGACAAGCTTGTTACAACTTGTTAAAAATCTTCCTGTAAATTTGCTGACTAAACAACTTGTCTGTCTTGTCAACAAGATGTGAGATTTTTACGTGTGCATTGTATATATCAACTTCAGATACACCTATAGTATCCAGTATAGGTGTGTTCACTAAGCACGTCTGTGCAGCAGATGGTACTGTACATGGCCAGTTATGACAACGAGAAAATAATGTCCTATAGTATAGCTGACTTTTCATTAATTATGAAGTACGTAGTCCTGTATTTGGCCGAAAATATATAAAATAGAGAGATTGAGATCTCTGAATTTGACCACCATCTGTTCTCTGTAACGCTGACTGAATACATCCGCCTATCCCCACACAAACCGTACGTTTGCAAACAGGTGGGAATTTTACCAGCGCTGATTAACAAATTGCGGGCGCGCGCAAAAAAATATTTCAAAATTTGTTAAAATGAGCAAAAACAAGTTTCCGAGTGTCTTTCTTGGCCAGAAAACAGTAGATTTATCAGTACTAAAATACTTTTCTACAAAGTTTATGACAAAATAAACAGGAGGAAAGAAATTGGACTGAAATCAAAGAATGCTAGTTGTTTTGGCTCCATGAACAGATAAAATTAAACTTACGGTGGGTTTGAATTTAATTAAGTTTTCAACACATTTTTATATACAAAAATTACCGAAATAGTTTTCTTATCAAAACCTGTGAGATTTCGTACGGCAAAAATCGCCATTTTGCGAAAAATAAGGAAAAGCCAAATTTTCAACTTAAGATTAAAAGCTTTCTTAATTCATTAATTAAACTAATATGGATGTAAAATTCGCGTTGATACCAAAAACGGCGACACTGTTTATGTGATCTGTAATTGTCTCCATAAAAATAAAATTCTGAAATTCCTGCCAGAAATTCCATGTTTATACTATTCTTGCTTGTTAAAGCATATCGGTTGATAGATTAAAGCCTATTTATTCCAGAAATACAGACAGTTTTGAAATCATTTGAATATCTTGCCCTTTCTAATGTAATAAATGGTAATTCAAAGTGTGTAAATCAACACAATGAAATGAAAAAGAAGTAAAATATTTCAAAATTTTGTCGAGAGTCTCAAAACCAAATACGATTTAAAATACTCCTAATAACATATACTTTATATTAAAATTCGCAAAAGTAGGAATTTTGGGGATTTTCCGTCGAATTCCGAGAGTTTCCAATCTGTTCCGATACGTAAAAAATTATTTTTCAACAATGTTTAAGTTTCCAAAAGTTTTTGCTTGTACCCTCAGTCAGTCAATCTATCAAATATTCTCGGCTGGTAAATAAAATTGGCCAAAATCTGTAAAAATCGCTCGGAAATTCAATAGCCGAATATACTCGCCCCAGATCTCATTTCTAATAACCGCGCGAATTCTAACGCATGCCCAGACAAAATTCCCACCTGTTACGTTTGCAACATGGGTACCGAGTTTAACCGCTGGGTTTAACATTTCATTAATTCTTTCTAATACTAATAGTATACAGTAATCGTTGCAAAACGTGAACATTTAAGTTAGACTAAATATGAAAAACTTACCATCCTCTAAAATTATAAAAATGTCTACAATGGCATCTAAATTGGCCAGAGCTGCGTACACACTTCAGTTGATACATGTCACAATCTATATAAAATAAGAAAGGAACTTTTTGCTCACATTAACATACTGTATAATTATGTTAAATTTTGGGGTGCTTTAAATCCTGTAAAATCTATCATAGTTAAGAAAAATGGTTAATGATCTAAACTCTTTCTTATAAAATCTTTTGAAGAAATTTGCTAACTTGTCTCTTACTTGAGACATTCTTAACAATAGAATTACAGTATTAGTCGCTGGGACAGCCCGGCCGCCCCGAATGGAGAATAGGTAACCAAATTGGAACGGAGAATAGTAATGCATTCAACGTTCAAAAATGTTCTTTTATCTACACGTAATGATTTGCTGTCACAACAAGACGCTCTATTGCGCATTAGTCGCTGGGCTAAGAACAGGGAAAATATAATTATTCAGAAAAAGTACGCATTATATAAAACAGTTATATATTTAAATCACATGCATGAAATGGAATTACGTCAGTAAATGCACACCTTTTGAAATAGCTTTAATTTTCTATTTGATGATGAAATTATCAGTCACGGAAGAATACAACGAAAATAGTCAACTTAAGATGTATTTATTGTTCAGGGGCCGGTTATACGGAGCCCGTTTAGCCTATATCCGGTGGATAAATCGAAAATATCGATCAAGTCTATACATTCATCGAACGACCAAACTATAATTGAATAGAACAATTATGTTTGCATATATTATAATAAGTGCATAAGATTTAAGTTCAGTCATTCACAAAATGTGTGAAAGAGTTTTTTAATTTTGACTTATTCGCCGTTTAAGCTAAACGGCCTTCGTATATACAACCGCCCCCAGAAGTTGTACTGCAATGACAACAAACGGTGTAAATGTAATACGCATGCGCATTCCATGCATTCGTTATAGATTAAAGTATTATCTTATAAAACTACCTGAAAAATACAATAAGAACTTCGACGTTTCGAGCGAATGCATGGCCTTCGTCTGACGAAGCTCCAAACGTCGAAGCTCTTATTGTATTTTCAGGTAGTTTTATACAACAGTTAACCGCCGTATATTTGCTACACTCTACCCACACTGACACCGCACGTTCGAGATATTATCTTATAACTTTGTTGAGATGGAATCGGGAGAGAGGCAAACCCGTGTACAACAGCAATCTGCAAATTTCTGGAAACTGCACTAAACATTAAGATGTATTCTGGAATTATTATCTTATTGGTTACCTATGCATGGTGATGCAATATATCATATACGCATATACTGTATATAGTCTAGTATGAAAAACCCTGCAAACTAAGTTTTTTTTAAATTCACTAATCATTATATTTAGCGCGATCTCCCAAGTATATATGATATTGGCATGTCTCATTTAATATATATAAGTAAAATATCTCAAGTGACTCATTCAATGCTATATAGTTTTCGCACCTCTTTCATTATTTAAGGAAATTATAATAGTTTTCTCTTCATTGTTTATTCGTCCACTAGACGACCTTTTGCCATGAGTCTTAGCCTTAGCTCGAATAAGGTGGTATATAGATACTTACCTTTTATATTATTCGGGCAGCATTTTCCATCCCTAACACCAATCTTTGAGTCCTTTCCAAACACTTGTGCGGCCGAGTGTACACTGTCATAGCGAGCCTTGTACTCAGTTCCTAACTTTCTGTCTACTTTCTGGTTCAAGAAAAACAAGTATTCCACTCCATAACCAGGGTCGGATAAACATGAGGCTGTAGACCCAAAACCCGAAACACAAATGTAGCTCTTTACTCCGGCTGGACCTTTATAGATATGAGAAATATACAGACAAGCTTTGTATCTGTTGACGTCTTTGCCTTTGTTAACCACAAAACCTCGAACAACGACAGGAGCTTTTTGGGTTAATTCGGCAATTGTAGGTGGTTGGTAATCTGGTCCAGGACTGCATTGGAAACTCTGGTGTACTGCGCAGAAGAACGCCAGCAATGCGATTGCTGAATTTATGCTTTTCGGCATTTTCCGGTAAATGAGGTACAGACAGCTATCTATAGAAGAGAATTGAGAAATGAATATCAATATAACTGGCTAATTGCTGAACAGTTAAAAACCTACAATTATATTTCATTAATTGTGTAAGCCTCCAACACATTTAAAAAAGTAGAAAGGGAGAAAAATGCTCACAGGTGTATTAATGTCTTTATTGTTTGAATAAGGTATAAGCTTTCGTGTATTAACCGTACGTGTGATAGTAATGAAAGAAAACCGGAATTATGATGTTTGCACAGGGGGTTTAGCTTTGTTACTCCTTTGGACCGAGTCCACAATAACTTACAATCGAGCAAGACATCATTATTAACCACCTATTGGAATGATACTCGCGTTGTTCTACTAGTTTCGAGGAGCTACCTTCGTTTGTTATACTGAACATGCGATTAAAAGGTGTAGAAACTACTTATTGCACATGCGTGCTTTACCAAATGTATAATATATGTCATAATAGAAACATTAATCAACGTAAAGTGATGAAAATAAGGTACCCTGAGAATTAGGTAAATCTGCAGGCTATGCTATTATTACCTATATTGCTCAGATATATAACATTCTACACCCATGTGTTGGAAGAAAATAAATAGGTAAGAAGGTACATTAGAACGTGGTATATAGCTATAACTCTATATTCCAGAAAGAATAACAGTACATTTAAACGGTATACTAACCTGTATCAGTCATCCAAATCAGAAAGAGGATGGATTTCACACAACGTACTCACTGGCACTGCACGTTTTTACATAGATGCGAACATTATTAATATTTCACTTTTATATGATCTGCTCTCGAGAAACAGGAAACTGTATAACATTCAAGTTCATACAGGTACTCAAGAAAACACGGAAGAATGTTGCGTGGGCAAGACAGAACGGTGCCCACCTTTACGACAGCAGGAATTATACTAGACTATACTAATAATTATTTAATTGAAGGATCTTTCAATTTTTTGCGCTTGCATAAAGCTTGAGAAGCCTAAATGAATATACCTACTGCAGAATGAAAGAATGTTATAATCTGCAGAGAATTAATGTACCATATGCCGTAATGGAATCATAGGTAGAGATTAATAGTCAGCTAACGAGATCTATACAGAGGGGACAAAAACACCAAACTTCTCTCACACCTTCAACTGGTTACCAACTTTTAATTTTTTATCGGTGCCCAAAGAGTTATTGTTTGGAATCTATTTCGGCGAGGGATATTCGTGTTTTTACCTATATAAAATGCCAAATAGGAGAATTGAAGTTAGGGGAAAATGGGTCATTGAATGAGCTATTGCACGACATTATGAAAAATGGACATGCAATATGCGCATGAGCAGTTACATTATCTCAGAATTTAAATGTTCAATTTACTTAGATCAATAAGTTGTATGATGGAGCGAAATATACCATTTTATTCGTTTTCTGTTGCTGCAATCCATTTTGGTCTAGTGTAGATGTTCAAATATTTTTTTCTTTATAAGGAAATATATACTAGACAAATTAACAAAAACACAAAAAAAAACCCGAAATAGATTCCGAGCAAATAAACTTTGGGCACCGATTAAAAATTGAAAGTTGGTCACCAGCTGAATGTCTGCGAAAGGTTGGTTTAATTGTCCACTTTGCATGTGTAGATCCGAGCACTATGTCCTGACTATAAAAACTATATAATATATATAGTATATATATATAATATATATTATTCGTTGATTTGGTATTCATGAATATAAAATATAGGGGAATTCGAAATTAAGGTGATAGTCTTTATTAAACGGTCACATTAATTAGTTTGCGTTGCCGTCATTGTTATTATTACAAACATATCAATTGCAGGCGAGCAAATAACACGAGTTGAAAGTACAAAATCATTAGGCATTATTATAGATGAACAATTAAAATGGCATGAACATAACAACAAACAATGTAAAACAATCTCAGCACTTATCGGAATGTTAAGAAGAGCTAGAGATTTTGTCACACAAGATGTTTTAATTACAATGTACAATTCACTTGTACTTCCGCACTTTACCTATACTGCTCAACTGTGTGGCATGGCTTTGGCACCGATCACATTAATAAATTATATAAGTTACAGAAAAGGGCTGCTCGCGTAATAACAGGATCCAGTTACGACATAAGATCAACTAACATTTTTGAAACCTTAAACTGGAGACCTATAAAGGACAACTTAGACGAGCGCGACCTTGTAATGATTTTTAAGGCCCTTAAAGGTTTAGTACCCGACTACCTAATGCAGACAATTAACTTGAACGAAAACGACAGCCATCAATTACGTAGCAACAATAGAAATATTCACCTACCTAAGCCAAAGACAAATTTTCTAAAAAATAGCTTTTCCTATCGAGGAGCTATGATTTGGAATAACCTACCTAATCATATTATTGACCAAGCCTTAATAGAAGATGTCTCTGTCAACTCCTTTAAGAATGTGTATGTCCCAACCATTGGTCCTATCCCATTTATACTTATAGTGTAATTAACTACATTCACGTAAATAGTTTACTTAAATTTCCTGTTTTTCTCGCTTTTTAAATTTTCTTTTTTCCTAATTATGTAAATATTTTAATGAACTCACGGCCCTTTGAAAAACAGATGTACTTCTGAAAGGCTACCGTGATTAAATAAGTTTAAATAATAATTGAAGCACTTGTCTGATTGTTGTGTAAGGCTGTAAGCACTACGGAGTACCGAGTATATTGTATTAAAATCAGATGTCAAGATTTCCTGTTCCCTTATACGCCATTGATTCTTGAATATTGGGCGAGTCTTGTTATCGAGAATAGGAAATTGTATTGGACCAGGACTTTTGAATAACAAATTGAAAGATTGTTGTTTTGCAAAAACTTTGGTTATTGAGCTCATTCACATTATTGCTCGAAAAAAGCATAGGACCGTTAATTCAGTAGAAATATAAATACTCATATTGAAGCAAAACATATAAGATGTTAGATGTAAACTGATTAATGTAAGTATACTAAACAGTACCGCATGTTGCGTGCTTGGTTCAAATAAGCATTATCCATTTTATTTCAAATTGAAGAATTGAAAATGCTTCACTGGAATGCTTGATAGAATTCACTTATATGTTAAAATAGATTAAATTTAGAGCTTCATACAGTGTGATTCAGTATACTAGATTATGTGGCCCGCGTAAATGTGCATGTATACGTATAATTATAGTGTCCAGTCTTCCCTATTGTGAGAGACATTGCTGTCTCGATTATTTTAAAAATTATTTCGAAAACGAGGGGATGTTACTTGGATTGGATTGTTGGAACAAAAGGAACTGTTTAATAGAAGATCATGTAATCTGATTAAGTACTTCAATCAACAACACTCTATCAGCAAATTCAAGCGCCCACTTTGATCCAATTCACGCATTTTTCCTGCTACTATATGTTATAATTATTACAGAATACGTTTTCGCAGCTCTTACTTTTGCCTTGTGGGTGTTTTAATCGTCAGCTTTGTGAAACCCTTGTTTGTTATAGTATTTCATATTGTTCAATCGATCTGCATCATAGTGTTAAGTTTTTTCGAGAGCAGCGTGGGTCTTTAAACGGGAAATGATATTGCTTCGGCAAAGTCGTGCCAGTTCCAGAATTTTAATTTAGAAAATTCAATTTGAAAATGCTTGGTATCTGCAGTCCAGCGCATATAAATTATATGCGAATAACTCTATTTATTCCAACTGAACAATTCAGTGTATTCTTGTCTATCAATACAGTAAGATAAGTACGATATGTTCTAAGAAGGCTGAATCTTAAACCTGAGACTGGAATTTAATTGATAACTTCAATCTTTAGTTTTCGCCAATTAAGTGATCAAAGATAGGAATCTAAATAAAAGACAAGAATCTAATTAGCAAGGCCTTTCAGTGAGAAATAAATAATTCGCGTTACTGTAATTTTTCTTCCTATTGAACCTCGCTCTCTATATTTTTAAGAAATACCACTGATTTCTATGGCAAGAAACATGAAATGTGTTATTGAATGATCAAAACCATTTTCCAAAAGGCAAAATGCTAAAAGGTTTTCCAGTAGACTGAAATCGTCAACAATGGAATATAGTTTGGCCGAGAGGATTTTTGTAGCTTTTTCAATGGTTAGTGTAATAGTTTTGTAGTTATTCAATGCCTCAGACTCAGTGTAATTATTTTCAGTCATTACGGCGCATACGCCTTTCATCGCAATGACCAACATTTGATTCTTGCAGTATAATATAGCTGGAGGCATGTAAGATCGAAGTGGTTCCCTCCTTGAGAACTTCTCGTGACCAATTGGAATGTTCCTTTCTTGACCTCTACGTCGATTGCGCGACATACATGGTATAGACTGTACGTAGATACACCTAATATCCAGTATAGGAGCGTTTCACTAAGCACTTCTGAGCAGCAGATGGTGCCAGTGAGCCACCAGTTATCCCAATGGAAAGTTATCACAAATACAATGACGTATTAGGTTACAAATTTCCACACGCATGGAGTTTACGAACGCAATACGGATTTCGCTCATTTCAAAGAATTTGTTGAAGAAGCAGTTAGATATTTAAAGGTATGTTGATTGCTGCCGAGGTCCAGCGAGGCAGCTGACTATTCTTGACGAATCGGTCTTGACTCGTACCAGTTTCCTCTCGTGACCTATGTAAATTAGTCAAGGCAAACTCGATTCGTCTGTAGTTAGTCGTTCGATCGATTATAGATACTTACATTTTATATTATTCGGGCAGCATTTTCCATCCCAAACACCATTCCCCGAGTTCCTTCCGAACACTTGTGTAGCCGAGTGTATATACTATCATAGCGAGCTTTGTACTCAGTTCCTAACTTGCTGTCTACTTTCCAGTTCAAGAAAAGCAAGTATTCCACATAACCAGGGTCGGATAAACATGCGGCTGTAGACCCAAAACTAGATACACAAATGTAGCTCTTTACTCCTGAACCTTTATAGACATGAGAAATATACAGACAAGCTTTGCATCTGTTGATGTCTTTGCCTTTGTTAACCACAAACCCTCGAACAATGACGCCGGTAATTGTGGGTGGTCCAGGACTGCATTGGCAACTCTGATGTATTGTGCAGAGGAACGTCAGCAATACGTACGATTGCTGAATTTATACTTTTCGACATTTTCCAGTAAATGAGGTATACAAACAGCTTTCTATAGAAGGGAGTTGGGAAATGAATGTCAATATATAATTGCTGGTTAATGTCTGAACATTTAGAAAATATAATGTTATAGTTCGCTTATACTGGCCATGCAGAGGAGGAATCGTCAGTATACCACAATGCATTGCGTCTCATTAATATTCAGTTTTATTCACATTCGAAAATTTCCGATGATGTGTGGTGAAAAATTACGGATTTAATTGCGAATTTTCTCTCAGAAAATCTGGTATTTTTGAAGGTATGTTTTTATATTTGTTTTATTTGTGCATCTTATTTCACGATTTTTTACTTAGGTACTTTATGCATCACGTTTTAGCTATGCAATCGCGCATTGTATTTACCCTTGTTTCGGGTCAGTGGACACGCCACAAAAGTGGCTTTCATATATGCAGGAGATAATTATATTTATCAATTTCAAAAGTAGAAAAAAGTCACAGAATCGAATTCAGGAGGAGTTATTCTTTCTATTGGTCCTTTAAAACACGAATTAACTCCTAAAACCGACGAGTAATCGCGGTTTGAAAATTGGGTATCTTTGCTATATTCTAAAATATTGGTTATTTATATTGCGATTTTTCGCCCCCAAAACTTCGAACTTTTGAATCTATTTTTTTATAACTGTTTTATATGTGAATGTATTTCAACGATTTTTGACTTGTTTAGTTGATGTATCACGCTTTAGGTATCCCAATCACGCATTATATTTACCATTGTGTTGGGTCAGTACGCAAGCCTCGAAAATGGCATGTAAACATGTAGGAGATTAAATGGGTAATTCAAGAGAAAACTCAATGAAAATCACATCACTGAAATCAGGGAATGTTTTCCTTTTTACTAATACCAAAAAAAACAAATTAACTCCTAAAATAAGCGAGATATTGCTGTTGGAATATCGGGTGTTTTTGGCTATGTTCTGTCGGTAATGGCGCCATGTGGCGGGAAGTGCCACATGAATACATGATTGGGGCATTTTAAAATGGGCTTCAAGTCAGAAGGCTTTGGATGGTCTTTTATTCCATATTTATATAGCGCCACAAAAATAAACAACAAATTTGTAAGATTAACTCCACTGTCTTATTAGATATTACTTTGTATATACATTTCCAAAATGACCATAAATTTCAGATTAAGCACTGACATTATTAATGGTTCAGAGTAGGTGTAATAATCATTCATGATTGATATTTAATAACTGAGCAAGTTTCAGTTTTTTCTTCGCCTTGAGAAATATGGCCAGGCAGGCCAGACCTTCCTCGAACTGCTTTTCGGAGTCAAGAAAAGTGAGATTTCAGCTGTGTTTGGTTCCAAGTAAAAATACAGTGACATGCAGTGAATGTTTTTCTCCATGTTTTAACTTTTATATTACATATTCTAGGGAAAGTGTCAATGGGAATGACATGTTATGGTCAAGTTCATGGACTGAGTCTCATTTGCTGCACCACCTTTGGATGATTATGATACTATTAACATACTATGTAGTATACAAAATAGAGTCATTTCATAACAATCCTGAACTTTTTGTATAAATAGCATTGAACCCAATTTTAATAGGAAATAATATAGGAATATTTACATGGAGATAGAGATACGGCTGACCCAGGTTCACAAACTTGCCTGCTTTATCATTTGCCTGCTTTATGTACCTATTACAATCCTCAGTGTTGCAACAAGTCCAGTCATTGACTCAGAGTGCCATGCTCAATTGAAGCAATTGATTTGATTTAATTTAAGTAGAGTTGTTGACTCCCTTATTCAAACACCTTGAGTTGACTAAATACAACAATGATAATTTGTAAATAACTCTTTCAAGTTAGTGCAAATCTCAGGCAAGTAGATCTAGAAATATTTTGAGAAAATTAGATCTTACGTAAATACCACAATTTTTGATACCGCAAAGCTAGTGAGATTGGCAGGCAAAGGTATCATCAATCCATGTATTTTAGTTGGCATATTTATAATTTGAATAAAGTAGTACTTTCAGAATGATATATTTGCTTCTGATGTAATTTTTAGATTTCAATTGCACCATTTTGTACTTTGATTATTTCTCTTTTGATAATAGATAAATAATTAAATAGTAACCTATTATTATTGTATGTATATAATATATAGGTGCATTCATTAAGTGTGATAGTGCAGCATATGGTGGCCAAGTCTAAAAGGAAAGACCATTAGCCAAGACATTATTTGCCACTCTCAAAAGGGTGAATACATTTTGACCACCATATGTAACACAATATAAGACACTTAATAGCTATATTGGATTGTAGTTTAAGGTTTAATTTTTTGTTCTATTGAAGTGAGATGGAATTCCTTATCAGCTTTTCAATTTGTTAAAATAGAGGTTTAGTTTGACTGGGGATGAGTTTGTCAAGTTAAGTAACCAAGGATGTTGATTAATCTGCATAAGAGTAATGACAGTAAACCAATTTCTCTATGCAACGTGAAGCATCGCATTGAAGGTGGTGGTGTGCCAGTCAAAGGTTTTGTAAGCAGGACAGCAATGGATGAACTTTAAGCATCTAGTTACAATATTGATATTGCAGTAGCCAGTATGTCAGATTGCCATTAGGAACACATTTCTACGATATTTCTTTCTAAAAGTAAAAACAATTCTATCATTAACATACTTGGTAGAATACATTTATCTATGTAACAACCTGAATATCACTCTCAATTTTGAAATACAATACTGTAATACAATAGTGTAGTAGTTTAGTACAGTTGTATTTTAACCTTGGCATATAAAGTAATATTTTATCTGTGACTTTATTTTATGCCTTATTCCCTTATTTACTGACATTTAACCAGTCCAAACACAGAAGATATCGTTTGTCTGATGATTGTAAAAGCAATTAGAAATTGCTGAAACAGAACATGACATACACCAACATATTCATGAATACAATGTCAAATTATGTACTAAAATAAATTAAATAATGTGACATGCCAGATGGGAAATTTTGTCTGTAATGTTTTATATGACAAATAATTATTAATTGCAATTGAAAATAGAATCCAATATTACCAGTAAAAATTTAACTGCCTTACCTTGAGAACAATACACGAAATGTGTTTAATATCATATTTTCTGGACTTTTATACGTTAGGCAAAAATGCATTTATACGAAACGCCCGAATGAATCGTGACTCTTCGAAAGCTTGAACCATTTAAATTCTACGCAAAATGGCTTGAAATTACCACTAAACGTCGTTTCACAGCGGACATGAACAATAAGAAGTCAATATGATCCTAAAATCAAAGTTTTCTTGTGACAAAAGTTGGAAATTTCACCATAATGTGACTGCTGTTCGCTTCTGTCAGTTCTGTGTTCATGTTTGCACTGCGATGGCCAAGTGGCCAACCGAAAAATGAGCGAGCGAGCTCCGGCGAATTGATAATATGTACTAAAACCGCAATGCATCACGGTATACTGACGATACCTCCTCTGCTGGCCATGTATGCCTCCAACACATTAAAAAAGGTGGAAAAAGAGAAAAATGCTCATGCACGGATGCTAATAATGTTTTATTGTTTTTAATAACATAAGCTTTCGTGTATTAACAGTGTTAATAAAATCGCAATCGGAATAAAGATGTTTGAACAGACGTTGGCCACCCGTGTTAAGCCTGGTTCACACTAGCAATTTTGTCAGCGACTTTTCTCTTCCTGATCGGTGTGATCGAGCGAATGACATATCGACGTATGCGTAGTAAAACCGATCCCATAATGATCACATACTTTTGTTCGTGAGTCTACTATAATTCGCATTCGTCAGGAGGAGGATAATTGCTAGTGCGAACTAGGCTTTAAGGAGGTGCATGGGCCGCATTAAAAGAGAACAGGTAACTTATTCTACAATCACGCAAAATATAATAAACAACCTACTGTAAAAAGAGTAGAAGTTTCCCTTATTAGACATGCACATGCAGTACTGACAGAGGTGTTCCTTTGTTACAACGTGATTTTAGAAATTTTGTAGAAACTACTTTTTGCACATGTGCGCTTTAACAAATATATAAGAATTCCATTTAACAAAAGAAAATAGTAAATATATGTCATAAGAAAATCATTAATAAACACAAAGCCATAACAATGAAATGTCTCAGGTCACTATATACATCACTATATAATATATCACTATATAATAATATTGTTATCTAGTATTTTATTAATGTACGAGGTACGGAACCGTTACACGTTCATTCGTTTAATGTTACAAATGTCTAGTTTCAAAGTTCTCTTCTTCCAGCTTCTTCTCCTTCTCCAGTTGTTCTTCAGTGGTCCAGTAGTCTATCTTGTTCTGTTGTCTAGTTCTTGAGTTTCTGCCTTCACTCTTCTTTCAGCTACTATGCATTCACTGCATCCACTACATCCGCTCCTCTTTTGGCTGCTATGCATGGATCCACTGTCGGAGTTGAGCTGGGCTTCTCCTTTTAATGCTAGCGGTTCAGGGGATCGCTGTACACGTGGGCCGAAAGGTCGGATGATCTTGAACTAGCCAATCAACCCCGAGAAGGTGTAATAGCGAACCCTCGTTCCAGCTCTCTTTCTTTGTTTATATAGGGCGTTGTCAGTAACCCAAGTCAGTTTTATTGCTCGATTTTTCTATTTTATATTCTTTACAACTGAATAAATTGTATATTGTCCGTTAGGAACAACTACTAACTATACGATTATAAAGTTAGTTTTACGAAATATGCTCAATGTTACTAGAGAGCATAACATGCCTTAGGATGACTCATTGCTAAGCCCTTAGGTCGTACACGTGAAAGGTCAATGTTCTATGTATCTTGAACCATATGCTCTTTTTAAATAAAGCTGCCACAAGATAAATTTGTGGGAAGAACGTCTATCAAACTTTTACTTTTTCACCTGTATAAGTGTAACAAATCTCACAAACCGTCATGCTTTAATGGAAGGAATAATTAATATTTACGTTGGGCCGGAAAATAATTTATTTTACTTTGAGGTAAAAATCCATTATCCCTTCCATGTTATCCTAAATAATGTTTACTTGGTGGGAGTTTTCACTGCCTGTTAATCAAGCAAACATCTTCCTATTTTTAAATAATTTAGTTTAACATTAATGATCGTTTTCATGCATACTAATTTTGACCTACAATTTTCATTTACTACAAGCCGAAATTCCGTAACAATATATATTCCACATCTATATTCCACATCCATATAGGTAAGAAGGTAATAAATTTGGGCGTCAGTGGTACGGAGCTATATTACTGTACGCTCCAGAATATGACAAAAGAGGATGGATCTGTAGTCTGTATGACATATAGGTACTCAAGAAAACACGAAAGGATACTGCGTGGGAAAAAGGGTGCCTACCTTTACATCAACTAGAATTACTGCGTGAATCTCTTTAAGAGTATGGGTATATATCAAGTCCATAGATTACCTCTTGTTTTTGTAAGAGGTTTTATCAAGTCCATGGATTACCTCTTATATATCAAGTCCATGGATTACCTCTTGTTTTTGTACAAGCAATGGCTATAATCTTTAACCCTATAATGAAACTTTTAATTATAATCATTGTAAAAGAGTAGATGCAGTTAATGCGGAATAATAGAAAGTTTAGTAAACTATTCATTTACAATAGCTTTTATGATAATTATCAATGTACAATGAAATGTGTTTGTATGTATGCAACAAGCGTGCGTGTATGTAATATTCCGTACTAAAAGCAAGCAAACGGGAAAAAATTTTAATCCACGCACATGCATGCATTGATTGAAACCCTAGGTTTCTGTTATAAAACAATTTGGTTCTATTTGGACCTATGCTCGCGTCCGAAGTATATATAACTAATCGCGAATGCTTGAATAACCAACTCGGTAAACGATGCCACTGATACAATTTCAGCACTAGTGAAGAAAATTCAATTCGCAAGTAACTATGAACAGCAAATTAGAAAGATTTACAAGTCAATAGTATCCAGTAAAACGACCTGCAGTTCCCCGGTGTTCGACATATGTCCTATGTCCTTATTGTCCTATGCCAGGAACCATGATCTGGCTTGCAGTTTAATTTATCCAATTTATCCACAGTCGTATGCTCGGCAATGTTAAAATTGAACTCTTTCGACTTCGACGGCCTGTAAAGTGTCGCTATAAAATTTGTCTTGAAGAATTTGAATGGTTTGAAAACGATAAATAGTTCACATTTATGTTTAATCGCCATGCAAAACTATAGTTTGCGTGATCCAACACAGCTGAGAGTAGCACGCAATGACGTCAAAAAGTGAGGGAGCTGACAAATCCGCTTCTGCACGGATTGAGCTTTAGCATTAAGCATGCAATTTCTCCTTACCTTTAATATTTGGACAGAAATAATTTAGGAACACTCTAATAAACATATAGGATCTTTCATTTAAGCCCAACTTGTTTTGGGACTGGAGTTCCCCTTTAACGAAGTAATCACTGAATCAACAATAGTTGTTGTGTCTACAATCATTCCCACAGGGCGCAGTGGCACTAGTGTCGAATGTTGAAGGGGCGAGATTCTACTAGAAATCACATTATGTACATGTATGACAACCGGTATCATCTGCTCCACGGTCCCTGATAGAATACATACTCCTATCTCTTCTCAGTCAAAATTTTGTCTCCACAAAATGGCGGATTTATAAGGGCATTTTGACTCGTTCCAATCTCCTGTGGCAAAGAATTTCACGCGGTGGCGGGGAAGTTATTTTTTGACAAAGATTGCAAAAAGTTTTAAATATCGAGCTTTGTGAATAAGATAAACTTGGCGGGAAACCTATTCTGATGGAGTGATGGGTTTTTAGGGACTGTTCATAAAGTATAGGTGGGGGTGGGCTATGAAAAAACCTAAAACTATCCTTTTTAAAGTTCAATTTTCATAACCCCCCCACCCCCTCCTGTACTTTATGACCAGTCCCTAAAAAGATTAGTCCTGAACTGAAGATAACGGAAAATCGTCGTTTAAAAGTATAGTTTCGAGTTTGCTGTGAAAACGAAAAAAAAACGCAAACAGTCAAAGACAAACATTGTTGACAAACAAGTATGTTTTGAAAAAGCTGTTTTATAATATATCTGGAGTTCAAAATCTTTTTAAACTTATACAATTACTTTTCACAATGCTTTTGAAACAACAGTTTTCAGAGATTATTTAGGCGATTATTTAGGAGGATTTATAGGGGCACCAGTGAGGGGCACGCATGAGAAAAAGTGGAGACATGACCCATTGACTCCTGATTAAGTACGCATCCTATATCTATTATTTCTATTATCCACATGCATTGACATAAAAAAGAACTACATTAAAATGGCTTCATTAGATGAACAAATGTAATATAAAGAAAGAATAGAATATACTACATTGTGTTTCGAGGCATTGCCCCTACAGTACGTCGTATCTCCTTTCTATGTGCTAAATTGTCGTGCTTTGCTTATTATAATTATAAACTGCTTTATCTAATTTTACGAATTAATGAGGAATTGTCTTTTATCTCACAAACAAAACTATCTATTATCTGCCCATCTATTAAATAGTATAATTCAGACAATAGTATAATTCAGACGACAAATTTGTGCTATTATTGCACACGCAGGTGATCTCTTCGTAATAAGAAACACCCAATTTCACTTTACAAAAATGTTAATTTTATTTGATATATCCAGCCTTATGATTTACCATGCACACTATTAAAGAGACATAGCAACATGTTGTTCCATTTGTAAGACCGTTGGGGATAGACAGAAACACATTTAAACATTCTCCGTAACTTTTTCAATTTTGATATACTTTCGCCAAAGGAACTCTGCCATCCGTCATCTTGCTTTATAATTAGATCTAACTAAATTTCGTCACAAGCGGGGACGACATTTTAAAATTCATAATTAAATTAATAGCCTTAATTTATTAGGGAAAACTTTTCAATAGCTTGTGGTTCAACATAGACAATTACTGGAGGGCAGCATTATACACGCATAACCTCAACTTCATTCTCTGATTTATTTTGAAATGTATTCGTTTTTACGTAATGTTTGAAGTTTCTGTCTGTTTTCAGAACATGACGTCGAGGCTATGCGTGTATAATGGTATGCCCCAGTAATTCTGCAAATGGTCTATAAAAGAGACGAAAAACGGATTTGGCATTGTAAAAACACAAAAGTGGCTCAATATACAAAAACCTTGAGACCATATTATGAATATTTAAGATGTAAAAATGCACAATGATATTTAGTTTAAAATGAAATGGAGCATTTTTACACCAAAAATGATAGAGAGAATCTGTAAAGGTTTTCACAATAAATTGAATGTCTCTTTCAAATGGAACAAACTTAATTTTTATTGCTACTTCTCTTAATCAAATAGGAACTTCAGTCATATTTTCCAAAGTCATAGAGGTTCATACCGTGTGTTTCCAGAGTCAGTGCTTTGAGTAACCTGTTGATAGTTGACCATGCTGTTCCTTCGTTTCTGCTTGCGTTGTCTTACCAGACGCCTTACATGATAACACAACAGAATGAGCGAGTAAAGGAATGGAACATACAACAAAATATGAATGCAATAAAAACAGATATCAAAGAAGAGCGATACGAAGAAAGAACATGTTATAACGACTTCGGCCAGAAGGCTGATTAAGACCAAGAATGACAAAAGGAATGTATCGATATTCGTTAGGATATCGCTTTTGTAGGGCTTCAGATAAAGGAAGAGTAAAAATACTGCCACACAGAATACTTGAAGGATTTTGTGACGAGCATTGATTTCAGGTATATAAGTGTGGAGTAAGACTGCGATTAGGCGACATACAATGTAATAAGCTGCGAACCAAGAACGTTCAGGATGATAACAAGACTTCAAAACATCTAGCAAAGGAATACTTATTTGGGAAAACCAACGAGAGCGACTGGTAAAGAATGAACTATAAGCCAACATGATTGGAAAAGGCAAAATAACAAATAATAACACAACTATTGCTAAAGAAGCATGGACTATATGTTCGCCTGTGAAGAAATTCAGTCCAGCAGACATATATACACGCCATTGAGAACAGATATGAACTGGTCGAAGTTGTTTGAATGTGATGTCCACGATGCCGGAATACGATAACACAAGGATTGTACAAAATGGACGGAAGTAATTACCTTGAAATACTGAAAATTTTGAAGAGAGTTTTGCAAACACAAAAAGTACAAGAATCTGGTAAGCAGGCGCCACATAGCCAAACGAAGATTTTTGGAGATCATTCATCCCGTTCCAAAGACACCAGCTACCGAAGACAAATTTCATGTTAGCTAATTTTACGATAAAATTCATGAAAGGATCCACAACAAGTAAATCATCGGGTAAAAGAAGGAATATAATTTGGTACGTGTAAAGCCAACAGTTGAGATAGCCAGAAAAGAAATCAAGTTTGAAATACAAGACAAGAAATACCTGGAATGTTAAGATTACGAAAAATGGAATCAACATAAGCGTATCTTTCTTCTTGCAATGAAGACATTTGTAGTTTCCGATGACAACACTCAAGCCCTTCTCGCATTCCCCGCATAGAATTCCTTTACGGCCTTCTACGCATTGGTTGACAGTCGCGTCAAAGTAGCATTCACATTCATTAGTCAAACCGTTTGTTCTGTTGGAAGCACATTGACAGTAACCGTAAGGACATTGTACGACAGAAAACAAACAACTTTTACCTCTTATAGCATTATCGTGACGAGGACCGCCCCAATATCCTTTCCGAAGATACAAACTCTTTCCATCCTGTCCACATCGCGAAATACCAACAATCCTATCCTGAACAGTCGAACATACACACGTATTATCTCGGTCGACAAAGCCAGGCGGGCATTTTTTCATAGTTAGATTGCGAAGTGTCATTTTTATAGACTGCGAATAAAGGGACGTGATATTTGCATCGAAATTGCTCGAAGGTTTACCGCTTAACCACAGTGAATTGATCCGATCTTTAACAAAAAAGTACGGCGATATTCCATCTTCAATATTAACGGGTTTGTTACTTTCATGTTCCTTTATGGAAACTTTAATCAATCCATATACACTGTGATTCCTTTCGTCCAAAAGTTGAATTGAAGGTGAAAATTGTTCATTTGGTGCTATGTTATTCCATTCGTGCGGGTTAATTGAGATCTGAACGGGATAGGTAGCAACTTCTAGGTCATCGTTCGATGGTTGTCCATCGTGTGTCTCGAATTTGAAACTTTTCCAACTTTTAATTGCATCATTTATCAACCCAGCGCGACCAAATCTGCAGAATTGTAAAGTGTTTGCAAACAATGTTCTACCAATATAAAGCGAGGCATTGTTTCCTTGGAAAACAACACTCACATTCCAGTCGTTAGGTTCAATGGAGCTATCAGAATATCTAAAGAAACAATGATGCCTTTGAAAAATTGTTTGATAGAACGCGGCTATATCAGGACCTGCCGTTTTTACGAAAACAGCTCCTGCGACAGCCGAAGCAGAATTCCCTTTAAATATTAAACTAGCTCCAGGCTTAAATACAAACGCCGATGCTCCATAGATGCCAACCGCTCCACCATAAACGCCATGATTTTTGTGAAACAACACGTCTCCATCGATTTCAGCACACGCAGAGTCCAGCACCAAAGCAGTGTTGGCATTTTCCACAAACTTTACATACCCTGTCATAATAATAGGCACAAAAACGGTGTAGATTGTTCCCATACCAAAAACAGTAACATTACAAATTGTAGGAATGATTACATTTTTCATGAAAGTGTTATTAACGAGTTTGAGCGCGAATCCAAAACCCCGTTCTTCTAGTCCGACTGATTTTCTCCAGAGTTCAGGTGGTTTAGTCAGAGCGCCAATGGCGGCACCAGCAGTGGCAGAATTTTCCCGCCAATGGCAATTCACAAACGCCGGAGTCTTACTAGCTTTCCAGCCTTGTGTATCAAGATAACCCGTCGAACCGAAGGCAGAAAATGCACCTCCCCAACCTTCCGTCGCTTTATTTAGTTCAAAAGTACAGTTTTCATGTAAATAATAATTCGATTCACGGATCGTTAAATCTTGAAAAGTTCCGAATATGGTGGTACCGCATTTAACAGCACCACCACCGTACCGAGCTATATTTCGTAGAAATTGTGAATTTGTCACACGCAAGGAATTGTTATTCGCGTTATCTTGGAAATATACAGCATATCCCGCACCCCAGTCTGCAGTATTTCGTAGAAACGTACAATTATCGATAAGAAATTGATTTCCGGTTGCATTGCCTTTAATAATATACGAAATTCCGCCACCACGACCGATAGAATTAAAATCTTTCGCGTACGGATTCACGTTAAACGTTTGATTATATCTGTGGCCGGTCGTCCCGTTATTGTCAGTAAAGTTGCAATTTCTGATAGTGTAGATACTTCCATGATTATACTTATCTGTTTCTAAATCACTACAGTCGAATGGGTAGAGAGCTCCACAATATGTCAGCTCCATATGAAGTCCGCCACCTACACGAGCTCTTCCATCATGATATGTGAAATTCCAGGAATCAAACGCGTAGTTTTCCGTAAACGTACAATTCTCGATAAACACATTGCCACCAACATCATACAAATTAAAACCCACGCCAGGGGATTTTGAAATCCGACACCCGATAACTTTTAAATTCTTGCTATACACGATAAATATCGCAGCCAGAAATTTAGGATTATTGATGCTAGTGTTGTTTTGCCATGAACCGCAGTTTTGGAATGTGAGGTAGGAAAATGCCAGATTTTCAGAATGCAAAAAAGCGAGACCAGCACCCATTCGGCATTGTATTACAACCTCATTAATATTCTGCTGTCTGAGAGAGCCAGACATTTGAACACCAGACGTAATCTGAAAATTGTCAAGGTTTTCAAAGCTATAACTTCTATTTAAAGCGTACACCCCACTTTCGATTATGATTTCAGTTGAATTTCCCAAGCTGGTGTTACTTTCGATTTGGTTGAAAACATAATCCAGCGTTTTACAAGCAGTAGATATGTTGTTTGGGTCCATACAATGCGGCGAGTCGAATCCATCTGTAGATATCCATATATTATGTATGTTGATAGCTAAAACAGCGTTCATTCGTAACGATATAAAGATCAGCACTAGGCATAATACTCGCTGCTCCATATTTCGTTCAACTCAGCCAATATCTATTGCTAAACCGAAGACCAAACACCAGACGAAATAGCTAAATTCTTGGTATATAACTTGTTGACCTTCGACATGATAGCCAAATAATGTTTGAACGATTGATATTTGATATCTTCACTTGATATTAAAATCATGTGCTATAATATTTACCAGTACTAAGTCCAAAATCCGATACATTGAGCTACATCACTCTTTCAGCATTAGGCCGTAGGATACGGTGGCCCAGACGCGACGACATAAAATACACTTTTGTATTTCCATGTTTCCGTATTTTCATGTTTTCAGGTTTTGTATTTCCATATTTCCGTATTTTCATATTTCCGTATTTTCGTGTTTCTGTATTTTCGTATTTTCATATTTCCGTATTTTCGTGTTTCTGTATTTCCGTATTTTCATATTTCCGTATTTTCGTGTTTCTGTATTTTCGTATTTTCATATTTTAGTGTTCTGTTCTGTCGTATACTGTTCAACATACAGAAGAGCCATATAGGCATATCATTTTTTTTACAATATTGCTTTGACTATAGTTATTTCGCTAGTCAGTTATTTGACCGCTATAGTTATTAGTCAGGAAAATCTCCCATAAAGGGCATAATGACATATTATATTCGATTCACATCGACCGATATCTATTTAATTTAGCAGTATTTAAAATTTTACATGCATGAACAGTCTGTATATATATAAGGCATATATTACTGACGGACAGAACTAAATTTGTTTGGCCATTGTTTACATTTTAGTGCTACAATATCTTTAATATCGTATTTCACTGTCTAGCTACAAATATGCACTTATTGTCTGACATGCACGTAGTTGGATATACTTTATTTGCCCTACTGAATACATATTACTATAATTATGTACCAGGGGAACCATGAATTGAGTGAAAATATATATTAACCGTTTGACGACCTTTGACCAGTATACAGACGCTGAGTAGTCCGTCTCAGTAGCAACTTTAGTTAGTGTACACCACCCACTATGAACTTCAAGACGAAAGGCGTCCTGAAGGGCGAAAATGGGGCTGGGATTCGCCTGCTTTTGGGCTTCATGCACTGGGACTGGGATTCGCCAACAACAAACCAATAGAAAATGGGAATGGATTTGGATTTGAGCAAAATATAGGATGGGACATGGACGGACTATGCATGGGATTTGGGCTGGGAAACTGGGATTAGTATCCCCTTTCAGGACCCTCTCTATATACTATACGTTTCAGTGATTTCTAGCCCTCAACAGCCCTCTTATTCTTTCAAAATTATTTGTTTACCATTTACACTGTAACAACTGTACGTATACATATTGCTGCACTTTTCGCCGGAACGAATGTATATTTACAATTAAGTTTAATATGTATTAACAAGCTGCCCTTAATATTCACCTTCCTTGCATGTCGTTTAAAACGAAAATGCAAAAGTTGAAAATGCAAAAGTTCATAATGCAAAAGTTGAAAATGCAAAAGTTGAAAATGCAAAAGTTGAAAATGTAAAAGTTGAAAATGTAAAAGTTGAAAATGTAGAAGTTGAAAATGCAAAAGTTGAAAATGTAAAAGTTGAAAATGCAAAAGTTGAAAATGCAAAAGTTGAAAATGCAAAAGTTGAAAATGTAAAAGTTGAAAATGTAAAAGTTGAAAATGCAAAAGTTGAAAATGTAAAAGTTGAAAATGCAAAAGTTGAAAATGCAAAAGTTGAAAATGCAAAAGTTGAAAATGTAAAAGTTGAAAATGTAAAAGTTGAAAATGCAAAAGTTGAAAATGTAAAAGTTGAAAATGCAAAAGTTGAAAATGCGAAATTTGAAAATGTAAAAGTTGAAAATGCAAAAGTTGAAAATTCAAAAGTTGAAAATGTAAAAGTTGAAAATGCAAAAGTTGAAAATGTAAAAGTTGAAAATGCAAAAGATGAAAATGTAAAAGTTGAAAATGTAAAAGTTGAAAATGCAAAAGTTGAAAATGCAAAAGTTGAAAATGCAAAAGTTGAAAATGCAAACTTGACCGACCGACAGACCAAATGAATCCAAAGACCTCCGCCAGTTTATATGGTTTTGGGCTTTGGTAACTTATATCGATCTTATATGATTGTGGGCTTTGGTATTTAAAAAGCCATCATTTCAAATGATCAGAAAGAGCGCTTTTTGCCAGAATTATACACTCGACTTATATATTATTAGCTTTCGCGTTTTTAGGAAAGGCTACAAGGGGTCTCTATAAGGTCTATATACCGTATGTACCTATTGGGCAGGATAATTGTTCATGTAAGTTCCTTTCTGGCTTATATAAAACCTATTGTATGCAAACTTATTAAATGGACATGGGGCGGAACAACTTAGTATTAACTCCGATCTCTGCCCTATTTTTTAAACTCACTGACAGTGGTCTCTTTCATAAACTGTCGTTTTAACTATTTTCTTTAAATTATTATTTGATGGGAAACAGCCATTATTTAAATAGTCGGTAACATAACCATGTAAATAAATCGTCCAGTATCTTCATAAAATCGCGAATAAATCTAGACATTCCAAACGTCTAGGGCATGCTGGACTAGAAGTTGAAATTGCGCATGCTTCGCATGTGAAGGACGTCTTTTTGTAGAAAGACGAAGGGTTCTAGTGAAATTGTTGGTCTTGGGTAGCAGATCATCTTCCGATTACCATATACCTGACTGGGGGATCACTCAGTTCTAAGCAGTTGTAATGTTATAAATTTAAATAATGAATATTGATATATGTTGATGATATATATTTGAGTGTGCAAGGTACATTTGTGTTCAGAACTGAGTCTTTGATCCATGTATTTATAAATATAGTTTAATTTTTTTGTAGATAATTAGCTCAAATTTTTTGGAGGCAATAAAGATTTAAACAGACTGACCGACCGAGTATTGACCGACTTTGACTGATGGATCCTGACGGAATGACGGATTGACGGACCGGTCAACTTATCGACGAACATATTTGATGCATAGCGTATGAATTTCTATATAGCGTTTGCTTAGAGGAAAATTTGGTCACTTTTCGGACAGTGCAAGCTTTTATGGTACGAATACCGAATAATTAATATACAAGGAGCTCAATGAACTTACAACGCCTCCTACTGGCTCCTAGTAAAGAGTTCCAGTCACTAACGTTACTCAGAAAAAAAGAATATTTAAGATAATTGGTGCGACCAGCTTTTGGTCTGATGTTCTATACTCGTGATTACTTTCAGTACAAGTGATACCTACAATATCAAAGTATGCGCACGATAAAGCGTATAATAGCCACACAGCAGAAAATCACTTTCTTATTTTAAAAAAAAATAAGAAAATTTTCTTGGGAGAATAATAAGAAAATTTTCTTACTCATTTTCTTAAGAACAATTTTCTTAAGAAAACCATACGATCTTTTTCTCATAAGAAATTTGTGAGAAACATTTTCTTAAGAAGATTTGCTATTATATTACTGAGAAAGTAAATTTTTTTATTATTTCAAGATATTGTAAAAATTCCTATAATGAAAAATATATAGCATGCATTTACCAATTAGAAACTATCTATATACAGTATATTTGTCAGGCCAGAAATGAATTTTTTGCTGTGCACAAATACGATATTTTCTTCTCAGCTCTAAAGACTCCCTTCTCAGCTCTAAAGCTCTTCGATTTAGTAATAAATGGGAACGCATAACAAGGCGCTAATGATTGTGTAACTGCAACCAGCCATATTGTACCTATATTTTAACAATGTGGCCGAGATTTAGTGTCCGTTGTCCGCGTGTTAGAGAGGAAATTTGTCATGACATAAAAAGCTGTCCATACATACATACATACATACAATTTTATTAGTTATCCCAATATACGGGCTTTTCATAACTAATTTACAAAAACTGTTATAAGAAAATTACTAATAATTTTAGAATTACAAGAAAGTTATATTTAAAATTTGAATAGTAAACTAGTCATAAAAACGTGTTCAGAAGTCACATTGTAACACAGAAGAGGTGGTAACATTCTGTATAGGAAAACCGATATAGTTGACAAAGTTACATTTATTTGATATTTTGCTACGGTCTTTTCAAACTTCTCACGGCTCATCATGCATCCATAAACCGCCTAAGCAAAATATCAATAGTGAAAAAAATGTAATTGGAGCAGAAATTACCTCGTGTATAACGTGGCCCTTTGACTTTGCAATTTAGGTAAGTATTTTTGTTTGATATTGAATGTTTTGTTTATAAAGACTTCATTATATAATGTACTTAGAACTTACAGATATACTATATGAATATACACATGATAAAATCTACCTGATTGTCTGCAGAAATTAACAAGATGAATATACATCTCTTTGCTCTGCTGGACATTAAATGAACCCAAGTCAATAGCTGATCGTCGGACTTCTTCATTCAATTTGTCACGAAAATTTGGCGATAAATAATCGGGAATGATGCGTTGTAATCCGTGTCTGGCAGTGAGTGGGAGGAGACCTTGGTCTTCGATGGGAAAACCTTTTTGCGTGAACCCTATATAGAACAATGTTGCACTGGGTTTCTTAAAATTTCTATAAAATTTCTAATTAATTAATAACCTATAAGCTATTTTATTGTGATCAATCGATCGTCCACCGAGAACTCATTGTTTTCATACAGTGGTCATTGTTATTACTTAAATGGTTTGCTGTCCAAACAGAAAGTCGGTTGTCTTTTATCAGAAAGTCGGTTAACAGTACTGTCAAAGGATTGGTCGAAACGTTGGTGAACTAACTTCACTAATGATGACTATTATGACGGGGCATTTTTATCTTCTTCAGGTAGTAGTTCTGGCCAACATACAGCAGCTATTTATTCTCAAATAACCACACACATGCACTGGACCTTTTCGGCGTTTGCAATGTATTTTATCCGTATTTAATGGAATATATATTTGTTTTTACCGTGTCGCTCTGGGAAATGGAAATTATCTTCAGGGACACCGGGTGGGCACAGTCTATCCTTTTGTTTACGGACATTATACGCGTTGTATTCCTGCATGAATTCCGCGAGCTGCCTCTGTAAGACGGGCATGAATATGTAGTAGATGCAGCCCCTAAAAACAATTTAATATATCTAAAAGTACCCATTGTCAGCCAAATTAAATATTCAGGAGGGGGTGGGCCAGTTGTTTTGGGGGTGTGCCACAGGTTTTAAAAATTGTTTCCGCATGGAGGTGCATGGGATAACGTAAGAAGCGTAATTATGGTGAAAGACTCTAAATCTCACCTCCCTTGCAATCTATTTAAAAGCAGAATGGCTGAAAGAGTTTTCGGGGGGGGGGGGGAGCTGGTTACCTAACTTTGGTCTGTCCCGCCAAAATTGACGAGTTTCCTACGCCCCTGTTTAATAGCATACTAGAAATACATGCATGCAGCAACCCCTCGCCACAGCTAAACAACGACATTTTCCAACATTATACTAAGCTTTTTTGTTGCAAAATCTGCGATGCAAAACGCAGGAAAAAGGCCGTTACACCAGCAGTCTTTCTGCTGGAAATGGGATTCGGTAAATCAGTGGCCGCATGTTTGGTATCTTCGATTCAGGCATAATTTTCGCTAAAAAACAGAATTGTTTTATCTACCCCCACCCCCCCCCCCTCCCCTCCATTTATGACGCACTCAAAGGACAGCTTCATATAAGTGAACTTCTTGACATAAGTGTTTTCGTTCATTTCAAATGAGTTTGAAGGAAAACAATACTCTAACAGCTTGAAAGGAAAACTGTAAAGGAAACCGGGAAATATATATACATGGTTTCTTGAAAGATACGCAACGGAAATATTTCTTAAGTAGTGGAAGCACTGTAGTCATAGCAACACTGACACAAAATAATACAATTTTTTAGCGTACAAAACAGGATACAAATCGGCCAAAAATAATTAAAAAATAGTTGTTTTAGCTATAGAATTCCCGAATTTATGATGTAGGTATGTTATTATTCGTTATATGAGCATTAAACTAATGTAAAAATCAACATTCCGTTCAAATATAACATTTCGAAATGTTCACAAAACTAAACTGCATTTTACCGATAAAAATTCCTTTTTGAATTGAAAACAGTTTAAGATATAAGCGTAATAATGATTTTGTTCTCCTCTTAATTTAGACCTTTTTCATCATATAAAATATACGATTTTTTAAGGTTAAATAAATGAAAAACTATACCGGGTGTCCCAAAAAAAAGTATCCGTGTTTGATTTAATGTAGCGCAAAACCTGCAACAGATATTTCACTCAGACAAGTTGTACTGTATTTAAAAAGGGCTAACTTAAATTTTGGTATATAACCCTTGAATTTTGATGCAATATTGACCGAGATACAGATGTTGCAAGTTGCGGTACGTTTTTAAAATTAGTGAAAAATCGAGAAAAAACGGCTTATTAAATTGATTTGAAAACAGTTGTCATTTTATCACGAGTATTGTCATTTTCAATAAAGTTAACTTTAACTTCACATTATTTCCTAGTAGATTTACTATTTTGCTAGTCTTTTGTAACCCTTGGGAATAAAAATGGAATAATAATACACATTGAAATAAAATTTAATTAAAAACATTGAAGACAGCTTTGTGCATGAGGCAATTGTTTTGGCATGTGAAACTTTGGATGAAGAACTGATCCAAAATTCTTTTGGCATGGTTTCCAGAGCAAGACGGTGTATTCATGCGCAAAGATGAGAATTTCCAGATGATCAAATCTTGATCTTTGGAACAATATCGTTGTACATGCGCATTCTTTTGACCACATAGAAGTATTTATCAAGTCTAACCAAATAGACATTTGATGGGGCCGTTTTATGCTAATTTTAGCAATTTCAAAAATGCTTACTCAACTTCAAACATCTGTATCTCGGTCAATATTGCATCAAAATTCAAATGTTATATACCAAAATTTAAGTTAGCCCTCTTTAAATATAATGAAATTTATTTAAGTAAAATACATGTTGTAGTTTTTACGAAATATTAACTCAAACAGCGATACTTTTTTTTGGGACACCCGGTATATATAAAGCAGGAGTTTTTAGAACAAAAATACATCAACACTTTTATTGTTTTAATTATATAACAAACCTGCCTCTCTATATTTTATCGTTCAGGTGTCGCTTGGACTCTTCTTATCTTTTTTGCTAAAGCTAAAGCGATAAGATCCGTCCCACAGACACAGCTCTTCCAATAAAGTTCCAAAAGCGACATTTAATTCAGATTTTCTCAAGTTTTTTTATAATCTCACTCACTCCACTCCTGACAATCTGCCATACTTTTGAGATCAGTGAGATGACCACCCACCAACCTTGAACCACGCGCCCGCGATTATTGATGAACTTTAAGATCTCCCATGGATTTCCTTTTTTCCGGGTGTGATAAATAACCGAGCGGAATTAGTACCCTCGCCCGGGCTATCGCCCGGCTCGGGGACAAACATATTTATCGTAACAAAATATATCTAAATATAATTTTTAAATGTATATACAGATCTTAACGGAGGTGCACGGAGGTGGGCAATGAATTTGTGTCCAATGATATAGGGTGGGTCAAAAATACGCTACAATTCGGCATATTGTTTTATATTGCAGGTCAATCTATTCGAGTTCTAGTGTTTTATAAAAATCATTGGCATGGTTCCATATTGAATATCGTCTCAGTTTCGCTGTTGTTAACATTTTTACATTCACTTTAATTTTGCGACAAGTTGGCTTCTAGCTAAGCAAATACTGGTACGTTTTAATGTCAAAACTTATTCTTAACTGAACATTTTATCGTTTTTTTGCGTTCATGCTTCACAGCTGTATTATTTAAAGTTGATAGATTATTTACCTGTGAATTATATTATCTTTCTGCCAATACCCTGTGGATTCTAGATCCTGATGAAATATAATACGAGAAAAACGAGGTCATTGCTATAACATTAGCGGATAAGACTACGTTGTACACATTGCAAACAACAATGTTAATTCATGATACCTGAAAAAAGTCCATCCAAAAGGTTGTCCAATGGCGCCTCAAGTGACTCCACCAGCACTCAATCCTCTAAATATATCATGATCAGCACAAAATTTGTATGCATGGCCTCGTATAATGAACAATAATTAAGACTTTAACATAAACGTTTGAAAATTTCACCTGATTTAATTTGGATTTTCCGTACGAAACGCTCCGAATACCGGAATTATCATCCTGGTGGTTTTGCCTCAAAAACACGTGGCATTCTGCCACAAGGGTGTTCTCTGTACCTCGATCAACTCTAACAATTGCTGGGATCACTAAAGATAAAAAGAACACCAATATATTTACTGTTATATGTGCAGTTAATTATACTTGTGATGCCATTAAATATATAGACTCTGATCGGCCTGGTTTTCACAAACTGGTTGAAGGTTTCAAAAACAAAACCTACCATACCAAAAGATTTGGGACAACTAATATTTTGTAAATATTAATGTTAAATGTCACCCTTTCCCTACCGCTATTATAATATTGGAAACTTTCAGGTGGCCAAGATGTTCCAATATTTTGCGGGGGTGGGCGATGGAGGGGGGGGGACGGGGGCGTGGAAGGGGTGCTGAAACAATATTACTTTGTTTAACACTATTACGTGTAGTTTGCGAAAACATTTTAAAACGCAAGTCTAGTCGGTATATTCAAGATATCCGGCAATGCAATGTATATTGCGATTCTCCATCAGTTGAACGCGCATATTGGAAGTATTATACACGTCAGGATATGATTTTCACAAGGGTCACAATACACTATTTCGATAATTACGTCACGAATACTTTCTCGGAAAGGCTATACGCTCATCGATGATCGGTGACGAGTGGTCGGTGACGTAATTATCGAAAAGGTGTATAATTAAATATTCGTATATTGTATATACCCAAAACAATTTATGCTACCTATATTTTACATATTTCATTTGTTTTAATGCATGCTGAATACGGTTCTGATGAAACCAAATATAGAATTCTCAAAATGTTTACTCCTGCACAATGTTCTTGAAGTATACCTTTCACTAATCTTACAGTTTCGTAGTAGTATTTCGCAACAATCCACGGATCTCTGTTTGTGGAGAAAACTTTAAGCCACATCAACCTTCTAGAAAATCCGTCAATGGCGCCATGGATACAAAAACCATAGTGCCTTAATTTATCATATTGATCAACGTGCCACACCCAATTGGGACCCTATGTAAACGTGAAAAAATATGTTCGGTTTTAATATAGTACTGAGTAGTACCATGATGTTGCATTAGAGGACTTTTATAGCGACAACTCGCAATGCAAATAAGGAAATTTGATTGGTTCTGTAACGATTTGCATTGCGAGTTGTAGCTAAAAGTTGTTCCGTGTAACATGGTCTTAATGTTTGATAGCATTACTTAATAATCATTTAATTTAATTAAGTATGATTTAACCAATTACCTTAGAGTAATATTTCCTGGGCCTTTTAAGTCCGGCAAGCAAGCGTCTCTCATCACACATACCCAATAATGTCATTACGTCATAAACTTGCTGTCTATAAGGATATGGATATTTGGTCGCATACTTAATACGGTATACTATACTAGCCTAACTGGCAAGAGCTTCAAAATAACTGAAGGATGAAGAATAGTGCCTGACTGCCTCATTACGTAAGCAAGAAAATACAATAGCGTCGTTACCTAGTTACAAGGAGTCCGTATTTTACGCGGATGCGTAAAGTCATTTTCCTGTATCCGCTTTGTGCACGGCATCCATTGTTAACTTCATTCTAAACGATAAGAAAGTTGCTTGATGTTATTTATTATTACTATAATTTATTTTTGCTCCAATTTAAAATTCTGTATAGTTAGATTTCGGTCGATTTTGTTAAAAAAGAGTGTCAAAAGCAAGTGCGAGGATAGACGAATAATTTGCCAGTACATATACATACTTTATATGGAGATTTTCTAAAATCTTAAAGACCTTAAATAATTTTGGTATAAAAATGACGTAAAAATATGAGATAATACCGAACTTTGACATTTTGCAATTTAATAATGAGTTTCCATTGTGCAATTTATTAAATGGTACCTGTAATGCTTCAGCCACTTGCTGCGGTGTCAATGTGCTGTCATACCGCTTTAAATCATGGTCCTTCATCACTCTTTGTAATGACCGAACACTACAAATTATCACACAGAAGTTAACACCAACAACAAATTGATCTTTTATCAGGGTGTCCCAAAAACCATGCCCCCAAATATACACATGCCTGATCGGCATACTACGAAACCGGACTCGGACTCGTGAAAAGTAACTCAATTTTTCGTAAAATAGTAAAACTCGTTAAAATTACAAGCTGCCAGTGTTTTGACATTTTATGTACAAAAGTGTACTAAGTCTAAGAAAGACAATCCTAAGCAGGCTTTGGGCGCTTTATAATCTTGACTTTAAGCGGCGATTACATTTGCTATTTTTGCTTGGGATTTTCTATTCTTATCGAACGTATAGGAGTTATAATCTAAAGTTATAAATTTAATTGGACATTTGGCTTTGCCTAAGGCTAAGATATCCCATATATTTTGTGGGTGAATATATTTATTTGCCAGTATCAACAGGGTTTTAATTTTTAAATAATGATATTAAACTATGCGCGGAGCAAGTAAATTAAAGAAATTAGAGGTTTGTTAAAACCTTATGATCTAGACATGAATATAAGTATGAATTATTGTGGTGCCAGTGTAGGTCTATACGATAAACGTCGGATTAGCAAAAGCCGGACTCCTGGAGCACGGAGCATGGAGCACCAGAGCAACAATGCCAGACAAAAATTTAGATCTGATCTAATATACTAAATTGTACCGCTTATTTTTTTAAATTGCTATATATTACAAATAGCTTATTTCGTAACTGAAGAATGAAGACGATATATAGCATAACTTTATATGATATTAATTTACAAGGCGCGTATTGCAGCTAACTCTTTGTTTCATCTGACAAGAAGGGCTAAGAAGTGATGTTCAACAGACGCAAAATTGAATATATCGTAAAATATCACGTTTACTAGGCTTGTGCTGCTACTTATGTTTTATATCGCTAAAACTGGCATAAATATATGTACTGTCTATAGCGTAAATGCCTGTACAACATAGTCTTATAAAGCAATCGTATACGAGATCGTATGGCTGGTCTTTGCGCAAGTTGTTTCTGAAGCCAGTGATTTTTATCTCTTTGCTTGCCAAGACGCTGTTTGAGTGTTTGACACTGTGACGCACAGCAGCACGTTTGAAATGTGGCAATGTTGTTGATGCCAGGCTTCGGCAGCACTTTCTTTGCGATAGTAACTTCTAGTTATACTTTAGTTTATAACTCCTAAGTCTCCTCCTATATTCAAGATGATAAAGCGCCCAAAGCCAGCTTATATAGGATTGTTTTTCTTAGTACATTTTTTTACATAAAATATCAAAACACTGGCAGCTTGTAATTGTTCTTTGATTAACGAGTTTTACTATTTTACGAAAGAAAGAAGATTATTTTTTCAGTCAGGTCGAAGTCGAGAGTTTCGAGTTAGTAGTATGCTCATCTGTCATCTGAAACTGTTGAGCTCCAGTGTTGACAGCATTGTCTAATCTTTATATAGTTAGCCCTCGAGTCAGAGACTGCTGCTGTTACGAAACGCGTCTCATGGGTCAACTATTATTTGCATGCTTAGAATAGTTAGACTGAAATACAGTGTAAGTTTCGTTATACTGATTAGATTGTAGCCCACTAGACACTACCATTTAATAAATAATAAACCTGACATTTAGTCAAATATAATATATAGACTGACACTAATAAACCGATGTCGCATACCTTAAAGTGAGTCCATAGTGACGATAAAGATATGTAAGAATCATAGCGTTTGATTTCAGTTTTATTACAAGTCTTTGAATTGTATTTATAATTTCTACAATACAGTATACGAACAAAAAATTAGCGATACCCGTGACAGATGTTACGGACTTACGGTACAATACATGTTTCAAATATTCTCTCTTGGTTAATTTAACTTACACTGAATGGTTTACTTACCAGGAGTAATCTCAAACGCCATTCTCCACCGCCACGAAAGATCTCCCAAGATCAGAACGGTTATATGTAATACAAGGTATATATTGGACACAGAGCGGAACTAGTACCTTCACTACACCACTACCTATACATGCTGACCAACAGAAGCGTCCGACTTTTGCATTTTCAACTTTTGCATTTTCAGCTTTTGCATTTTCAACTTTTGCATTTTCAACTTTTGCATTTTCAACTTTTGCATTTCCAACTTTTGCATTTTCAACTTTTGCATTTTCAACTTTTGCATTTTCAACTTTTGCATTTTCAACTTTTGCATTTTCAACTTTTGCATTTTCAATTTTTCCATTTTCAACTTTTGCATTCAACTCGTCTTGAAGTTTATACTAGTTAAGTTAAGTTGCCACTGGCACTGAGACTGAGCTATGTAAGGGATACATTTATAAATATGATTACAACCGATTGAAATTAATTAACAGATACAAACCATGCAACTATTAAAACAAGATCTATAGGTTTGGTTCTTCAAACGATGAGTATTAATACATAAGTCTTCTCGTCTATACATTATAAATCATTATAAATAGGTCACACTGGTAAATTTTATGCGATTACGTGCATGTCAGACAACGAGACAAGTTCTCATCTTTAGTTCTGCTTGCCCCCACCTGGCGTGAATATAAAGCTCCGTTTACACTACAGCTTTTGCTTGGCCTGGATCTGGCCTGGGCCTATATATAGATGTGAACGGGTTCCAGACCAGCGAATATAGTTGGCCTGGACTTGGCCTCGATTTCTTTTGTGTGAACTGGTTTTACACATTTACCTGAGCTGGCCTGGCCCCGGCCAGGGCTCGGTGCCATGGCATTTCGTAGATCCGCCATATTTATCGACGATTTTCGCCGATCACGTTACTGCTAACGAGATAGCCACTGTCCCACTGACATTCATGATGGCCTTGGCCGGCAACCTGGTGTGAACGGGTTACGTTTTACCTGGGCCTGGCCCAGGTCAGGCCTGGGTCTCTAGTGTAAACGCGGCTTAATAAGATCTTCTTCGCTAATTTAGTTGTTAGAATTAAGGTGGTCTTGGACAAAAATATCCAATATTAGCCATTTTTAAAAAAATGAAAAAATGCAATCGTTACAGCCTTCTTTATCAGATCTGTATAATTTTAAACGCAAAAGTATACGCGAAAACTAGATATATCTTATCCGCACCTTCCTTAGGGTAAAATCATGAGTAAGTCATTCTAAGTATATGCAAAAACTATAAACTCTGTTTTTTCAGGTGATCATTTTAAAGTTGCCGAACACTCTACTGCTCAAATCAATCAATCAGCCCAAAAATTTTTGTGTTGTATAACAGGGCCTTTTTTAACTAATGTACTGGAGGGGCCAAAGCCCCCCCCCCAGCCCCCATGTTGGCGCCACCAGTAACCTATTTTGCCCCCCACAGTAACGGTCCCTTTTGTCCAATATATAAGCAAAAAAGGGGAACAAACTGACCAAAAAGTCAAAGTAATAATATTGTATGAAAATTGTTACGGAAATATACGAAAATACGAAACGGCGTAAATATAAAAATACGGAAATATGAAAACATGAAAACACGGAAATATGAAAATACAGAAACACGAAAACACGAAAACACGAAAACATGAAAATACGGAAACACAAAAATATGAAATCATGAAAATATGGAAACACGGAAGTACGGAAATATGAAAACACGGAAATATAAAACATGAATATATGAAAACATGAAAATATGGAAACACGGAAACACGGAAATACAGAAACACGAAAATATGAAAACATAAAAATATGGAAATACAGAAATACGGAAATACAGAAACACGAAAATACGGAAATATGAAAACACGAAATTATAAAAAATGAAAACATGAAAATACAGAAACACGGAAATACATAAGTGTATCTAACGTTGTCGCGTCTGGGCCACCGTAGTAGGATGAGGGTCGAAAATATGCTTAGAAAACAGATTCCGTAGCACCCCTCGTGTAACTACATAATTTTTACATGAATCAATAGATTAGAACGTACTTAGTTAGAATCCACTTCCCCCCAAGCGAAATAGTTGCACAAATTGAAGTACAACCTCTCCAAAGTTCGGGCTTCCTCGTGTTTCGAAATCCATGAACGGCCATTGTTGTGTTGCAACTACGCATGCGCTTGACCACAAAACACTTAATGCGCACGCGCAGATAGGAAAACTGATCTCAATAAAACACGCATATTAAAGATGGCTACTAATGACGATATGTCGAAAATTCGAATATCCTCATGTTTTATGCATTTTGAAGCACTGATCTGAGAGACACTCTCAGATCAGTGATTTTGAAGGCGTAACCGAGCAACTTTCTAAAGTTACTCGTCAAAGGCTTAAGAAATTTGTCGATTGCAGGAATAAATGGGCGAAACTTAATTGCCTGCAAGCTGAGATAGCGAAGGTTCGTATGATAAGTTTGATGACGAATTCGCAATTATTCATACTTGGCAGAGAACACAAACGAAAGTTTTGATTTAGAATGGTACCACCAGATGAAATGCTACAAGAAATTTAGCGATGAAGAAAAGATCCCTAGGAAAACGGAGCTAGTACAAGCACGGAAAAGGTCGCTAATACCGTAGACCACACATGCCACATGGAACCAGCATTTACCAGCCGTGGAACCCAGAAGAAAGATTACACGCAATTCAGTCATTTCAGTGGACCAAGACCTTGCCTCAAAGAAACAAGCATGTACTACCAGAATGCTGCATTATTTGTGGAAGAGATTCGTCTTGGTTTTCAAGAGACAAGGTATGATTATGTACAATTTCTTGTGTACAGTATCTTTATATTCTATGGACCACCCTTTGGTGGAAAAGTTGTCATATTGTGCCTTACTGTCTTGTGCATATACCTATATGGCTATATGATATTTTAGATATTGGGTGCGTTGGATCTTAATGGGTTAATTATCCCGATAATAAGTTTATTTAAACAAGCATAATATAAGCTACTCTGGATTGTAAAGTTTATGAACACAATGTTCATAAACTTTACAAACCAGAGTAGCTTTATTTTAATACCTGGTTAATTTGTCAAATTCACCCTGCTTTAGAGGCTGTTTATATGAAACCAGGGCTGGCTCGCTGACCGGGACAGCCGGTAAGCGGGATGAATTTGTCTTGTGTTTATATGAGAAAATTTCATCCTAGCAGGCGGGATGATTTTGTTGTTTTGACCTTTGACATTGTGTTGACAGTTCTTAAAAATAGCTTACACACAAATTGGTGGTGGCGTCTCTTTCAACTTTCATCCCGTCAACCGGGCTGACCCGGTTAGTGAGTGTTTATATGGGGAAATTTTCATCCTGGTAAGCGAGATCTCGCCTTTTTCAAGTGAGATCTCTGGAACCGGGCCAGCCCGCTTGTCCATATAAACGCACAGTAGTTTTTACTATAAAATAAATTACATGGCGAGATCTTGCAATTGCTGTAGTATAAAATAACATCATATTTTTAATAAGTTATTATTGTAATGTTGGCTTGGAAGTGTTCCTGGCGAGGGCTTGACATGGTACATTGCTCAGAATGTTTGGCGAACTCCATTAAAATGCACAGAACATAAAAATATCATATATTTTTAAAACAATCCGATGTCATCTTGTATTACTTCAGCCCTGCTTTCGCACATTTCATAATTTTTTTCTTGTCCAGTTCTGCGTTTTTCTTGTCCAGTTTTCCTATCTGCGCGTGCGCATTAAGTGTTGCAACACAACAATGGCCGTTCATGGATTTCGAAACACGAGGAAGCCCGAACTTTGGAGAGGTTGTACTTCAATTTGTGCAACTATTTCGCTTGGGGGGAAGCGGATTCTAACTAAGTAAGTTCTAATCTATCCATTCATGTAAAAATTATGTAGTTACACGAGGGGTGCTACGGAATTGAACATTTTCGACCCTCATCCCACGGCCTACATTAATCCATGATTGAATTATTCGGATTATGCAAGTGAAGCAACATAATGCCGTTTTATTCAGGTATCGATTTTTTCGACTTCCATGATTGCTAGAATACCAAAATGCTCTCAAGTGTATGGTTATGCATGGTGGTTGACAAACATTGAGCGTGCCATTATACACGTAATCACGCAGCCTCGACTTAAAACAGACGGAAAGAAAACTCCACATACAGGAATGTTGCGAAGCGTCTGGAGTTGGGGAACTCATTAATAATTCATGAGGAAAATTCAAAAGAAAGTACTGTTTAATAACGAACAGGAGTGTTTTATTAGGTTTAAAGACACGAGCGCGCAGCGCGAGTAGTGGCTTTAGACCTAATAAAACACGTCCTGCGAGTTTATTAAACGGCTTCAAACACGACTACAAATTCAATAGATACTGCCTTATTAAAATACAAAACAAGGGTAACTCCAAAAATTGATAACATTTTAATATTTATCAAATATTAAAATGTTAACATTTTAATATTTATCAAATATTAAAATATTATCAATTTTTGGAGTTACCCTTGTTTTGTATTTTATTAAAATACTCAGTGGTTCTAAGAATTTTTGGTTTACTGCCCTATTAGTATTCTTTATATAAAGAATACTAATTAGGAGTGTTTTATCAGGTAGCCACTGCACGTGAAATATTATAATTGTATGATTTGCCAATTAGCTTATGAATTATTAATGAGTGGTGGAATGAATGTTTAATTAATCAATGTTTGTAAATCGGATAAAGGTTTGGCCTGATTTACATAAAATTCAGCTTTGATTTTCTCGGCTTAGACAATGTTTATTTTTAAAATTACTTCGCCAATGAACTCATAAGATGGGTCGTTGTTTAAGTTCGATAAAACATTCGCATCCGATCTTTATCTGATATACAAACGCTCGCCTTTGGCTCGAGTTTCTATATGAGATAAAGATCGACTGCTCATGTACATGTTTTATCTATAACTTAAAGTGTAATAATTCTAAATTGTAATAGACCTTTCAACTCTTAGATTATCATTGCAATGCCAAAGATGACGTTTGTGATTTGTTAGGTTTGTGATTTGTAGAAAAAAAATAAGGGGTCTGCGCCCCCCCCCTGCCCCCGAAAATGTTTATATGTTTGAAGCTCGATGACTGCACTTCTGGCATTTTTGGCCGGTGAGAAGAAGTTGGGTGTGATTCAGATCAGAACTATGCGTATTTCCTATCACCGTTTGCTGGATAACTTTGTCATTTGTGTTCCCATGCATGCATGTATAATCCCCGCAGAAAACTCCAGGAGAAGCCCAGACTGCGTCGGATAATAAGAAATTGGCTACAAATTATCTTATTTTTGGATGAACTACAGTTTCTCTTCAGCAGATTGTAAACAAATTACTGCACATTATACTACATTCCACTGCAATCGATGGTCTTAATTTTGAACAAAAATTATTTTGAATTATTTTCTAAGTGCAGTTTATGTTTTTAGAACTGCACACATTGAGTTTATCCCCTATAAAGTGCAAAAGGTGGAGTCTAGTTAAAAATGAATGTTAAGCTTTCTTTTTTCCCCCATAAAGTGAAGACGGAGTCTAGTTAAAGACGAATGTTAAGCTTTCAGGAGGACTTTCTTGACAGACTCCGCGTTTTCCACTTTCTCCCCCATAAAATCGATGCCTGTCGTAAAGAAAGACTTCTTGATAGATTCCGTACTCCGTATATACTCCGCATGCTGTACTCCGTACTCTGCACTACGAACTTTCCAATTTTGCGGTTGATTACAATTTGCAATTTGTTCGCGTCGGTTATAAATTGCTCAGAGCAACAATCTGCCAATCAAAATTGCAATATTGCGTGACACCGGATTTGACTGTAGGTCAGCTGTAATGAATACACAAATCACTATGCCATTATCATTGGAATATCAGGGACCGCGCAGCAGGAGTTGCTGGGGGACTTTAGCCCCCCCCCCTCCCCTCAATAATGTGTCAAACAAATTGTGATTTCTAGTATATAGAATACACATAAGTTAAACATACTATAATTTTCACAACCATAAAGAAAGAAACTAAAGAAACCATTATTATATATACACCAACTTAGCTAACTATATTAAAGGGCTTTTGTAATTTGTTAACGATCAGATGTTACTTGTTCGATATCTGGATCAGACGGCTAGATAAGCTACATACCGCGGATGCATATTTTCCAAACCTAATCTAGATATACAGAATGATAGACGGGTTTCAAAGAAGATGAAGAAGAAGCCATTTCATGATCATTTCATATTGATTCGATTGCGTAGGTACGACCGGTAGATTTGGTAGTCAGCTGCTTTTGGTTCGACCAAATATTCGCAAAGAAGTTTATGACAATGCTCTTAAATCTTCTCCCAAAGTGCACGAAATGGCATTTTAGAGATTGTAGATTTCAACATTTTCTGGGGGAGCATGCCCACATACCCCCCTAAAGGTCTCATGCCTTGAACAATCCGTTCTAGTGCCACTGCACCCTCTGAGTATTTTAGCTCCCCCCAAATGCAAAAAATGCTCCGCGGTCCCTGAATATCAATTAATTATTGATAAACTTCCGCATGCATTTGTGTTATTACTGTTTCACTTCTTGCAAAGTGATTTTTCTTTCCTAATAGGAATCTAAAAACAAACAGTTAGTTCTATTTTAATTTGACGCAGAAAATGTGCACAAATATATTATAGTGCCGGCCACAAAATTATTGATAATATAAACTATAAACCCGACGACTCATATATGCAAATCTGAATATCTGATGAACCAAATACACTGAAATACTGGCATGAACTAATACCGTATATAAATAAGAATTCAATTCTTACGCAACATTGTCATTGTTAGTGTATCGCAGTCTTTCCACTTCTAAGGAAATTTCCTGATTCTCAGCTTACTTTGTTGTTAAAATAAGCATTAATTTTCTTATTTTTCCACCGCCATGTCAAATCAGCTTGCCTTTGCGGCGGTTCACTTAGCTAACACAGTAATACTGGTAGTATCGTCATGTTTCGCGCATGAATATATTTCTCTTTAATCTTGACCCCAATCCCTAACTCTATTGTGCGCGAAACAAGACGATATAACCGTAATACTACCAGCTACCACTACTGATAGATACTATTAAAGCATTCTTCTATTATGACAGCCGCTGAATTAAAATAGAAGTTGAAAAAGAAATTTCACTGTCACTGAGAAATTTTTTTTAGCTATTTCATTATCGACATTTTTGAATATTCTCTATTTGCTACAGAAGCTCAGAGGCGACAGGATAAAATTACTTTTATATTTTACATTTTTGTGTTTTATATTTTACATTTTTGTGTTTTATATTTTGTATTTTGTGTTTTATATTTTGTATTTTTGTGTTAGACGGAATTATTCTAGCTGAAAATAACTATAATACATCTAATTTTTTATCAAGACATCCCATCAAGTCTAGTATGTCCTAGCGGTTATGTTCTACTAAGGAAAGATCGTAGTGATGCTCGACAAGGAGGAGGAGTTGCAATTTTTTGTCGAGGAGATTGGAAATGTAGTCTTCTAAATTTCGAAAATAATACAGACTAGACAGAAGTAAACGCAATACTTCATGTCAAGAATAGTGTGCTGCCTTCGGCAGCAACAATTATTTACCTCAGTCTCGGTGATTATCGGTGAATATTCACCTCGACGTCCTCTCGGTGAATATTTAACAGTTATTCTACTCACTCTCGTCGTATATGAGCTGATAGCTCAGTCATATACGACGAGAGTGAGTAAAATAACTGTTTTATTATATACAAAAGCGCTGGATATGAACAGAACATTTTGGCGTACTTTTTTCAAGTAAAACTTGAATTTCCTCTTCATTTAATTGTCCAAATCTACATTTCTACTTTTCTCTACTAGCAGGATATGAGCTAATATCCTGCTAGTAGAGAACCAATCAGATTGCAGAATACCTCATATCCAGAGCTTGTGTATATAATCACCGATAATCACCTCGACTTCGGTAAATAATTGTTAATTATATTGAATACTAAATATTAGAAGTCCAAAAGAATATGCTAAATACCACGTTTAATAATTTTTTCAAGGACAAATCACATATAATATGGACCTAAATCTCGAACACCCAAGTTTCAAATTCGCCCCAGGGCCAGGCTCCAGATTTTCAGATGTTGTGAAACATGTGTGGGATAATGTCAGGGGATAATATGGGTTATTGTGGGGTAAATTGGGACACTTAGGGATAGCATATTGAATTATGGAATTTTTGGTAAATCTACGGAAATTTCTGCTGTCATATATGGATATTACAAATTTGAAACTGGAAGTACTGGCCGTTCTCGGAGTACATGTGGCTTCATGTCGCATCACTACTCGCATGTTTCAACCAGTTAACTATATATAATACATGGAAGGCTGACTTCTAACTGTTACGTCATCAAAAAGTGAAGCCAAACATGGCGGAAATTGAAGGAATTCTGGTGCGTCATTTTCAGTCCCCTACGCGCGCGGTCAATCCTTTTTGATGGCGGAGAGTGATGTTTTCGCGATTTTCAGATCCTGTTTCTGTTCATTTTATAAAGGACAAGAAAGAAAAAAAGCCTAAACTTTATATATTTAATGTAGACCTGGTTTGTTTTCCGCTGTTTTTCCAACTGTATGTGTGACTAAATCTGTATTTTTCATTGCGAATCTAACAACAAATTTGAAACTTTTGTTTTTGTTTTTCAGTAAATCTGCATTTTTTATTATGAATAACATTTTTGTTGCTTATTTCTGAATTCATTCACTTTAATATTTAAATCCCACCAAAACAAAACACAGAATTCAAACTTTACGTTTAACTTTGCTGTATTTTTTAAAAACATAACTCCTTTGCCATTGAAGAGTTTGACCGCGCGCGTAGGGGACTGAAAATGACGCACCAGAATTCCTTCAATTTCCGCCATGTTTGGCTTCACTTTTTGAGCTGGAGTCAGCCTTCCATCTATTATGGTTCACTGCATGGTTTCAACCGGTTTTCACCAGTGAACTCAATTTGTTTACTTGGAACGATAAGTCTCGTTGATTTGGCCACAGAATAAGTATATACCAGAAGTGTAACTTCATAGGGCTTTCGTGTCCTCAAATTTCCCAAAATATACACGTCATGCACACGTCATCGTGCTTGCTTGTAAGATGGCGACGTTTGATAGCGTCAGCACGAACAACTTTTCATCAGTGTTTTGCATTTTCTCGCGGCCTTTTCTGCCATTTAGTAGTAATTTGTTTAACTAATTGACATACAGGTGTATGTACCACAGAATCCCGCAAAAATTTACATGGTCCATATCTTTTGTCAAATATATATAATGTGGCTTCTTAATATTTTTTAGTATAGTTTATCGATATATTTTTTCTTCCTGGGGGTTTTTGGGCTAGATTTCATAGACTTCAGTATTTTTTTTTTAATTGAACATTCTGTGGAACAAACTCTAATGTACCACAGAATACCAGTGCGGAGATAAATAAGCAACGGTTTATCAAATTGTACCAGGATTTGGTGTGTCATGTTGTGTGATGATACTGTACTGATATTGCTAACTTAATTTAGTGAAAGGTAAACACTAAAATCATTACAGCATACCAGTGGTGTAACCAAAGTATACCAGGTTTATCAATAATTTTGAAAAATTCAGTTTTTCAATGGTAAAATTGATTCCTCGATGTGATTCCTGTATAGTAATGTTGTGTTGCATAGAAAAAGTAGTGATCAACATAAATTATACTGGTTTGCAAACTTATTTTTAAACTTTCGAATTTTACAGGCATTATATGCGGGAAAAAAATATCAAAAACATACAATGTTATTTTTTGTTAATACTGATTATTTTAAAGAATTTTATGAAAATATTCATTTTTTGTTTTTTATATGTCAATTAAAACTAAAACTAATGTATATTCACAAAAATAAAGTATACAGTATGTTTCCTCCAAATTTTATAAGATCAATAAATAAGGCTGGTATTCTGTGGTATTCTGTGTTACATACACCTGTACATTGCAAGGCCAATGGTTTTTTTTCATTTGCGCAAATGTCAAGGCATTAGGTCAAAGGGCATGAAAGCAATGACGTAGTAACAAATGACGAATTACACGTCATGCACACGCCATCACAACTTGCTAGTAAGATGGCGACCGCAGGACGAGTTTTTTACAAAAGATAGACATCTGTTCATACTTAATCTGTGATTTGGCGGAAAGAAAGTGAAGCCAACAACCGTTAGATCACGTATGGATCACGTCAGTCATTCACGCCATTCACACGCCAGTTTCAGTCCCCTGATACGCTATCACTGCGCGGTTCTTACGTCAGTTTCAGTCCCCTTTCACGCTATATGTCACTGCGCGGTTCGTACGTCAGTTTCAGTCCCACACAACTTATTTACTGCGCGGTCCGTACGTCAACTCTAGTTTTGTATATTATTTTTTTGAAAAAAACAACAGTTTTTTTGCAAATCGAAGTAGTTTCTCCTTTGTAACTGGCTAAAAAAGATTACAGAAGGAAGACTAGGAGGAAAATATATCTTTGTCACTGAAGTAAGTCAATTAAAGCAAGTTTTCTCAGTGTTTTTGTTCAAACAGCGGAAATATTTTGTTTTTTGTCAGTCGTATAAGCTAGTTTGTGCAAAAAGTTTATGAAAGCCATAAAAATATGGGATAAGATAAGCTATCGTGCAGGTTTTAACTCTTTAATATTTTGGACCTTTTTGTTGAATTTAGCAACCTTTACTTTCCACCATGGAAAAAAATGAAGTGAATGGCAATAACTAGGGCAAACCATACATTTTTGGAAAGCTTATAGAATAAGGTTTATGAAAAAAAATAGTTTTTAAATATTTTTGGTGGTTCGTTGTATCCAGGGGGAGGGGATTGAATGATAACTTTCCATGAACTATGATAAATGTTGTAATTGCACAATTTAGGATTATTGCAGTAAGTCAAGAAAAAGCTTGTTTATTTCACAAGTAGTACAAAGTCGTACTAGAGGACCTTGTAAAAACATTTGTAAAAACGTATAGTATAAATATTTTCGCACAATGTTGACCGTTCAGTCGCTGCATCCATTGGCACTGTCATCATACGCCGAGTCGGCGTGTATTTTAATAAGGTAATGCCGGTTCGGCAAGATCTCATCAGTTCAGGTCTGAAACTGAGTCAGTTTATCGACCTTTATATGGCCGGTTCGGCGAGATCTTTTATAAACTTTGTTGTTTAATATGACAGTCTTGCTCGTCGTGTGTACCAGGCAATCTCAATAGATTTCAGCCTACAGGCAACAAAGACGGTTTGTGATTGGACGTTGGAGTAATATGCCAATCTTTTCCCCGTCAGAGATGTTGTGCGAAGTCCATATTCTTGTTGACGGTTGCAGCATGGTCAGCCATCGAGCACGAGGCCGCATTTCTTTCGCCGTTTTGTCGACTAAAGAGTACCAATTGTACCCTGAAAATCCTACATAGTGAAAATCTACCCAAATACTATGTTAGGAACAATCAACTCGTCTACTTTGATGTAGGAAACTTAAAATATACTTACATATTTTCTTCCCGCTTAAAATTAGTATTCGAACACTCTGCATCCTTGCTTGCAAATTGAACACTCGATCTGCGCGCGCATATCTCACATGACTTCTTAGTGACGTGTTGTTTGGGATTAATTGCACTGAAATCAACCAATCACAGTCAAGTAATATTTTTATGTATATTCAGACAGTAACGTATCTCATATAACATTCACTATTGGTAATTGGTCTGTCACTTTTTCTTAATTAATAAAGTTTGAGAATATTCTATTTTTCTTTCCAGCCTAAAGCCCTTGAAGGCGCGTGGCCAGGGCGCTTCAGTTACAAAGTTACAAAAATGACGTACATCAGTTTGGTTGATGGAAACAAGTGGCGACCGTTTCAACCACTGGTTTCAAAATGGACGCCATTTCGATTATTGCTCAAACTTTTACTGCATTTTTGGCGCTTATATTTATTCACATGCTGACACGACGCCTTCTTAGGAGAGTGAATCCAAGTCAATCCCGACTCACTTCATCAAGCCGGCGTTTGGGCAAGTTTGAAGAAAACATGGAGATATTTAGCAATGAACGCCAGGGCACCACAAACAGTTGTTATGTAATGACTTTGCACTCGAAAGTGAAGCTTAAAGAATCGCTTGTTCGCGACACTTTAATACGTCTAGCCAATCGACAACCAATGCTACGAGCCGTTATCAAAACTGTGTCAAATTTCTCTTGGTTTGGGCCAAGCGACGAATGCTATTTCGATATAATTGAGCCGACTACAGTGGCAGACATGATTGACCTAACAACGTCTGATCTCCGTGCTTCCCAATGGCAAAAACCATGGTACGATATCGCTACAAGAGCGATAGGTACTGGCTTACTATGGCAAACAGTTTTGTTTAAAGAGGAATATCTCCCCGACAGCAAGAACTACCTGAACACAATAATATTCCGAGTAAATCACTGTATTATTGACGGTGTGTCGGGTATAAAATTATGCAAACAATTCCTGAACCACCTTAATCGTCTTTCCGAAGACACACAAGTATGCAGTGAAGTTGTTCCGAGTCTTGAGCTTTTACCAAGTTTTTATGAGATGATCTATAACACCCGGTCTTGGTCATTATGGAGATATTTGCGAGAATCCCTAGGACTGTATTTCATAAATAAGTTCATGAGAAGGCTTAAGTTACGTATTTCGTTAGCCTCCAAAGCTGAAAAACCTTACCCATTTCTTATGACAGAACCTGCACCTGAAGTATGTGATTTGGTATACAAAGTGTTTTCTGAAAGCGAAACTTCACAGATTCGTAAAGTTTGTAAATCTAAGGGGGCAACTGTGACTGGCGCACTTGTTACCGCAGCACACATGGCATTTTGCAAGCTCATTGAAAGTGAAGAAGGTTCAGTCATTGCCAAGCAACAGGAGTTGATGCACTTGTTTGCTATCAATGGTCTACGAGTCTGTAATCCCAAACCCCCAGTAGAATACTTAGGTAATTTTCTACTCTCCAAAGCGTTCCCTATGTCCTATGCAAGCAATAAAAGCGATTTTTGGTCAATAGCTCAAGATGCAACGAAGCGAATTCAAACCATAATCAGAGAAGGAAAATATGTTTCTGCACATTTGGCAGAATATGATATTTTCACACCCAGAGAAATGGTCGAAGAATTGCACTCTCCTATGAATCCAAGGGAAAAATTAAAACAATTTATTGGTAACTACATCTCAAGTGCTGGGGCATTTACTTTTGACGATAATGAAACTTCTACGTTTAAATTGCACGAATTTCTTTATTATAGCATTCCTTTTGGATACGCGAGTTTTGCTATTCATTCTAACACAGCAATCAATGGTAAAATGACATGGGTGATTACGTGCAATAATTTGGTACCGCGAACCATTGAAGAACAATTTGCAATGCTTTGTTTTGAAACTCTTCTGAACAAAACACACCAAGAATCATAGTTTTTCCTCACTGTTGTAATTAAAGAGTTACTAGACATGCCCTAACCTAAAATATGACTTTTGGTAAGTGTAATATTTGAAGAAATGTAATAAAATATATATTTGATCACTGTCAGAGTAGCCAGATATGATATCAATAGATTATAACATATCCTGGAAATCCGCGATCCCCATCCCACAATATCACCATTTCCCAGGAATATCACCCTTGTGGGGTATCGGCACCCTTGTGGGGTATCGGCACCCTTTACGAATGGGGCCCCCCTTTATACAGGTCGCAAACATAGTTTAGAATTAAAGTTGCCATGAATACCTGGCAACAGCATGTGAAGTAGACTTGGTTCAAGTCCGTATCGATATCGATATATCGATTTTTTTCAATATCGCAACTGCCTAGTCTCTCAAGGGGTTGAAAGTAGCAGTGCATGCAAGCGGAAGAGAGAGAAAAGTGGGGAGTGACGGACTTGGAATGGATACTTTGCAGCATTTCAAATGTTACTAGTTTAATAGTTAAACTATGTTGCCATGTTGGCAACTTGCAGCCATATTTTTCTGGCTTTTCAGCACGTTGGAAAGCTACAATTAATCTCCTCCCCCCTGATGGCCCTGAAATTAGACCCGAACTGAGTTGTTCTAACAAGCTGAATATACTTGTCATCATGGCTGTTTTGGCATTGTTAAAACGATGCTTTTCACAGTTGTTGACAATAAAAAACATGAATTATATCATGTTGATTTGTGTTGTTCCAACAACATTGTTCATCTTGCTGGATACTATTAAAACAGCATTGAAAAAACATGTCAACAAGGCTGTTTTCGCATCGTTAAAACAATAAAAAACATCGATGATATCATGTTGATTTGTGCTGTCCCACATTGTTCAAACCTTGTAACAACCATAAATAATATTGTTTCAACATGCATGAACAACATTGTTGACAACTTGTCCGGGGCACAGTATAGAGACAACCAGTAGGGCCACTCATTTGAAATTTTGTGTGGCCGCTCATTACGCATTGGCAGCCAGTCAATTGCTTTTTCTGGCCAATAAGCAAGCTGGACTAACTTTCCTGGCCAGTAAACTGCATATTTTTGCATAAAAAGCCGGCTACATCTTGCATCGCCGAGTGGCCCTACTGGTCGTCTCTATACTGTGTCCGGGGGGTCCTATCGTTTTTAATTGGTTAGAGTAAGATTTTAAGGTTGGTGTTTAAATTTATTGTTTTAAGGAGTACATTTTGAGTAAAAACTGGGAAATTTGATAAACATATTTTGTCTCAATTGATTTTGTATTAAATATTATCCGAACAAGAATCTAGCGCCTCCTGTCTGATCGATACATTTTAATACATTTTAAGCTTCTACTCAATGTTGATAGCATTCTGTTGAATTTTCTAAACTTTCTACCGGAAAATATCCCTATTCTATACAATATTTTATTATTTCTACAGCAAATCTTATATACAATAGATAAGAAATGTTTATACGGCTTGCCAATGTGGCTGGTAAAAAAGATCTTTAATTAGGGGTGCACCGGATAGTACTTTTTACTATCCAGCCGGATACCGGATATGCCGGATAGTTTAAAAATATCTGGCCGGATACCGGATATTTTGATTATTTTCTTATTCAAGACTCGGGCCTCCTTTTCAGGTTGAATAAGGATGTGCATCAATGCAGGCAATGAAGGCAATGATGCCCAATGATGAACAATGCACTACTTCATGTTAGGACTATATAGAGGTTCATATATAATATGCTGTTTGTCATGAAGTATTGAAGTATCAATATAGTGACCGCTGGCCAACATTTTTGGCTTTGCTATAATAGAAATACTGGAACAGTAAACCAATTCATATAATATTGTTCTTTTGTTTGTTGTATTGATGTCCAACTGTTTTCTTTTCATAGCATATTTATTTATATTTTTTCCGTTTTTAAGTTGAAACAAACTTAATACACCTTGAAAAAAATATCCGGTATCCGGGCCGGATATTAAAAATATCCGGCCGGATACCGGATAGTCGGATTATCTCATTATCCGGCCGGATATCCGGCCGGATATGATATCCGGTGCACCCCTATCTTTAATGTTGAATATGTATTAACACAGATACTAAGTAATAGGTCAAACTTGTCCCATTGTTTGAATATACTGTAATAAATATTGCAATAAGCACAGTTTGTTTCGCAACAAATAATATTCAATCTATTTTATATCTACTGACTACTGATTGTACTCCTGACAACAATAAGATTAAATGCTATTTTTTATTTTGCAATTCTATCTACATATACCCAAACACTATATATATCTCTGCATGATACCACCGCGCTTGCAAAGTATCCTGGAACGCTACCTCCTAAAACTCGCCTCATATTATGGGGCGCCAAAGCGGACAAAATTTGCTAAACATAAAAAATTCGTTCGGAAGTTGAAAATTGTATTCCAAACTCAAAATATTTATTGCAAACTTAAAATTGTAATGGCTATGACTCATAAAAAGCTTTCTAAATTTTCAAAAAGCTTCCTAAACTTAAAATATGTGTTCGATGTAGTGAATTTACATTCTAAACTTCAATTTCATTCTAAACTCAAAATTCATTCTAATCATGATCCTTTGCGAGCTTGCATCAGAGATTAAGGCAATACTTCATGCAACCCTTTCAGACGTGACTTCCCAATAATGCCAATTTATCGTAGGCAAAATGGTTTCGTTACGTTATTGAAACACAATTTCGCGATTTTCTAAATGCTACCAAGTCACGATCAGTTCTTCAAGAAGTAAGTAATTTACTTCCATTAAATAATGTCACAGTTGACCAGCTTGAAATATTAGTATCCAGACTCGATGATATCTGCTGTACATCATCGCTTTAATGTAGTTGGCTCAACAAACGAACCTAACCAAGAGTTACATTTACTCGCTGAATTTTTGCATAATGCTTGGCAGATTAAGTGTTCTCTGGACCGTAAATGCGAAGCTCTTAAAGCCCTGAATAATGATGATCCAGAATACAATGGACATGATTGTCCCAGGATTCAGGCACCGGGTGGAGTATTAATGCACCTGTCAATGTTAAGCCCCAGGGGAGGGGGGACGGGCAACCCATGGGAATTTGACAGGAATGACAGCATGCATGCTTCCAAGGGTAGGGAATTTGATAACAGCTACCTTCCCCAGGGAGGGGGTATTTGACATTACCAGACTGGGATGTTGTGTTTAAAATTAAAGTTAGATACTAATTACAGTATCACTTTGTGGTCGATGCAATGCTAGTGCCTCGCCACGGAGGAGTCGTAATTTGACAGATAGTTTCGTCCTGTTGGTGAGGAATTTGATACTCACTCAATCAAAAAGGTCAGATCCCCCTGGGTTTGCCCGTTCCCCTTCCCTGGGGCTTAACATTGACAGGCGCATAAACCTCGATACGCCATTCAAAAGTCCCAGCTAGAATTTAAGAGGTAAACATTTTACACGAGCTCAAATTGCAAGTTGAATGTATCTACACGAAACCTTAGACGGAGAAGGGATGAACTTGGCATTATTGACGAACTGATGAACAGTTGAGGCGTGAGATGGAAATGGTTTGAAACGTCACTCCAAATATTGGGCAAATGAGAATGATGGATGCACTCAGAAGCCGTGGAATTCGGGTCCAGAGATGCAGAGTTCGTCAAATGTTGCGTGATATTTACCCTATTGGTACAATACTACGGTGGAATCAGCTATATATAGAAGATATAATGTTCCACGCCCAAATTCTCGGTGTAATCTCTCTACACGAAAGCTGTGAACAGACTTTCCAGTCAAGATACTTCCTCTATTTGGCCCTCTGTGATGCAACATATAGCGTGCGACCTCAACATTTTCAAGCCCATCATTCACGAGATGGTAGCCCATGTCTTTGCACTCCTTGCAGAAACTGTGCTTTCACTGTTTCTATCAAGTTGTTGTTAGCACAATGGAGGTAGATCACAAGTCTGCTGTAACCATCAATACAACTAGGCATTTATTACCATTCTCCAGGTGATCATCGTATCGTTACCATCCATATGCCATAGTGAATTTGGGTGTGGAACACGATATCTTCTTCTATATATAGCTTGATTCCACCATAGTATTGTTCCAATAGGGTCAATATCACGCAACATTTGACGAACTCTGCATCTCTGCACCCGAATTCCACGGCTTCTGAGTGCACCCATCATTCTGGTTTGCCCAATATTGGGAGTGACGTTTCTAACCATTTCCATCTCACGCCTCAACTGTTCATCAGTTATATCATCAAATGGCTCGTCAATAATGCCAAGTTCATCCCTTCTCCTTCTCCTTCTATGTGTTCGTGTAGATACATTCAATAATCTTGCAATTTGAGCTCATGTAAAAATAATGTTTACCCTTAAAAATTCTAGCTGAGACTTTTGAATGGCGTATCGAGGTCTACTCCACCTAGTGCCCTGAATCCTGGGAAAATCATATCCATTGTATTCTGGATTATCATTATTCAGGGCTTTAAGAGCTTCGCATTTACGGTCCAGAGACCAAAATCTAAAAAATCTAATGATCCCATTGAAAATCGCAAAAATCTTGTTGGAAATCCCAAAAATCTCTTTGAAAATCCCAAAAATCTCTTCGAAAATCCCAAAAAAAACTTGTAAATTCCAACGATCTCCTTGGAAATTCCAAATATCTCCTTGGAAATACCAAAAATTTTCTTCAATTCAAGAACTCCCTCCAGTCCAGGATTATCAGCGAAAAGAAAGAATAAATAATATTTCTGTGGTATTTTCATGCAAATTAATCACCAAATATTCCTATTTTTTTATATTTTCCTACTTTATTCCTACGTTTCCTAAAATATAGAAATTATTACTGCTTTTCAAAGAATGTGAAACCGAGAAATCAAGATTATATACATGATTGGACGATACTGTATTTACTTGTTCAAGTGCCGCCAGTGGCAGTTTCAATTTGTTTTTCTTGCGTCTCCGACAACCAGAGTCCATAGGTTTTTACCCGTGTAGCAGCCTCGTACCAGGCGCAAAACTTAAAAATAGGCACACTACAGTATATTTATATAGATCAGTGATCAAGCGAGCGAGCGCGCGGTCCTCCCCAAGCACCACCGCGCGCTCGCTCGCTTGATCACTGATCTATATAAATATACTGTAGTGTGCCTATTTTTAAGTTTTTTTGCGCCTGGGTACGAGGCTGCCCGTGTAGCTGAAACTGTGAAAATTTTCGACACGTCCGCGTCGTACGTAGATTAAATATATCTTAAAGTCCCTAATATTAAATAAAGAACGCCGCCCTCGAATATGCACCGCACTTATTCACAACAACGCGGCGCTTAATCGAAGCACTGTTACACGAAAATGTTCGAGCTGAAAATGACGCTTACAGTCAATCTCATTTTTTATCAGCCTCGGACATTTATTATATACTGTACTACGCTGTTTTTAAATTCAAAGTGAGTATATTTCATTGCTGCGTCGTTTAATTAACTCTCTCCAGAACTTTGGAAATACGTAATTCCGTTGTGAAGGCAGATTATCTACAAATAGAATAATTTTTAAAGAGCGCGCCTCTGCCCCGTAGAATAATTTTTAAAGAGCGCGGCCCTCGAATAAGCGCTGCCTCTAAAGTTGAACGAGTAAATACGCTAAGTAACAAGTTTACATGTCAAAAGACTATAAATGACGTTCTGCAACAGATTCCATACGGATTTTTTTATAATCATTGACATGTTATGTCAAAAGGAACAGTTCAACAGAACTTGAAGTTAACGTTTATATCCGCGATTCGCTGGTCCACAATAAAGAAGACTTGATATTTGTTCTCATTTAAGATATCTACAACGATTCCTTTCCACATATCGTTCCGCCCATTTTTTGCTTGGTGGGACACACCGACCTTCTTGCCGATGTGAGTGTTCTATTCCGTTTCGCAAGAATTTTGAATTCGTCGATATATACTTGCTTGTCCACTATCAAGGTTTTTGTATCAAGTTGACAGTTGTATTATTTTTTATATTTCCGAATATTTTTGTCGCCGCCAAATCCCCCCAACGTTCATATGACGTGCTTTTCTCGTGGGCCAAATCGATATGTGAGGCTTTATGGGTTTCCCTAAACCATATGTCCCCTAAGGATACTAAAGCAATTGCTAAAAGGCCTAAAAGTAAAACCGAGCTGTATAAACTTGTCAACTTAGTCCTAGTTAGGAGTATGCAATCTCAATATCTAAGAAATCAAATTCAGGAAATATGTTAATCAGGCTTTAGATCCTTGTTTCTTATTCAATTCGTATGCTAAGAGAATATAAAAGAGCGACATTGATATATGAATGTTATCGCACATCATCTTTTTAAATGTTTAATGCATGTACGTTTCAAAATGAACACCATGTCGATTGTTGCTCAAACTTTTACTGCATTTTTGGCGATTATATCTATTTACATACTGACACGACGCATACTTAGGAGAGCCATGAATCCAAGTCAATCTCGACTCACTTCATCAAGCCGGCGTTTGGGCAAGTTTGAAGAATATATGCATGTATTTAGCAGTGAACGCCAGGGCACCATAAACAGTTGTTATGTAATGACTTTGCACTAAAAAAAGAAACTTAGAGCTTCGCTTGTTCGTGACTCTTTAATACGTCTGGCCAAACGACAACTAATGGAATGGATACTTTGCAGGATTTCAAATGTTACTAGTTTAATAGTTAAACTATGTTGCCATGTTGGCAACTTGCAGCCATATTTTTCTGGCTTTTCAGCACGTTGGAAAGCTACAATTAATCTCCTCCCCCCTGATGGCCCTGAAATTAGACCCGAACTGAGTTGTTCTAACAAGCTGAATATACTTGTCATCATGGCTGTTTTGGCATTGTTAAAACGATGCTTTTCACAGTTGTTGACAATAAAAAACATGAATTATATCATGTTGATTTGTGTTGTTCCAACAACATTGTTCATCTTGCTGGATACTATTAAAACAGCATTGAAAAAACATGTCAACAAGGCTGTTTTCGCATCGTTAAAACAATAAAAAACATCGATGATATCATGTTGATTTGTGCTGTCCCACATTGTTCAAACCTTGTAACAACCATAAATAATATTGTTTCAACATGCATGAACAACATTGTTGACAACTTGTCCGGGGCACAGTATAGAGACAACCAGTAGGGCCACTCATTTGAAATTTTGTGTGGCCGCTCATTACGCATTGGCAGCCAGTCAATTGCTTTTTCTGGCCAATAAGCAAGCTGGACTAACTTTCCTGGCCAGTAAACTGCATATTTTTGCATAAAAAGCCGGCTACATCTTGCATCGCCGAGTGGCCCTACTGGTCGTCTCTATACTGTGTCCGGGGGGTCCTATCGTTTTTAATTGGTTAGAGTAAGATTTTAAGGTTGGTGTTTAAATTTATTGTTTTAAGGAGTACATTTTGAGTAAAAACTGGGAAATTTGATAAACATATTTTGTCTCAATTGATTTTGTATTAAATATTATCCGAACAAGAATCTAGCGCCTCCTGTCTGATCGATACATTTTAATACATTTTAAGCTTCTACTCAATGTTGATAGCATTCTGTTGAATTTTCTAAACTTTCTACCGGAAAATATCCCTATTCTATACAATATTTTATTATTTCTACAGCAAATCTTATATACAATAGATAAGAAATGTTTATACGGCTTGCCAATGTGGCTGGTAAAAAAGATCTTTAATTAGGGGTGCACCGGATAGTACTTTTTACTATCCAGCCGGATACCGGATATGCCGGATAGTTTAAAAATATCTGGCCGGATACCGGATATTTTGATTATTTTCTTATTCAAGACTCGGGCCTCCTTTTCAGGTTGAATAAGGATGTGCATCAATGCAGGCAATGAAGGCAATGATGCCCAATGATGAACAATGCACTACTTCATGTTAGGACTATATAGAGGTTCATATATAATATGCTGTTTGTCATGAAGTATTGAAGTATCAATATAGTGACCGCTGGCCAACATTTTTGGCTTTGCTATAATAGAAATACTGGAACAGTAAACCAATTCATATAATATTGTTCTTTTGTTTGTTGTATTGATGTCCAACTGTTTTCTTTTCATAGCATATTTATTTATATTTTTTCCGTTTTTAAGTTGAAACAAACTTAATACACCTTGAAAAAAATATCCGGTATCCGGGCCGGATATTAAAAATATCCGGCCGGATACCGGATAGTCGGATTATCTCATTATCCGGCCGGATATCCGGCCGGATATGATATCCAGTGCACCCCTATCTTTAATGTTGAATATGTATTAACACAGATACTAAGTAATAGGTCAAACTTGTCCCATTGTTTGAATATACTGTAATAAATATTGCAATAAGCACAGTTTGTTTCGCAACAAATAATATTCAATCTATTTTATATCTACTGACTACTGATTGTACTCCTGACAACAATAAGATTAAATGCTATTTTTTATTTTGCAATTCTATCTACATATACCCAAACACTATATATATCTCTGCATGATACCACCGCGCTTGCAAAGTATCCTGGAACGCTACCTCCTAAAACTCGCCTCATATTATGGGGCGCCAAAGCGGACAAAATTTGCTAAACATAAAAAATTCGTTCGGAAGTTGAAAATTGTATTCCAAACTCAAAATATTTATTGCAAACTTAAAATTGTAATGGCTATGACTCATAAAAAGCTTTCTAAATTTTCAAAAAGCTTCCTAAACTTAAAATATGTGTTCGATGTAGTGAATTTACATTCTAAACTTCAATTTCATTCTAAACTCAAAATTCATTCTAATCATGATCCTTTGCGAGCTTGCATCAGAGATTAAGGCAATACTTCATGCAACCCTTTCAGACGTGACTTCCCAATAATGCCAATTTATCGTAGGCAAAATGGTTTCGTTACGTTATTGAAACACAATTTCGCGATTTTCTAAATGCTACCAAGTCACGATCAGTTCTTCAAGAAGTAAGTAATTTACTTCCATTAAATAATGTCACAGTTGACCAGCTTGAAATATTAGTATCCAGACTCGATGATATCTGCTGTACATCATCGCTTTAATGTAGTTGGCTCAACAAACGAACCTAACCAAGAGTTACATTTACTCGCTGAATTTTTGCATAATGCTTGGCAGATTAAGTGTTCTCTGGACCGTAAATGCGAAGCTCTTAAAGCCCTGAATAATGATGATCCAGAATACAATGGACATGATTGTCCCAGGATTCAGGGCACCGGGTGGAGTATTAATGCACCTGTCAATGTTAAGCCCCAGGGGAGGGGGGACGGGCAACCCATGGGAATTTGACAGGAATGACAGCATGCATGCTTCCAAGGGTAGGGAATTTGATAACAGCTACCTTCCCCAGGGAGGGGGTATTTGACATTACCAGACTGGGATGTTGTGTTTAAAATTAAAGTTAGATACTAATTACAGTATCACTTTGTGGTCGATGCAATGCTAGTGCCTCGCCACGGAGGAGTCGTAATTTGACAGATAGTTTCGTCCTGTTGGTGAGGAATTTGATACTCACTCAATCAAAAAGGTCAGATCCCCCTGGGTTTGCCCGTTCCCCTTCCCTGGGGCTTAACATTGACAGGCGCATAAACCTCGATACGCCATTCAAAAGTCCCAGCTAGAATTTAAGAGGTAAACATTTTACACGAGCTCAAATTGCAAGTTGAATGTATCTACACGAAACCTTAGACGGAGAAGGGATGAACTTGGCATTATTGACGAACTGATGAACAGTTGAGGCGTGAGATGGAAATGGTTTGAAACGTCACTCCAAATATTGGGCAAATGAGAATGATGGATGCACTCAGAAGCCGTGGAATTCGGGTCCAGAGATGCAGAGTTCGTCAAATGTTGCGTGATATTTACCCTATTGGTACAATACTACGGTGGAATCAGCTATATATAGAAGATATAATGTTCCACGCCCAAATTCTCGGTGTAATCTCTCTACACGAAAGCTGTGAACAGACTTTCCAGTCAAGATACTTCCTCTATTTGGCCCTCTGTGATGCAACATATAGCGTGCGACCTCAACATTTTCAAGCCCATCATTCACGAGATGGTAGCCCATGTCTTTGCACTCCTTGCAGAAACTGTGCTTTCACTGTTTCTATCAAGTTGTTAGCACAATGGAGGTAGATCACAAGTCTGCTGTAACCATCAATACAACTAGGCATTTATTACCATTCTCCAGGTGATCATCGTATCGTTACCATCCATATGCCATAGTGAATTTGGGTGTGGAACACGATATCTTCTTCTATATATAGCTTGATTCCACCATAGTATTGTTCCAATAGGGTCAATATCACGCAACATTTGATGAACTCTGCATCTCTGCACCCGAATTCCACGGCTTCTGAGTGCACCCATCATTCTGGTTTGCCCAATATATTTGGAGTGACGTTTCTAACTATTTCCAGTTCATCAGTTATATCATCAAATGGCTCGTCAATAATGCCAAGTTCATCCCTTCTCCTTCTCCTTCTAAGTGTTCGTGTAGATACATTCAATAATCTTGCAATTTGAGCTCATGTAAAAATAATGTTTACCCTTAAAAATTCTAGCTGAGACTTTTGAATGGCGTATCGAGGTCTACTCCACCTAGTGCCCTGAATCCTGGGAAAATCATATCCATTGTATTCTGGATTATCATTATTCAGGGCTTTAAGAGCTTCGCATTTACGGTCCAGAGACCAAAATCTAAAAAATCTAATGATCCCATTGAAAATCGCAAAAATCTTGTTGGAAATCCCAAAAATCTCTTTGAAAATCCCAAAAATCTCTTCGAAAATCCCAAAAAAAACTTGTAAATTCCAACGATCTCCTTGGAAATTCCAAATATCTCCTTGGAAATACCAAAAATTTTCTTCAATTCAAGAACTCCCTCCAGTCCAGGATTATCAGCGAAAAGAAAGAATAAATAATATTTCTGTGGTATTTTCATGCAAATTAATCACCAAATATTCCTATTTTTTTATATTTTCCTACTTTATTCCTACGTTTCCTAAAATATAGAAATTATTACTGCTTTTCAAAGAATGTGAAACCGAGAAATCAAGATTATATACATGATTGGACGATACTGTATTTACTTGTTCAAGTGCCGCCAGTGGCAGTTTCAATTTGTTTTTCTTGCGTCTCCGACAACCAGAGTCCATAGGTTTTTACCCGTGTAGCAGCCTCGTACCAGGCGCAAAAAAACTTAAAAATAGGCACACTACAGTATATTTATATAGATCAGTGATCAAGCGAGCGAGCGCGCGGTCCTCCCCAAGCACCACCGCGCGCTCGCTCGCTTGATCACTGATCTATATAAATATACTGTAGTGTGCCTATTTTTAAGTTTTTTTGCGCCTGGGTACGAGGCTGCCCGTGTAGCTGAAACTGTGAAAATTTTCGACACGTCCGCGTCGTACGTAGATTAAATATATCTTAAAGTCCCTAATATTAAATAAAGAACGCCGCCCTCGAATATGCACCGCACTTATTCACAACAACGCGGCGCTTAATCGAAGCACTGTTACACGAAAATGTTCGAGCTGAAAATGACGCTTACAGTCAATCTCATTTTTTATCAGCCTCGGACATTTATTATATACTGTACTACGCTGTTTTTAAATTCAAAGTGAGTATATTTCATTGCTGCGTCGTTTAATTAACTCTCTCCAGAACTTTGGAAATACGTAATTCCGTTGTGAAGGCAGATTATCTACAAATAGAATAATTTTTAAAGAGCGCGCCTCTGCCCCGTAGAATAATTTTTAAAGAGCGCGGCCCTCGAATAAGCGCTGCCTCTAAAGTTGAACGAGTATAAATACGCTAAGTAACAAGTTTACATGTCAAAAGACTATAAATGACGTTCTGCAACAGATTCCATACGGATTTTTTTATAATCATTGACATGTTATGTCAAAAGGAACAGTTCAACAGAACTTGAAGTTAACGTTTATATCCGCGATTCGCTGGTCCACAATAAAGAAGACTTGATATTTGTTCTCATTTAAGATATCTACAACGATTCCTTTCCACATATCGTTCCGCCCATTTTTTGCTTGGTGGGACACACCGACCTTCTTGCCGATGTGAGTGTTCTATTCCGTTTCGCAAGAATTTTGAATTCGTCGATATATACTTGCTTGTCCACTATCAAGGTTTTTGTATCAAGTTGACAGTTGTATTATTTTTTATATTTCCGAATATTTTTGTCGCCGCCAAATCCCCCCAACGTTCATATGACGTGCTTTTCTCGTGGGCCAAATCGATATGTGAGGCTTTATGGGTTTCCCTAAACCATATGTCCCCTAAGGATACTAAAGCAATTGCTAAAAGGCCTAAAAGTAAAACCGAGCTGTATAAACTTGTCAACCTAGTCTAGTTAGGAGTATGCAATCTCAATATCTAAGAAATCAAATTCAGGAAATATGTTAATCAGGCTTTAGATCCTTGTTTCTTATTCAATTCGTATGCTAAGAGAATATAAGAGCGACATTGATATATGAATGTTATCGCACATCATCTTTTTAAATGTTTAATGCATGTACGTTTCAAAATGAACACCATGTCGATTGTTGCTCAAACTTTTACTGCATTTTTGGCGATTATATCTATTTACATACTGACACGACGCATACTTAGGAGAGCCATGAATCCAAGTCAATCTCGACTCACTTCATCAAGCCGGCGTTTGGGCAAGTTTGAAGAATATATGCATGTATTTAGCAGTGAACGCCAGGGCACCATAAACAGTTGTTATGTAATGACTTTGCACTAAAAAAAGAAACTTAGAGCTTCGCTTGTTCGTGACTCTTTAATACGTCTGGCCAAACGACAACTAATGGAATGGATACTTTGCAGGATTTCAAATGTTACTAGTTTAATAGTTAAACTATGTTGCCATGTTGGCAACTTGCAGCCATATTTTTCTGGCTTTTCAGCACGTTGGAAAGCTACAATTAATCTCCTCCCCCCTGATGGCCCTGAAATTGGGCCGAACTGAGTTGTTCTAACAAGCTGAATATACTTGTCATCATGGCTGTTTTGGCATTGTTAAAACGATGCTTTTCACAGTTGTTGACAATAAAAAACATGAATTATATCATGTTGATTTGTGTTGTTCCAACAACATTGTTCATCTTGCTGGATACTATTAAAACAGCATTGAAAAAACATGTCAACAAGGCTGTTTTCGCATCGTTAAAACAATAAAAAACATCGATGATATCATGTTGATTTGTGCTGTCCCACATTGTTCAAACCTTGTAACAACCATAAATAATATTGTTTCAACATGCATGAACAACATTGTTGACAACTTGTCCGGGGGGTCCTATCGTTTTTAATTGGTTAGAGTAAGATTTTAAGGTTGGTGTTTAAATTTATTGTTTTAAGGAGTACATTTTGAGTAAAAACTGGGAAATTTGATAAACATATTTTGTCTCAATTGATTTTGTATTAAATATTATCCGAACAAGAATCTAGCGCCTCCTGTCTGATCGATACATTTTAATACATTTTAAGCTTCTACTCAATGTTGATAGCATTCTGTTGAATTTTCTAAACTTTCTACCGGAAAATATCCCTATTCTATACAATATTTTATTATTTCTACAGCAAATCTTATATACAATAGATAAGAAATGTTTATACGGCTTGCCAATGTGGCTGGTAAAAAAGATCTTTAATTAGGGGTGCACCGGATAGTACTTTTTACTATCCAGCCGGATACCGGATATGCCGGATAGTTTAAAAATATCTGGCCGGATACCGGATATTTTGATTATTTTCTTATTCAAGACTCGGGCCTCCTTTTCAGGTTGAATAAGGATGTGCATCAATGCAGGCAATGAAGGCAATGATGCCCAATGATGAACAATGCACTACTTCATGTTAGGACTATATAGAGGTTCATATATAATATGCTGTTTGTCATGAAGTATTGAAGTATCAATATAGTGACCGCTGGCCAACATTTTTGGCTTTGCTATAATAGAAATACTGGAACAGTAAACCAATTCATATAATATTGTTCTTTTGTTTGTTGTATTGATGTCCAACTGTTTTCTTTTCATAGCATATTTATTTATATTTTTTCCGTTTTTAAGTTGAAACAAACTTAATACACCTTGAAAAAAATATCCGGTATCCGGGCCGGATATTAAAAATATCCGGCCGGATACCGGATAGTCGGATTATCTCATTATCCGGCCGGATATCCGGCCGGATATGATATCCGGTGCACCCCTATCTTTAATGTTGAATATGTATTAACACAGATACTAAGTAATAGGTCAAACTTGTCCCATTGTTTGAATATACTGTAATAAATATTGCAATAAGCACAGTTTGTTTCGCAACAAATAATATTCAATCTATTTTATATCTACTGACTACTGATTGTACTCCTGACAACAATAAGATTAAATGCTATTTTTTATTTTGCAATTCTATCTACATATACCCAAACACTATATATATCTCTGCATGATACCACCGCGCTTGCAAAGTATCCTGGAACGCTACCTCCTAAAACTCGCCTCATATTATGGGGCGCCAAAGCGGACAAAATTTGCTAAACATAAAAAATTCGTTCGGAAGTTGAAAATTGTATTCCAAACTCAAAATATTTATTGCAAACTTAAAATTGTAATGGCTATGACTCATAAAAAGCTTTCTAAATTTTCAAAAAGCTTCCTAAACTTAAAATATGTGTTCGATGTAGTGAATTTACATTCTAAACTTCAATTTCATTCTAAACTCAAAATTCATTCTAATCATGATCCTTTGCAAGCTTGCATCAGAGATTAAGGCAATACTTCATGCAACCCTTTCAGACGTGACTTCCCAATAATGCCAATTTATCGTAGGCAAAATGGTTTCGTTACGATATTGAAACATAATTTCGCGATTTTCTAAATGCTACCAAGTCACGATCAGTTCTTCAAGAAGTAAGTAATTTACTTCCATTAAATAATGTCACAGTTGACCAGCTTGAAATATTAGTATCCAGACTCGATGATATCTGCTGTACATCATCGCTTTAATGTAGTTGGCTCAACAAACGAACCTAACCAAGAGTTACATTTACTCGCTGAATTTTTGCATAATGCTTGGCAGATTAAGTGTTCTCTGGACCGTAAATGCGAAGCTCTTAAAGCCCTGAATAATGATGATCCAGAATACAATGGACATGATTGTCCCAGGATTCAGGGCACCGGGTGGAGTATTAATGCACCTGTCAATGTTAAGCCCCAGGGGAGGGGGGACGGGCAACCCATGGGAATTTGACAGGAATGACAGCATGCATGCTTCCAAGGGTAGGGAATTTGATAACAGCTACCTTCCCCAGGGAGGGGGTATTTGACATTACCAGACTGGGATGTTGTGTTTAAAATTAAAGTTAGATACTAATTACAGTATCACTTTGTGGTCGATGCAATGCTAGTGCCTCGCCACGGAGGAGTCGTAATTTGACAGATAGTTTCGTCCTGTTGGTGAGGAATTTGATACTCACTCAATCAAAAAGGTCAGATCCCCCTGGGTTTGCCCGTTCCCCTTCCCTGGGGCTTAACATTGACAGGCGCATAAACCTCGATACGCCATTCAAAAGTCCCAGCTAGAATTTAAGAGGTAAACATTTTACACGAGCTCAAATTGCAAGTTGAATGTATCTACACGAAACCTTAGACGGAGAAGGGATGAACTTGGCATTATTGACGAACTGATGAACAGTTGAGGCGTGAGATGGAAATGGTTTGAAACGTCACTCCAAATATTGGGCAAATGAGAATGATGGATGCACTCAGAAGCCGTGGAATTCGGGTCCAGAGATGCAGAGTTCGTCAAATGTTGCGTGATATTTACCCTATTGGTACAATACTACGGTGGAATCAGCTATATATAGAAGATATAATGTTCCACGCCCAAATTCTCGGTGTAATCTCTCTACACGAAAGCTGTGAACAGACTTTCCAGTCAAGATACTTCCTCTATTTGGCCCTCTGTGATGCAACATATAGCGTGCGACCTCAACATTTTCAAGCCCATCATTCACGAGATGGTAGCCCATGTCTTTGCACTCCTTGCAGAAACTGTGCTTTCACTGTTTCTATCAAGTTGTTGTTAGCACAATGGAGGTAGATCACAAGTCTGCTGTAACCATCAATACAACTAGGCATTTATTGCCATTCTCCAGGTGATCATCGTATCGTTACCATCCATATGCTATAGTGAATTTGGGTGTGGAACACGATATCTTCTTCTATATATAGCTTGATTCCACCATAGTATTGTTCCAATAGGGTCAATATCACGCAACATTTGACGAACTCTGCATCTCTGCACCCGAATTCCACGGCTTCTGAGTGCACCCATCATTCTGGTTTGCCCAATATTGGGAGTGACGTTTCTAACCATTTCCATCTCACGCCTCAACTGTTCATCAGTTATATCATCAAATGGCTCGTCAATAATGCCAAGTTCATCCCTTCTCCTTCTCCTTCTAAGTGTTCGTGTAGATACATTCAATAATCTTGCAATTTGAGCTCATGTAAAAATAATGTTTACCCTTAAAAATTCTAGCTGAGACTTTTGAATGGCGTATCGAGGTCTACTCCACCTAGTGCCCTGAATCCTGGGAAAATCATATCCATTGTATTCTGGATTATCATTATTCAGGGCTTTAAGAGCTTCGCATTTACGGTCCAGAGACCAAAATCTAAAAAATCTAATGATCCCATTGAAAATCGCAAAAATCTTGTTGGAAATCCCAAAAATCTCTTTGAAAATCCCAAAAATCTCTTCGAAAATCCCCAAAAAACCTTGTAAATTCCAACGATCTCCTTGGAAATTCCAAATATCTCCTTGGAAATACCAAAAATTTTCTTCAATTCAAGAACTCCCTCCAGTCCAGGATTATCAGCGAAAAGAAAGAATAAATAATATTTCTGTGGTATTTTCATGCAAATTAATCACCAAATATTCCTATTTTTGTCCTATTTTTTTATATTTTCCTACTTTATTCCTACGTTTCCTAAAATATTGAAATTATTACTGCTTTTCAAAGAATGTGAAACCGAGAAATCAAGATTATATACATGATTGGACGATACTGTATTTACTTGTTCAAGTGCCGCCAGTGGCAGTTTCAATTTGTTTTTCTTGCGTCTCCGACAACCAGAGTCCATAGGTTTTTACCCGTGTAGCTGAAACTGTGAAAATTTTCGACACGTCCGCGTCGTACGTAGATTAAATATATCTTAAAGTCCCTAATATTAAAGAACGCCGCCCTCGAATATGCACCGCACTTATTCACAAGTCACAACAACGCGGCGCTTAATCGAAGCACTGTTACACGGAAATGTTCGAGCTGAAAATGACGCTTACAGTCAATCTCATTTTTTATCAGCCTCGGACATTTATTATATACTGTACTACGCTGTTTTTAAATTCAAAGTGAGTATATTTCATTGCTGCGTCGTTTAACTCTCTCCAGAACTTTGGAAATACGTAATTCCGTTGTGAAGGCAGATTATCTACAAATAGAATAATTTTTAAAGAGCGCGCCTCTGCCCCGTAGAACAATTTTTAAAGAGCGCGGCCCTCGAATAAGCGCTGCCTCTAAAGTTGAACGAGTAAATACGCTAAGTAACAAGTTTACATGTCAAAAGACTATAAATGACGTTCTGCAACAGATTCCATACGGATTTTTTTATAATCATTGACATGTTATGTCAAAAGGAACAGTTCAACAGAACTTGAAGTTAACGTTTATATCCGCGATTCGCTGGTCCACAATAAAGAAGACTTGATATTTGTTCTCATTTAAGATATCTACAACGATTCCTTTCCACATATCGTTCCGCCCATTTTTTGCTTGGTGGGACACACCGACCTTCTTGCCGATGTGAGTGTTCTATTCCGTTTCGCAAGAATTTTGAATTCGTCGATATATACTTGCTTGTCCACTATCAAGGTTTTTGTATCAAGTTGACAGTTGTATTATTTTTTATATTTCCGAAATGTACTTTTGTCGCCGCCAAATCCCCCCAACGTTCATATGACGTGCTTTTCTCGTGGGCCAAATCGATATGTGAGGCTTTATGGGTTTCCCTAAACCATATGTCCCCTAAGGATACTAAAGCAATTGCTAAAAGGCCTAAAAGTAAAACCGCGCTGTATAAACTTGTCAACCTAGTCCTAGTTAGGAGTATGCAATCTCAATATCTAAGAAATCAAATTCAGGAAATATGTTAATCAGGCTTTAGATCCTTGTTTCTTATTCAATTCGTATGCTAAGAGAATATAAAAGAGCGACATTGATATATGAATGTTATCGCACATCATCTTTTTAAATGTTTAATGCATGTACGTTTCAAAATGAACACCATGTCGATTGTTGCTCAAACTTTTACTGCATTTTTGGCGATTATATCTATTTACATACTGACACGACGCATACTTAGGAGAGCCATGAATCCAAGTCAATCTCGACTCACTTCATCAAGCCGGCGTTTGGGCAAGTTTGAAGAATATATGCATGTATTTAGCAGTGAACGCCAGGGCACCATAAACAGTTGTTATGTAATGACTTTGCACTAAAAAAAGAAACTTAGAGCATCGCTTGTTCGTGACACTTTAATACGTCTGGCCAAACGACAACTAATGCTACGAGCCGTTATAAAAACTGTGTCAAATTTCTCTTGGTTTGGGCCAAGCAACGAATGCTATTTCGATATAATTGAGCCGACTAAAGTGGCAGACATGGTTGACCTATAAACAACGTCTGATCTCCGTGCTTCCCAATGGCAAAAACCATATGGTATGATATCGCTACAAGACCGGTAGGTACTGGATTACCATGGCAAACGGTTTTGTTTAAAGAGGAATATCTCCCCGACAGCGAGAACTACCTGAACACAATAATATTCCGAGTAAATCACTATCATTCACGGTGTGTCTGGTATAAAACTATGCACGCAAACAATTCCTGAGCCACCTTAATAGCCTTTTCGAAGACCTACGAGTTTTTATGAGATGATCTATAACACCCGGTCTTGGTCGTTATGGAGGGCGTTAATAATTTCGTAGCCCCGAAGCCCCGCGGGGCATAACGTGATTTTCCGGACCGCTGATTAGCCAATCATAAACTACAGGAATTATAGCGCTTGCCATATAATAAAACACGACAATCAATGGTAAAATGACATGGGTGATTACGTCACGCACGATGAAAACAATTTGCAATGCTTTGTTTTGATACTCCTCTGAACGAAACGCATCAAGAATCATAGTTTTTCCTCACTGTTGTTATTAAAGAGTCACTAACCCCACATATATGAATTTGGTATGTGTAATATTTGGGTATATGACCCAAATGACCCATTTTCCAGTGCTTAAAGCGTTCTATACAACTCACTAAAAAAACGGTTTGGAAAATTATATCTTAAGGCAGTTTACTAAAATAAACTTAAACAGCCAACGATTTAAACTACTCTCGTTGTAAAGAATTTGACATATTTAAAAACACCTTCCCATTTTAAATGTTCTGGGTTCTGCGTGAATTCATTGCTACGCATAGTTCGCACGATTATAATACCCATATTAATATATAAAATCTTCCTTCAATCATTGTTTTTAAGCCATTATTTATAACCATCCATGGATACACTACGAACCTATAATATATATAACTAGTATATATATAGATTCTGAAGAAATTGTCACTGTCCAGCTAATCATAATAAACATGCATATCATTAAGTTATTTTCCAAAATATTTTAAAGCATCACGAATTACATAGATGTAATTTATTAGCTTCCCCTACATCCATTCACATTGTTAACAGTAATATAATACATACAGATACAATCAAGTATAATTACAACATAACAAAATAATATACAACCACCTTTTACAACTTACATTATTTCAGTTACTTGCACATTTCACCGGAGTTCTTAATAGCACATTCAGTACAAGTGAGCAAATAAGACAAATTCATAGTGTCTACTGCGCATCCAAATGACGCGTTCTGCGTCGGGATAAAATTGCATTTGAATCATAACATGGAAGAATTAAAATATGCATATCGAAGTATTTAACTGTTCAATCGCAATTGAATACGCAAACATTGGTCGAAGAACAATTAGTTCCCGCACGGTTGGCTCGCTTTAAATTAGAAAATTTATTCCCTTAACACCTTTATTTTGCTTTACACAGAAGACAAAACATGCTAATACATAAATTATTTAATGAACAGTTCTCCTGTATTGTGGCTATACAGGGTGTCCCCCAAAAAAGTACACCCTTTGAAATTGAAATTAGCATTGCTCTTAACACACAGTTCACGTTTTTCTTAATTATACCCATACATGTGTGAATTGAATACAATAGGTTGTTTGACAAAAATTTCAATTTTTCAAGAGTTTTCTTTTTTGGGGGACCCTGTGTATGTAAACCAAAAAATGATTGAACAGTTGAATACTTTGATATGCAAGTTTTAATTCTTCCAGTCTCAGCTACATGTTATGATTAAACTGCAATTTTATCCCGACGCAGAACGCGTCATTTTGATGCGCAGTCGGGACTCCGAACTGGCTTATTGGGCATCATTGTTTCAAATTCTCCTTATTCACACTGGCATACAGAAGTACTAAATAGGCATCTCTGCGACGTTCGGTCCATATACTGTTTTTTATCTCAATGAAATAAGTAAGATTTCAGAGTAAATATAGAAAACAAAAAAAATCTGACTGAAACACGTGAACATGCATTGAACACAATTGAACACATTTTCAACAAATTTGAACAATTTTCTACTTTCGAATGAGCACAAATAATATATAAAATAAAATAGAAAAGTAGAAAATTATTCAGAATGTTTGCAGAAATCTCTTGTGCATGCATATTAACGTACCTATTTACGAAAAATAACATTTGTTTCAGTCATGCAATGCCTACGTTTACGTACGTTTTTCGCGACCAACGAAATAAACAATATATTTGGCCGTATCGCCACTCGAGATCACAAAACACTTATCATGCGGACGCCGGTGACATATACAGTATATATAGTAAGGCTGCAATATATCACACTTGAATCTCAAATGTGCATTAACTGAAGGAATCGATTTTGATTAGCTTACAAACGTGTTGATTCCAAAATAAATGTGTGCATGTTATTTTTTAGTGACTATTAGAGATTCCTTGCTAGGTAAGTTTAACTTTATATAAGTAAAGCCTGAATGGGTTATTTCTGAATTTTATAGTATTGTACAGTCATCTTTCTTTGCAGGGGGACCATTCTGTTGCTTCTCTATTTCAGCAAGTAGACCATAAAAGACTTGCTCCACACTCTAATAAAGATTTAAAAAATCATCCATTCAGGTGAACTTTTCACTGAATATGTGAATAATATCGTAAAAACGTACTGTCTTGCATTCCATAAAAAACTTAAATAAACGTTTTATAAAGCACAACTAAGACCATAAGACCATTAACTAATAAGATGCAACTTAATGCATTCTATAACACGAAAAACTATAGTTATTGTATAGGATATATAGTAAAGTTATATTTTAAGAACAGAAAATAACAATACTGTACGGTCATGCAAACCTATTTATTATTTTTTGTAATAAATCAGAATAATTACAGAATGACTTGCTACCTTATGTTCCTTTGCAGACGTTTCCAGAAAAATTGCTTTCCAACTGTTGGCCAATTGCTTTCCTGCTTCTGTTGTTATTACCCTTCGGAGAAATGCCGATTTCAATATATATTAAATACACATTGCATGATATACATGCGAAATTTATCGTATAACGAAAAAGCTCATACCTTTCCATATGCAAGTCATTTTTATTTCCAACCAGAATTATTGGAACTCTTCACAAATATCAGAAAATATAATTAGAAATATTCAATACATCTGAAGTACTGTATTAAGGGAAAACAGAGAATTTCATTTTTGTCCAAAAGATGGCTGGCCAAAACCATGTACTGTACATGCTTTAAACATCATACCTATTCTGTCCAGTAAAATCCAACAACTTGTCGTGAATAACTTGAATTACATCAAAACTAATGAATGTGAGGATAGACTTGTTAAATTGGCGTAATAATCCCCTAACAAGCAAGTACGGGTATACACACTCAATCAGTTACCTTTTCTGTGATGTAACAGAGAAAACAAGAATATAACCGTGGATTCCCATTGAGTAGGCTTGAGGAAAAATGGAGTATTCATCCTAAATATGAGCGCATGACGATTAGTTACCAATCATGCATTACCATGTGCAAATGGACATATCAAAATAGAATTTTGAGCGAGTTGCCCTTAAAAATTGGGCGGGGCACTTGTGAGTGGTACTTACTATTAACTGCTTACATTAATCAGTTTTAAATACAGGATTACTTGTATATTTGTTACCTTTCATAGAATTGGCATCACACAATTACATGCAATTCTGGTATTTGGAAAAGTCTAGCCCACTGGTAGAGTATATTGCAGCGGTAAGTATGTGTTTACACAGTGTACAGCTAATATACTTTTATATAATATTTACCTGTCCAGCAGTGTCTACTAGTTCCAGATTATATTCTTGTCCTCGAATCTTTACCGTTTTCGTAAATGCTGCAAAGTGGAAATTGCATTTATAATACCTGGGCAATAACTAGCCATAAGCTCGCACAAGCCAATACCAATGACAATTGTAAGGCCCTGTCCACACGTATCCGGATTCGTTTGTATCCGCAAACATTTGGTTGGGGATACGCCTTCCGTCCACTGTCCGTGTGTATCTACAACAAAATATTTTCGGATACAAACGTAACCGCAAACTTTTGAAAACGGTATCCAGAGTGGAAACTTTTTAAAACGCAACGAATCCATACACACTGACACACTGTAACCAGAAATTTTTGAAAACGATGTATGACGTAAATTGATGACATTTGAGATCCACCCACGCTATAATAACGCATAACAGTATAGGATCCACTCGATAGCGCATGTTCTGTAAGCGATTCTAGCATATTCGTATCGTTTTAGCGGATACGTGTGGACGGTCGAAAACGCAACGAATCCGGATACGTGTGGACTCGTAACTTTCTGAATCCGCAACAAAATGTTTGTGGATACAAACGAATCCGGATACGTGTGCACGGGGCCTAAACCTTTAAGGAATACTTTCGGGTACAATACAATGGAACTCCAAATATTTTTAGGTTTTAGTTCTTTACAACTATATTTAGAACATGTAGAACCATGTGAGCAATCCTTACAGAATATTTCATAATTATGTGGTTCATATACTTCTGACTCAAAATCATACTAGACTAGCATAGGCACAGCATGCTGAGATACAGGCATACACCTAAAATATCAATATTATTGTTTCTATCTAAGCTAAACATCATTCTTCCTACTTTTCTTAAGATGGTTTTATAACTGCATGGTTTTGAGGTAAACATTTATGTCTCATAGAACTGAAGTAGACTCTCACTGTTACAGGTAGTTGCAATACCGAGGAACTAATAGCTGAGTTCCTGGAACAGAAATGTTTGTGCCTAGCTTAGTTAGGCACAAACATTTCTGTTCCAGGAACTCAGCTATTAGTTAAGTTAGGCACAAACATTTCTGTTCCAGGAACTCAGCTATTAGTTCCTCGGTATTGCAACTACCTGTAACAGTGAGAGTCTACTTCAGTTCTATGAGACATAATTTTTAATACACATTTTACAATATTAAATACTTTACACTCCATGTGCAATCTTGAATGTATGAATTTTTCCATTCCTTCATTTGAGAAAGTTTGTTTTCCCACACAGTGATTGCAAAATGCATTATGGCACAGGGGCGGGAACTGCAACATATACGTTTTATAATTCCTGACTTGTTTCTACTTTTTAAATCGTTTTTAGACATGATAAAATATCCATTGGAACACAATTTCTGGCCCAGTATCCCAGGAAACCACCCCCTAAATATGCCCCCCTTAAATATCGCCCCCGGCCATTGAATTCCCCCCCGCCTCCGGGGACATATTTCCTAGGACACTTGGCCCCCTCTTCAAAAATTTGTCCCCCTTTTAAAACTGCATGAACAAATGTAAACATATATCTCATAAAACCGGATACTTAGGATATTTAGAACTTCATTCTACTGTATATGGATGAAGATAATGCTTTCATATTATTTCTGACACTGCAGAAAACAACAAAAAATCGTTTTCTAAAAAACACCACAACATATTGAGAGTTCAAGTCTTGCTCAAGACAATAAATTTCTCACTCTGCAGTACTGTACAGTATAATTAATATGAATAGTTAAGTTCTAAATAGTTAAACTATATATTCAGCACTTCAATACTATTGACTTAGGCAATTAGCAGTGAAATTCCAGATTTCGGTACAAAGACCGAGGGTTTTTCGCTCGCCTTCAAGAGCAGATTTGACAAAATGTATGGTATTTCCCACATTCCTTTCAAGTTTTACTCTGTTTCAGACCTGCCAACCCATGAGTGCTAGAAATTGTGAGTTGCAGTTTGAAAAGTTGTGAGATTGACTGAAAAATTATGAGATTTGGAAATTTTCAGGTTTGCTTATTATTTGGTGCCAAATATGCTCCACAGCTCACCCAAACAAAAATGGCAGAGGATTCTGTGGATTATGAGGTTTGTGCAGACGCCCTTCGCGTCTAGCTGGTGGTTAATGGCGGCCATGTATTTTGCTTTCAGCTTCAAGAGTGTAACAAAAATATGGACAAAAGGAATATTTCTTACTTTTTCAATGTCTGTAAAAAAGTTTTGTGTTACCTTTTAATTACCTAAATGAATTTTCAACAGATTTTGCAGAAAATCGTGAGATTTCGGGACTTCGTTGTGAGATCGTGAGAAAGTATAAAAAAATATAAAAGAGTTGGCAGGTCTGTTGTTTCTACCATGTTTCAAGCCAATTCTTTTAACTACTAAGTTTATTCCAACTCTACTAAATTTCAAGATACTGTAGTTCTGTTATGCCTTGGAGATGTTTGGACATGAATGTATTATGTATATTTGTAAAGGAAGGCAAAATTTCCAAATGTGTGGCCATATTTCCCAGGAATTTGGCCCCAGGGGTCATATTCTGCCATACTTCCTGCTTCAACCATGACCTGTTAAAAGATTTCGTATTAGCTGGGTAATGCTAGGACCTTGCCTCAGCCAAGTGCGACTTGGCAGGCTGGCCTCACTGAGTTTTCATGCGAATATGAAGCAGGATCACAACATGTAAGGCGGGACTCAGCAGTGATGGCCCAACCTAGCTCATAAGAAAACAGGTTACTCACTTGGATTATCCACCAAACCCAGTATCTTAATTAATTAGGATGTGTATTAAAACCTCAAAGCAAAACCATATGATTCACATTCACTATTAATGCCAAACATACAATACCAAAATTTAAGCTTAATGCCTGATCTCTTTAAAAGCATATCACCATACCGGGTTTATAAAGATACTGTACAATATCGTGATATGGAAATGTATTATGTATATATCACACATTCACACTGATCACATATACCGGTATAAATGAAATAAACACGACATGCTAAACTAATAGTATTGCTACTCACTGTTTTCTATCGTGGGGTCATAAGAATCCACAAATTGATTTTCTACAAACTGTATCGTTAAAGATGACTTTCCTAGGAGAAAATATAAATCGAAAATAAAATGCTAGAAAAGGGTGTTGTGAAAACACACAATGTTTACAATTCAGTTCATTCGAGTATAGATCATTCATAAAGAATTCTTACGATTCTTACCCACAGAACGAAAGCCCATGATCGCGATTTTTCTTGATTTCGGTGGTGCCATATTTACAGTTTAAGGGCCAGTAAGACAATAAGAGTAGAAGTCATTGGAACACAATTTTTCTGGAAAAAATCGATCACTTTTCATTGAATTAGGAAGTGGTTTACACTGAGCCGCATCCAGAAAACGCCAGTAATTCCCATCGGGTACATTCCACTACTGAACTTTAAACCCGGAAATTATCAATTTCACTTGCACTTTCGAGACAAATATGAAAGTATTTTGGGGTTTCTCCCTTTAAAAAGTTTATATCAGCTACTTAAAAGATTAATTTTGTAAGCTTAAATAGTATATAGGAGAAAAAATAAAGGATTTTTGCAGTATTACTTCACATTTTTTGCATATCTTTTTATCGAATAAATTCATTCAACCATTGAAAGATATTCGAATTTTGAGGGATGGAATTTTGTTCCGGTTTGTTTAGTTTTTGCATGGCGGCAAAATTTACACAAAGGAGCGAAAGACACGTACGTATATATAGTCTGTGGTAGTCAATTTCCAATGTTAAAATTTCTGATCAGTTTGCAGAGTGAAGTTAAATTCCTTGAAGCTGTAAAGGTTTCAATAATTTCAATTCAAAATATATTTAGTGTGGTAGGTAATGTAATATAAGATGTTTATAATAAGTAACTAATTTAGCTACAGTATCAATTTTGTTCTCATTAGCAATTCCTGATGATTATAAATGACTAAAGGACTGTTTATATGAGCCGGGATAGCCCAGTTCCCGGGCTGATATGCTGCAGATATTGTTTTTATAGTTTTGCCAGACTCCCACTTGATCGAGGCGAGATCCTGCCTTCCCAGACTTATCGAGGATTCACATATAGTAGCAGGCGAGTCTGGTAAACCGGGTAGGGGTGCACCAGAACAAATATTTCAAGTTCCACTGGAACCATATCTGGCCGCAACTTGAACAAAAATCTGGCTGGAACTGCAGAGTAAAATAGTAAATTTAACCATAGATTGTTATATGTTATTTTGTCCGCTGTCAGCCAGGCATACACTTAAAATCGTTAAGGACATACCTTAAAAAGTTTGAATAGATGTCTATGGTAGTTTGTCCATGTAGTTTGTCATGATTTTTTCATCAGTTCCTAAAAAAATAAGGGTTCCGGCCAGAACTAACTGGCTGGAACCGAGTTCCTGTGCACCCCTAAAACCGAGCTGGAAATCATGTCGTGCCGCATGCTTTATTCTGCCTAAAATCCATTTAAAAAGTCAAAACAAGCAAGGAATGAAGGAAATGAAGCCTGAAGCAGTAGCCAAAAATAAAAATAGCATTTTTTCGAAATATAAATAAATTTTGCTTTCTTGCCAGAATCACACGAGAATTTCTTGTTATTGTTTGCCGCGCTAGCCCGCCTCATGTGAAGCAATGGCAAACTAGCCAGCCTCATGTGAAGCAATGGCAACCTAGCCAGCTGGCAAAACGAGTCAGCCCAGCTTAGCAGGCCAGTTCAGCTCATATGAACAGGCCCTAATGCAATTGCCCATGATTGACCTTGAGTATCAATGGTGAAATATCAATATTAGTTGCCATAATGTAATTATTGGATAATTTTGCGCTCTAAATTTCGCACTAACATTGTTCTTGTGCGATCTATACGAAAACATGGCATATGTGCAGTGGACCACAGTGATTGCTTTCTTTTGTATACTGGTGCAAGTGGCATGGCCACAGGGGCCACAAAATGAGAGGTCCCAGACCCCACATCTAACTGGGTGGGGGGGGGGGGAGATGGCTAAGAAGCATACACCAACAGCCTTAAGGGACCAAAATATCCACCTTATTTACACACCTTTTTTGTTATATCAACTGTAGTGATGTCATCTTTGCAAATAATCCTAAACTCTTTATGTATTGTTTTATTAATAAATTAAAATTAAAGCTAAATTAAAATAGTAAACCTAGGGAGTTGCATTAAGCAAATTTCACTTAATTATCAATTTATCATACAACAAAAAATAGTACAGTAGCTGTGATTGATTGGTTTTGTTGATCTTTTTTGGTGTTCTGCTTAGCATGGTAGAAATACTAATATTCGTATTGGCCATTTATATATCCTCATTAGCCATATCAATTATTAGTCGTAATTGTTAATTATAAATTATTCGCTGTATCACGTGGTTACTGTATCAATATTTTTCAGATATATCCAAAGAATGGTTGGTACAGCAAATCTTTTGTTGATAATACTTTTGCTTCTTACGGATCAAATATTATGTAGTAATAATAGAAAAGACCTTTATTGTGGAGGTACTGTATAATAGCTTGTTTCTAATTGATTTTTTTCAAGTTGCAATGGACCATTCCCCTATTAGACTAACTTTTGAACTAGGAAATTGTATCAGTACAGCTGGAAAGAGCATCCTAAGTTTAGCAAAATTGCAAGGTTTGGTTGCGAAATGTGGAAAATATAGCGCTGTGAAGTTGGTAAATTTTCTATATTTTTGTATTACGCGCGGAAAACGGTTACCACTTTTAAAAAAGTGGTAACCGTTTTGCGTGCATAATACAAAAATATACAAAATTTACCAACTTCGCAGGGCTATATTTTCCACATTTTACGACATTTCGCAACCAAACCTTGCAATTTTGCTAAACTTAGGATGCTCTTTCCAGCTGTACTGATACAATTTAGTTCAAAAGTTAGTTTAATAGGGGAATGGTCCATTGACGCCATCTTATATGATGGCAACAATAAACTATATATTAAATTATTTATTCCTGCATGATCTTATCGAGCCATACACCGTTAATCGTTATGTTATCCATAATCGATAACGTGTAAAACTTGTATGAATGTATGTAATTAAATATACTTGTAAATGTATAGTTAGTGGCATAATGTGTGATGAAGCGCACAGGTTTCGCGCACAAGTTTACGGTAGGAGATGAGCGAACATGTTTCAACTTGCACTGTAGGTGTCTAGCGAGAAAGTTTTCTGTCCGCTTTACTGCTCGGACACGCAGTAAAGTGAATTATATTCAACTATCTTGGCGTGCCCGCGCGACTGATTATTCGCGTGACTCGAATGAGGCTTTACATCAGTTCATTTGTTTATTAAACGCCATATGGATCGACGTTGGGGAGAGAGGGGGGATTGGCTGCCATGACGTGAAACATCGTGGAAAAAAATCGATAGTTCCTTTAATCGGCAAGAAGGTCGAAGGCTACTATATACACAACCTATATACAAACCAAAAAGTGGGCGTTTAACGAAATGTGGAAACGAATCATTGTAGATATCTGGAATGAGAACAAATGTGAAGTCTTTTTTTTCTCTGGACTAAAAAAATCGCCGAAATAAACTGAATAGTGCATGCAAGCTTTGAACTTTCCCTTTTTGACTCAGCGGAATACAATAGAATGTCGAAAATTATGTGTGACGTTTCTAAGGGGAGGGGTCTCCAGAGAACGTGCATAAGCGGGCCAAATCGATATGTGAGGCTCCCCTTACACATGTCACTTTGCGTGTCATTGTGTGCCATCTTATGATTGGGAGTAGTATTAATTTTATCTTGTTTTGTTTTTAAAAAGCTTACTGTATTGTGAACATAAACAAGTTATATAGTTTGTTTTTCTCTCGTTTTTGCCTTTGTTTACAACGGGAGTCGTTAATGTTGGGATCAGCTCTTGCTGTCGTAGCTGAAGCTATGAAGTAAGAGACTCCCTATAATTTGTTTAAACAAGTAGCTAGGATTTTATTAAGGGGTTATCCTACAACTGCAAACTGTGTGTCAATTTAACGAAATATTAAATTGTTAAATTAAGTGTTATCTGTTTTTGTATAGTATGTAAAATCATTGCAGAAGAAATAAATTGGGACATATCACAAGTAAATCCAAGAAAGACTTTAGAGGTTTGTAATATAGGATTAAGAAATGTTTTCAAAGTTTGATCTTCTGAAGCAAGAAATCTCTCCCCATTTTAAAATTATGTTACCGTACTGTTGTAGGTCGAGAGTTTTCGTATTGATTCACATGGAAATCAAAGGAGCAAGACGGTCAGTATGATTAGAGGGATCAATGTTATATTATAATATACAGAATACAGGAGCATCGTCAGAGGCTCATTGCTTAACTCCTATAAATAATAATATGTTGTCTAACAGTAGCTACAGTACTTGACTCATTTGATTTTATCTGAAAATGCTACCGAAGGACAACTTCGCTCAATACAGAAATATAGTGTACATAATTTTCTACATGCATGCATGCAGTATGCAGAAATTTCATTTTGAAACTGAAAGGCCATAATACCCAAGCCACAGAGTAGATACATACAGAGGTGGAACTGTGTATCAAATCCTATTATTATATAGCAAGTGTCAAAGTTCAATTTTCCTGTTTGTCGATTGGACAAAACCATATCACGTGCCGGTCCACAAAACGTCATGTTCGGCAACCGGTCAACAATGAAACAATTGTTGACCGGTCAACAATATGATATGTCTTTCTAAGTATCTGTTAGAAAGACATATCCGCGACTGCACATGATACATAGGACATAATTTTTAATTACTAATTACTAATTACTTCGACAGGCATATCACTTCACTTTAGTGCGTCAGTTAAAACCAAAGTATTACTTTCTAAATGGTCAATTTACAGTTTAAACCAGATCCTTAGTCTCTAGTATTTTCGGTTTAAATTTCTCCTCTTTCGTTTCTTAATTTATGTCTGAAGTGTACACCCGTCGAATTTAAATTTAAAAAAAAAATAATAAAAAATAATAATATCTTAGCAACGTTTGTAAAAGTTATATATAGGGGTAGGGATATTATAAAGTAATGTAATGTATATACTGTATGTTTGTAATTGACTCTGAAAAGCCTCTTTGGGGAGAGTTAAATAAAGAAAGATTGTAAGATTTGCAAGTCGTTCAGAAGAAGATATTAATCTATTATTAAGAGATAATAAAGAAAGAAACAAATTCCGAAGAGTCATCATTTTGAAATTCAAAATATGAATAAAACAAGACGACTTTGAGAGACTGTAAATTTTCGACTCTATTTTAAAGTCATCATCAGACAGAATAGCGACCGGTTACGCATTTTGCCTGAAGTGAGACCTCTGTATGTATCTACTCTGTGCCCAGGCCATAGTCCTGCATGGAGCTGTAATTCGCGCTGTCACATGACACACTCGCGCGCAAGTGTTGGAACTACGCCAGCGGTAAAACATTGTGCCAAGGTAATCACGATTCTCCGAACAATACTCAATAGATCGATCGGTACCACCTTAACGATAGTCATATAACTTACAGGTTATGGAGAGTCCTCACGCTTGAAATCAAACAGAGTAAATATTCTGTGACTAGGTTCTTACAGTTCTTGAGCACATTGTTTTTAAACATGTCATGTTCTATTTTGAAATGTTTTAGATTCAATACGCACGATCAGAAACACATTTGGTTGAAATTTTGGAAAATGTTTGTGAGAGGATGAATAATTACGCCGAGTCAACTGACAAAGAAACAGGTCGTAAAAAATATATCAGAACGTCTTCACGTACCGGGGAGGCAGTCACATTAGAGAATATTTCTATGAGTGGAGATATAGCCAAGGCTTTAAAATTTGCGGTAAGTACATGCAGTATTAAAGGATTACCGAATGGTTTTCCGTGCAGGTTGCGTGATCCTAAACACGCGGGATGTTGCGAGACTTTCTGAAAGCGTAAAAAAATACGAGCCGATAGGCGAGTATTTTTTAGCTTTCAGAAAGTCGAGTGGCAGAGATGTTTAACCCATAGATGTTTAACCCATAGATGTTTAACCCATAAAATACTAGGGCACATCTGGGCGCATTGCAAGCTAATGGGTTAAAATTCATTTATAGAATTAGAGTAAATGAAAAAGCTCGTTTTGATAGGGCCTCGTTTTGATAGGGCCTCGTTTTGATAGGGCCTCGTTTGTCAACTCACTTAACAGTGGTGTATAAATGTCTATCCTGGATGAAAATTAATACATATAATTACTACATATAGAACCTATAGAAGTAGGCAAATCTTTTCACTTTAAACATTCAAAATAAAACGTTCCATTACTGGCATTTAGTGTTTGGAGGTGGATGCAAGAACAGTAAATTGCTGCCAGAATTTCCCAAAATTTATACAATCATTGGCTATTAAAGTGATCAAGGCTTTCATCCCACAGTATTTTCATTTATCATGCCATTTTAATATTGGAATAACATGCTGTCTATTAAGACTGGTCCTGTGTGTGAACTGGAGTGATAAGTGAAAATTTACTTGACAATGGGAGACCCTTGCCATTTATGGGTTAAACAGAAAAGTGAAAGTTACATGGTGTCAATATGGTTGGTGCTTGCCAGAATCCAGGCTCTGTCTCACATGTATTTTTTTAGTTTTCACATTGTAGAGAGGATGACATGGCTTGCCAAGACCCCACTTTAGTGAGATGAGATCCTGGCATTGCCTTGCTCATATGAAGCCTAATTTAAGAGGGGCAGCCCAGTAAGAATTAGGCTGAAAATTCTGTAACAATACATGCATTCTGCCTATAAACCATTTAAATCTCCAAGCAAGTAAGAAATTATAAAATTGAACCTCCAGAAGCAGTTGTCACAAAAAATAGCATTTTGAAAAAAAACCATTTCTTTTCCCCCTCAATATCATGTGGACATTCTTGCTAGCACTTGCCAGCTAATGACAAACTGGTCCGGCAAGGTACAGTAAGCTAGCTTGGTTTGGCAGGGAGCATGGCTGATAGCTAGGGACAGCTTATCATATTAGTATGTGGTGTGTAAAATGTGCCAAAGTCAGACCTTTTGATTTAATAAATGTATTCATAAATATTCCATAATTCAATAAATTATTACCATCTCAATTATTAAAATATCATCATTAATTATTTAAAACATTATAATATCAAATTGTTCAAGCCAATATAGTTAAAGTTAAATCCATTTACCATGCTTGATCTTTATTGGCAAGAAGACATCGGTGAGAAATCCAGTTGATATCCCAGACAATGCTTGCATTTCTGCTTTGTGACCTGTATTCAACAACACCAATAGTTCTTGTTGAATTGATGCATGAGCTTTGACATAAGGCCTGTCCAAGAGATGTGAAATCTTCTTTCGGTCTTGCTCTGTGAGCGGAATCTGGGCTTCTTGGTCGATTGATAACCTTTCCAAATCTGATGGAAGCACACCAATCCATCGCATAGAGGGAACGGTTAAATTGTCGGCATCATATGATTGTGACATTGATCCAAATCGATAGACACACATAATTTCCACCCCATGAGGGTCTGCGTCAACCAAAGCCAGTATAGGAATCTTTAGGCTTTCCCAAAGTCTTTTAACTAGTAGACGTGTATTGAGGTCTGGGAATCCTTTTCCTGTTATCATGATAATTGGTTTAAGTTTTTCCAAAATATTATCATCTAAGAGTCGTTGGTATGTTGCGTCTTTCTCGACTACAAGGATTGCTTTTGCATCTGAGCATATATCGTAAATACCGTGAACATGAGATGGAACTAGTATGCCATTCGGGTTCCCACTGCAGTTGATGAAGTTACCATCATGCTCTCGGAACGACAGTTGCCCACTTACATATCCTTTTGAACATGCTAAAATGTGCAGCGAGTGTCTAGGGAGATTGAACATGCATGATATATCATCGACTGCATGGTCAACCGTAGTTTGACTTCCAAAAAATGGCACATCATTATAATAAATGTCTCTTTTTGTTGAGTAAACATTCTCTTGTAGCAATCCATATGCAATACGTAAAATTTTTAAAGTTATTGCATACTTTTGCACGGAGTGGCTTGAATTCAGTTTCATTGAAGTCTCTGAAGCATTTTCGTTCATCCCCACACCGACATCATCTTTAAACGACACATTTGCCCATGAACGCCTATTCTTGAATTGAATATCTGGCAAATTATTTTGAGCAAGCTTAGTCAGTAACCCCTCGATAAAAAATTCAATCTTTTTAATAACTTCAGGTCTCGACGTGTGCTTGCAGGGTGCATACTTTTCACTTCTGATATCGCTTCCTAGCCTTGCAATCTGTTTTGTCCGGTTTTCTCTTCCCAATTTCGTGGTTAAATGTTCAATTTCGTCCCAAAAAGTATTTCCTTGGGCTTTTGCAGCCGCCATGTTGTAAATATAAAATATTTCACCTGGATCACTGATCTCAAAATAGACTGGATAGACCATCGTTTTGAATGTAATTAGCTTTCGAAACCCTTCTACGAGTTTTAAAACATTTTAGGCACCAATGGGCATACTCTGGCTACGAGATTGTTTAGGCACTAGAGGAGACTTTGGTCTGAGATGGCGGCCACACGCCCATACTTGAGTGATCTTTAACAATTATTGGATGAGGTTTTTGTGATATCCGGAATTATCAAGGTCAAGATAAGTGTTGTCAGGCGAAGCCGAAGGCTGAGACTGATAACTCTTACCGAGACCTTGATAATTCCGGATATAACAAAAAGCGAATTCAATAATTGTTTTATTGAATTCACATTGCATTGTCATTAAAGTCATTCGATAAACAACGATTTAAATTCTGTCGCACATAACAACGTTTGGTTCTAAAATATTGGGGTAAAAACCAATTATAAAAATAAAACAAGAACGACAAAATATAGTTCTGATAAAAGTTTCAAAATAGTGTATTTTTTAGGCAAAAACTTTCAAAAATCGTTTATTCATGTTGTTTTTTCTTGTTTTTATTCTTGTATGTACAGCTGCCGCTTGCTAAAAAAGTACGTACTGCTGGCTCAACCTAGAGATAACTCAGATCAGTGAGGTATCTGCTAGCAGATAACTCAGTTATCTGTAGGTTGCGTGATTCCCATATTTAACTGTAAGCAATTAGCCAATCAGAAGACACGTAATGACTACAATGTATAATAATTAACAATTATTGGATGAGGTTTTTGTGATATCCGGAATTATCAAGGTCAAGGTAAGTGTTATCAGGCGAAGCCGAAGGCTGAGACTGATAATACTTACCGAGACCTTGATAATTCCGGATATCACAAAAACCGAATTCAATAATTGTTTTATTATACATTGCATTGGCATTAAACTCCTTCGATAAACAACGATTTAAATTTTGTCGCACAAAACAACGCTTGGTTCTAAAATATTGGGGTAAAAACCAATTATAAAATTAAAACAAGAACGACAAAATATTAGAAATCTAATTTACTTACTATATATAGTTCTGATAAAAGTTTCAAAAGAGTGTATTTTTTACGCAAAAACTTTCAAAAAAACATCGTTTATTCATGTTGTTTTTATTCTTGTATGTAAAGCTGCTGCTCGCTAAAAAGTACGTACTGCGGGCTCAACCTACAGATAACTGAGTTATCTGGGAGTGCAGATAACTCAGTTATCTGTAGGTTGCGTGATTGCCATATTTAACTGGAAGCAATTAGCCAATCAGAAGACACGTAGTGACTACAATGTGTAATAACAAGAATTATTCAGACCTCGGTCAATGTTATCCGCCGAAGCGAAATACATTAAAAAGACAAAAACCAGACAAGTGAGCCAAGAGTTGCGGCCGGTGGGGAAGATGCAAAAACACATAAGTTAACAGTTAATTAATAAAACAATAAATACTTGTGTTTCCTGGCCTTTTTGGTACAGTCAATGTCCTTTTTGACAATAATTTGGACATTTTCCCTTCGTTTGTAAAGGCAAAGGGCTTGGGCTTGACAGCATCCAATAATAGTTTTTTGGATCAAAGTTCGATTAAAAAAATATTATTCCACGTTGATGACGTCACCAGCGAAAGTAACGTGAGAACTACAAAGAACTACCGGATATCGAGAATTATCCGGGGCTTTTTGACCAATCAGAAACGAGAATAGAGTTTGGATGTATAATAATTAACAGTTATTCTACGAACTCGAGTCGTATATGTAAGAAATATTATATGAGCTCGAGTCGGATATTGGCTGATAGCCAGGCTATCAGCCAATATCCGACGAGAGCGAATATAATATTTCACTTATAATATAGCCTTGAGCTGGTAAACCATTCTATAAAATTAAACGAAAAATAAAATATGTTTTCATGTTTTGTTTTGTTTTTATGGCCAAATCAGGCAAATGCAAATTAAAAAGCGATTATTTTGCGATACATGTTTACTTTTCGTAATTTCTTTTTAAGTATAAATTTTATACACATTTACATTTGGCTTACCGTCAAAAACCTTCATTCCAAATTTTGTTGCCTTTTTTGTGTTCTTAGGCGTGCTATTTTGAAGCAAAACTCCAATTTCTTCATCATTCATGCTTACAAATCTGGAAGCCATTTTGTTTTTTTCCCTACTAGTAGGATATTGCTCTACTAGTAGGATATCACAAAATATCCTGCTAGTAGACAACCAATCAGATTGCAGCATTGTGGTTGGCTATATTATAAGAGCTAATATCCTGCTAGTAGAGAACCAATCAGATTGCAGAATACCTCATATCCACTGCTTGTGTATCCCAGCTAATAATCACAAACTGTTAGAATCTCGTGTCAGACATAGCAGCAAACAGATGCACTGTCCAATGGAGCCTGGATAATATACAAGTGATTCCGAATGACCACGAGTGACACAGTCTCAACTGAATTCAAAATGCATACCTAAGTTGGGGACCCGATTATCGGAGATTATCTCTGTGGTCAGTCCCTGCCTCTACTGTATGAAATTTTTGTGATGTTTCAGTGGTAATTTATTCTTGTTCTGACAAGAGAATCTTGTAAAATAAAGCAAATAAAAATAAAATAAGTTTAATAGTGTATTTCTGCTACTTCTCTTAGGCACGCGCTCCCTTTACTAAATTTAAAATACACTGTAGTTATACAGTATCTAAAGTCAAGTTTTCCGTTCACATATATACCAGAGGCTATCATATATGATAAAAATATTAGGCTCCCGGCATCGTATATTTTAAACTCGACCAAAATATGTGCAATTTTTATGCACCACCGGTCAAACAATACCACGAGGCCAAAACTGTCATGCAGGGCTTTGCAAGCTCAAGGTTTGGTAGCAATACAGCAGATCTGAGTTGATGTGAGAATTTCACAAGAGGTATATTAGTCTATATAGCTACCGACCAAACTCGTCGTCAACTGTCGTCCTCTGTTTCAGGGCTTATAATGTACCGTAGATCCTCTATTAAGTCCCTACCTCCCGGGGTTGGAACTTATTCATTTCAGGCACATTTGTCTTCCTGGAGATGTAGACTTACAGAGCGGCCAATTAATAAATCCAATCGGTATACATGTGTTTCTTTGTTGGATAAGGGGGGAGGGGTTCATAAAGAGCGATGGGTTGATAGAGGATTTACGGTGTTTATTACAGAATCTTATTTCAGAGTCAATCTCTGATAGTTTTCGAAACGGATTTTCTGTTGTCTTGAGTGAGACTCGAACTCGTACCTTCAGGATTTCGGTCCGGTGCTCTACCTGCACATCTTTCAAGTTATTGGGTGTTGATGGCGAGCAGTTTTATCCAATTTATCATAAAGTGGACGAAATATTTTCGATACACCTAACGTATTGATTTGAGGACACGCAGCGTGAGTTAAAACTCAAGTTCAAAATGCATGAGAAATATGAGATATCAGTACGCCAATGATTCAAAGTGCC